>JAPXVT010000010.1:3991650-4003169 GCA_029823135.1 Acanthurus reversus
ACGCTTATGGTCTTGGAGACCAAAAAAAAATACTGGTGACTTTACTCAAGCAAATAAAAATAAATGAAATAAAACAAAGCATTACCTTTTTTGTAAAGTGATGTGGTCCTCCAGGCTTCCATCCAAAGGCCTCCAGCCATAAACAGGAGAATAGCACACAGTCATGGAGTTTGGTGGTTATCCATGCTGAAGCGTTCTCAGTTGGCTTGAAGTATTATCTGATTGTTGTCCCTTGTTTCCAGACCGTCAGCAGTCCAGACGAAGCTGCTGTGTGAATCTGGGTTAGCTTGCAGCAGGATACAGTCTGTCCACATTTCTAATTCAGCACTCACTTGATCACTGAGCGGCCAAAAAATGCTTACAGCACAGCAAACGTGGGATAGAAATTCTCAATTATAAAAGCATGTCTTTTTAAAAATATCTTGTGGATAATCTAAGCAAAAAGTAGATTCATATATTAGTTTGAAATATGCATTCAAGCTGAAGCCTTGTTGACTTTTCATTGGTGCACACATTGTATAATAGAGGATGTTGCATGGTAATATTCACAGATGTTTTAAAAGAAATCAAAAAGAAAACCTTGAAACAGATTGACAAATGCAAGAGAGTGCAAGAACCTCTGCCAGGAAGCCTTAAAAATGTCAAAGTCATAATACCACCTTGTCTTCACATAATAGACTTAAATGATGCCTTCACAGTTTCTGCAGACGTTTGCAACAAGGTTGCAAATGAGGTCATCCCATTGAGCAAAACTCCTCAGGGATATTAACAAACTGAAAAATACAGGATGAATAACACCATTCAGCTATTAAAAGTAAGAGAAAGCATGAGGGAGAGAATGAAATGAATCAAACAAGTAAAAATCATCTGGATCAGAGCCACGATCAAATATTTTCCTCAGTTCATGGTCCCCTGCAACTCCCCGTCCCTCCTCCTTCCTCTCTGTGTCATCTACTCTTCCTCTTACACAGTCACAGTTACATATTTCAGCCTGGCAATGGGCCTAGCTTTAGGGCTGAGCATATGGCCGGTGGCTATGAGGGCATGGAGGGCGAGGATGAGGGGAGAGGAAGAAGGATGAGGAGTGAGAGAAAGAGCGATAGCACCAAAGCTGGCAGAGAAAATACTTCACTGTCATTTTATATGCCAGCTTGAGCAGAGGGCACACAAACACACACGCACACAAGCACACACACACACACTCACACGCACCAGACCAACAGAACGAGAGCACATGAATCTGCATCTCGGCTGCGTGAATGTCATCGACGGATCCGCTGAGTGACGGGAGACTCACCTTGATTTTGCGTGATGCCGCGATCAAGTCCTGCAACGCATCTCGCTCGTCGATCACGCGCCGGTCGGGTACTCCGCGAGCTCTCACCTTCCCTCAAATAACAGCGTATTCCACTGCAGAGCCGCCGCCGCCGACGCTGTCTTCTTCACCTCTCCCTCCTCTCTCTCTCTCTCTCTTTCTCCTCTGTCTCCCTCACTGTTTCTCCTCTCTCTCCCTCCCTCTCTCTCTCCTCTCTCTCTCAGATTGATTCACCCTTTCCAAGTGCTGCGCTGCCACCGCTGGTAATGAGAATTGTCTCAGAAATCTTCAGGTGGATGGAACCACCGGCCGACAGTGAGGGGACATCACCTGCTCCTGCTGCTGCTAAGATCATGAACATGAAACTTTATTGACTCCCCAATTGCTTGATTTCTTTTTTCTTTTTTCAAATGTAAAAAATATTACAATGACTTCTGTTGCAGTCTGCAGACACATCACAATGCACGCTGCAAACATGAGCCAGACAGCCAGTAACTAAGGCTTAATATGACACAGTTTAATACACAAATGCATCCACTGGCCGATAATAATAATAAAATGCTCATCATTTATATTATAATTACTCAGATAAATACAAACACTTCTCCTCTTCAGGGCCGTGGTGCATTTCACTGCTTTACTCCACATCTTTTGTCCTTTATTAGTTTGTGTTGTATTTCATCCCAGATCCATTCACGCACACACGTGTCCATACGGTCATATAACCTCTATAATATGACGATGGTGGTGTTTACAGCTTGTCACAGGGAACATTCGCTGCTTGGCCGGTTCCCTTGGCAACGCTCAAGCACACAGTGCCGAGCCCCGCCTGCAGAGCGCTGCCTCATTAGATCTGAGTCTTGCCTGCCATTGCAGCTCCAATCATATAGAGGCTGTATGGGCTTCAGTGTGCGCAGGTGTATTGATTGACATGCTGAGGTGGAGGAAGAGGAGTCAGAGGAGAGATGATGTTGTGTGCGTGTGTGTGTTAGAGGGTTAGTGAGAGATTCTGTGATTGATCTCAAGTGAGGGCAGGTTAGCTGAGACTCTCCTGGGAGGGTGGGGGGGCACATAATTAATGGGAGGGTGGTTAAGGTCGGGTTAAAGTTACTGACCAGATCAAGTTTGAGATGTCAAAACCTCAGTTGGGTGTGAACATGAGGACGCATGAGACAAGAAGATTGGGCGGGTGTGAGGGGGGTGAGGGAGGGGGACAGAGAGAAATTTGTGTGTGTGTGTGTGCAGGGGGGGGTTCAGACGGGTGATTAGTGCTGGATTGATATTGTTCTATATCGAGACTCAGAGAATCACTCTTTCACATCCTCGCACCTCATCACCAGCTCTCCATCACAGGCACGTGTTCTCACACATGCACGCACGCACACACGCACATCAACAGACAAGCATGATTTAGAGGGGGTTCGAGGTAACGGCTGACCCCTCCATATTTATTCTGGATGCAGCAACAGGGTGGCCAACCTGTTTCTTTCTTATTAAACATTTCACACTGCACGCTCTGCATGGCCTTGGTCGCCCTTTTCCACTTTATGTGCTATATGTTCTCGCTTGCTTGACCGCCCCACACACACACACACACACACACACACACTCTGCAGTGAGGGTCTCGCAGCGTCCACAGTCTGTCCCAGTCCTCTGTAATTCCAAAGGCTCTCACTCAGTGCTTTTGCATTGCGTCGCTCCTTCCTCTCCCTCTCTCTGCTCCCCTCCCCTGCTGCCTTCCTGCCTCCCTCCCTCTCTCTCTCTATTAAATTTCCAGTCACACAACAGTGCAGTGGATATCCCTCCCTCTCTCTAACTCTCACACACTCTCCACCACCACATCCCTCCCTCCCTCCCTCACACATACATACCTCAGTAGTCTGTGGATGTGTTGTCGTCGTCCTGGATCTCTCCCCATCGCTCGCTCTTGATATTGACGGTTCTCTCCCTCCTTTGCTTTGAACCTCTCAATCCCACTCACTTTTGATACAAGGGTGCTCTCTTTTCACCTCCAGTTGCCTCTCCCCCCACTCCCCCCCTCATCCCTTGCTCGTTTTTTAGAAGAGCCCCCCTAACGTTTTCTCCTCTTCCTCTCCAACCCGCTCTGTTTGTATCTCTGTACTGCAGTGCCTGCTCAGGCTATACGGTGTGGAGTACAACCTCCCCACCTCTCCTCTCTCCTTCCTCGCTGTGGTGGGTGTGCAGGGCTCGCTCCATCAGGCCAATCTTTAGCTGGCTGATTGAGTGGACACCACAGGCCGATGAATGAGTAAAGATGGGAGCCACTGTGAGGATTAATGTGCCTCATATGAAGACAGAGAGCTTGCCGTCTAGTATTCCTGCCTCTGCCCTGTGGATGAGGCTGCCGTCTCCCCCTGCGCTCTGCCTTGTGTTGCTGTGTGTTATGCTGTGCTGGCATATTGGTTGAGAGACATACAAGGCGCTCTCTTTGCCCTGGGTTGTGTTCGGGTCCCAGGGCCTCAGTGGCAGTTGCCGCGCTGGGGTGAAACCTCTGCCATCGCCGTGCTGTGCCGGAACAGCATGGCGAGAGGAAGTGGGGCAGATACACCAGTGGTGTTGTGAACACACCGCCTGCCTTTCTCCCCCGACTGTTTCTGCATCTCCTCCTTCTTTCCTCACACACTATCTCAAGACTGAACTCACCACAGCCTCTGAGGCCCTAACTGAGCCCTGATCCGTATCTGATGGTGAAACAGCACGCCACTGGCTGCAGAGATTCCAACCTGTGTGATACTAAATTGAACATTCATGCTGTCGTGACTAGCAGGCGAGGGTTCAACGCTCTGATGCTGATGCCTGTGTACAACCTGAAACAATGTGTTTTCACCTCCAGAGAAAGGAGAAGCTCTTTTAAACACAGAGTTAACCAAGCTTGTATCTCCTCCACTAAAGCCAATAGTCCCCCCTTATCCGAAACAGCACTATCTGGCAACCGCATCCATTAGGAGCGATTGTGCCATTGATCTTCACACAGCCAGGCCAAGTGGACCTCAACCACCAGCCCCTGAAGACAAATCCAATTTTGGGTGTTACGCACTCCTCCGACCGGCGCCCTCCTCTTGCTTGGCTAAACTCATCCACCATCATGACCATCACAACACATTCACTCTCCTGGTGGCGGGGTTTAATAATAATTCTGTCTCTCCTGCTCCTCCATCGCTCGCTCCTGTCAACACCTCCTCTGGCAGGGCGTAAAACAAACTCTGCCCTCAGGCCTATAAACCCCATTATGCTTAGCAGCGCTTCTGCCACCAGCCTGTATAATCTTCATCACCAGCCCCATGCAGTCGCACGCCTCCTTCCTCATGGTGACAGCAGGCACAGGCGACTAACACGTATGCAGGAGCGTTTCAGGCCATGGTGGCTCTGACCCAGACTGCTCTGCAGCAGAGAGCAATAACTAAGCTCAGACTTTGGGCACATGGACATGAGTTCAGCACAATAATGGCAAAGGTTAAGTGCATCCTATGTGTTTTATCACATTATTAAAAACAAATATCATAAATCTATATGGAGCACGTAAAATTACATCCCTTTAGGCAGAAGATTCCTATTTAATTTGTAATACCAACTTGCATTATTTAAATTTTTTTAAATTTATGACTCTGTCCTGAGTGAATTTTTATAATAATAATATTTAGGTATACATCATGTTTGACTATAATTTGATTTGATTTGATGATGGCAGTTTTGGCTGATATTTGTTCCAATTTACACTTTTTTCATTTTTTGCAAAAGGGGAAGGGGAGAGCCAACAGAAAATGTTCAATTTTTAAAAAAAATCCATTAGTTTCTCTCTGTGCGGCGCCCCGGGTCCAACTCCAGCTCTAAGCTAACATCATGTCAGAGGCACTGACAGAAGTATTGAACTATAACTTTTGAGAGTTTTGTGGCATGGAACAAAATCATCCAAGTTTTTTAGCAACAATTCGTTGAAACAGTCTAAATGGGCATTTCACTTTTGTTGAGTTCTGCTCTAATACACATAACAATTGTAAACATAAGTACATGTAAAGTCATGTTAGCTCTTGCAAGCTGAGTTTCCTTGCATCAAGAGCCCTGACTCATTGCTTGTTTATAGGCCTGTAAGAAAGGTTTCACAATCTGCCTTCAAACCTTTAAACTAAGCTGTTTGGGTGAGGGACTGTTAGGATATCAGATTTTTACTACCTGACTGACATTGCCTAAAGAATTTGCAACAATATTGTCAATATTTTCAGACATACTTAAATTTATGAATGCAAGGAGTTGAAGAAACAGTAACTAACTGTGCAAAGTGAACAAGGTGCGCTGACAGAGGGAGAACATAAAAACATAAATTATGCAAGTACCACTCTATTGTTTACATTATATATCATCAAGTATTAATGACAAAATATTGATATTTCATTTTTAAATATCTTGTTTATTGTCAGGCCACTAATTTTTTTATGAGGTTTAAGACTTTGAAAACAAAAAGTTGTATCTACATAAATACATTAACTCGTTTTAAAAATTGGGTTTTGGTGTAGTTTGTTTTGTTTATTTCATTTGACTAAGAAATGTGAACCTTTTTTTTAACTGCTTTCACTTCAGTCAAGTGTTCCTCATGGAAAAAGCAGAACTTTGCAGCTCAATAGTTTAAGTTCACTCGCAGCATTACAATGATGCTTTTCTCTGTAATTTCAATTTTAACACTAATTTTTAAATACAAGTCTAATATTTGCGAGAGAATCTTGGCAGAGCCCATAAACAACATGCTCTCTACATTTCACTGGATGTACAAAGCCCAGATGGCTGCAGTAGCTCCTATTAACAGAGCTGCATCCCCACATTCCCACAGCAAACCCCCGCATGACGCCCCGAGGGACACGATCTCCAAGTCCACAAAGCACAAGTAGACAGCTGCCTCCACAATGGTGGCTTTGAACATTACACACTCAGTTTCAATTTCTCCAGCCTCACTAAGAATGAAGGAAACATCCCTGTGGAAACAAGGCGAGGCCATCCTGAACAGGGACTTCAGGCACATAATCACCATCTATCAGGCCTGATCCAGCACACCACCAGACAGAAACCTGTCGACAGCTCTGCTCTCTGTTCACCGGAGTGTTAAAGACATGTGAATGGACATCAGATAGTACAAGACCATAATTAGAGCATCACTTTGGTTTACTATCTGCCTCACGCTTGCTTTATTGCTGCCCCCATGAGTGTTTGAAGTTCCTCTGCAAAACTGCACAGTCCTTAGATAGCACCCTGTCCATGGTCCCACTCTCAGCTTCCAAAAAGGCAAGAATGACAGAGTTCAAGCAGAGGCAGCCTTCTCATCATTCACAGAAATCTAAGTCAGAGACCTACGAGCATTCCCACCCTCACCTGGAACCAACACTCCATGTCTGAGGCCACGTGTGCTCCCAGAAAATGTTGAGATGTGTTGGAGTTGAGAGCTGCACAGTGTAAAGAAGTCTGATTATCTTGAGGATTTGTTTGGAAATTAAATTAGGACAGTTTAAGCTTAAGATCAGGATTTAAAAATCCAAACATGGTCTGGAGACTATGGATCACTTAGGAAAAGATGGAGGTCGTGGTTGGAGGAGTCGCCAGCTGCGAGCCACTGCGACCCAAATCCTGCTAAGCTAAAGAGGGAAGCTTATAAATTTAAGAACATTATGAATCTTTTAATTATTATGAATATATATGTATATTATAATTTTTAAAAACACAAAAATCGCGCACACTATAGGTACACAGTTTTTATATTCGCTTCATCAATAAACTATGCATTTCGCATGTTGCTTCATCAGCGAATACACAGACCATAGAAGGACTCTGTTGGTGGAGACAGTGACGTCTCATCCAGTCGTTGTGTTTCCATGTATCAACAAAACCAAGTAGGATGGAGCTGACAATGCCAAACATTAAACTAACAATATAAAAATATTATAAAACATGTAAAAATGACATATTTTCTTATCTTTCTTACATTATCCCAAATGTCTCCAACGAAACTCACAAATCTGTGATTTATTCAAGGTGAAGTTTTATTTAGGTCTCCTGTTGTTTTTTTTTTCAGGGTAAAACCAGTCAGAAAGTGGCGAAGAAAGTTAGCATACATGACTAATCATAACATAAATTAAACTTTAACTTGTCATGATACATTGATAGTCTTTTTTAGATCCTATAATTTTCTCCCTTTGTAGGAAAATGTATGATTGAAAGGTCATTAAAATCTATTTAGGTCAGGGTTCTTTGACAGAGCCAAATGTTACATTTATAGTTTCCTGTGAATATGCTCACTGTATGCTAATACAAACCCAATACTATAAAGGTAGGGTCACTGTTTAAAACATAAAGCAGAAAGCTCTCATTTACAAAAGAAGGGTGTTGATGGTTTAACTAAAAATTCCTGAGCCCACGTAGTAATGTCTGGCAATAACTTGTTCATGACGTGGTGAAAGACTGAGCCTTTTGAGGACGTTCCTTTCTGCCCAATCACGTTGTTACCAATGAGCCTGTTTACCTGGAGAGCGTTCCAAACAGGTGTTTCCAGAGCATGAGCATGAAATTCAGAAAAAGCACATATTTTCAAAAATCAATGAGATCCATGACGAACAACACAATGTACATGGTGTCTTTGCAGTTTGTAATTGAGTATGCGTCAAAAGGATTAGCAAATGATCACATTCTGATTCATTTGAGTTCCACGACTTTTTGGGAATCATGGTTAAAAATTTGGACATATTATCCACACCCACAGCATCACCATGACGACATACCACCACCATGTGACATGATGGGAACCAGGATTTTTCTCGTAGCGTGCAGCTATTGTGATGCTCCTGTGTTTATATGGTAAAACATTAAATACTGTTTTTCTTTAAGTGTGATTCCTAAAGTATTGATTTTTCTAAAATAATTATGTTTGATTCTCTTCACAACCATCAGGTCAGTATAGTCACCATTTCATTTGCCACTAGAGTTCATCATTTGGACCTGTGAACATTTTTTGCAGTTAAAAGACGATATACTGAAAAACTTCTGAGTTCAGGCAGGCACTAATAGCTCGATAGTGAGATAGAAGCAGATAGATGGAGATGGAGAGCGAGTGAGTGAGAGAAAGGAAGATAAAGTGAAGCTAAGCCAGGCTCCGAGGGCCGGCCAGTGATTAAGGGATGGGAGGGATGAACACCAGCCACTGAGGGACTAGTGTCTATCTGTGTGAGTCCATGTGAAAGCGGGGCTGAGGAAAAAGCTCAGAAACAAGAACCCACTGTCACGGTATCTTAGCAACCGTCTCTGTCTCCCAGGTGACAGGGACTGACATCACTTCCTGTTGGTGAGAGTGTGTGTGCGTGCGTGTGTACACAGTGTCCAAGTGTTAAAAAAAAAAAACTGCAGGAACTCATATGCGAGTGTGTCGTGAACGCATGTGTGAGGTTGTGCGAAGTTCATGCGTGACCGGTTTCTGGACTCTGCAGCTGCAAAACAAACACACTCGTCACTCTCAGGTACCTGATGCGGGTGTGTGTGTGTGTGTGTGTGTGCAAGGATTTAACTTGCATGCATTATGCGTGCATGCGAGGGCACGTTTCGACAAAAAACAAAAAAAACAAAGCAGACTGCGGGCATATATGTGGATCGTCTGCCATGTGCGCATGCGGTCAGCCTGATTGTACGTTCTGCCAGAGGAAACACGGCCAACTGACGCCATCTGGTAGGACTACTTGGCACAAGGGGACTCTCTCTATGGTTCCACAACATATTGGAGTAGTTAAAATTAACACTGTGACACTATTTGGCAGAAAAAGACGGTGAACTATCTATTACTGTGTCTATTTCAGTCTCTCTCACCTTAAGGGTCCAAGCTGCATTCACACAAGGGGAGTGTAGAGACGTTGGCTGGCCATCACCAGCACATTATCACGAGCATGTACCTCCGGAGAATTATCAACCAAGTCTTCACACATCTATGCTCTTTAACTTTATTTTATCCTCATAAAACACTTTTAGCAATAAAAAAAGAAATCTAACAGAACAAAGTAAATTCTTATTTTAAAAGAAAAAAAAAAACACTATGTCAGTCTGCAAAGATAAAATGCAACATAATATAATAGTAGAGTAACCGGAAGCATGATATAACTGACCGTTTGCAATGGTTTGGCTTCATCAAGTGTGTCACACAGAGGATTAGCGTACTGTCCGTTTGACAATTTACATGAAATACTAATGCTCACATTGTCTGCCCCTAATTAACTTCAGCTGCTCTCTGCCGTACAAAAAAGAGAAAGAAGAAGAAACAACTGATGATTCCTCCCTTAATTATGTTGAACATTTGTAGCATTACAGCGACAAAGTGGGTTTTCAGCATGTGTCCAAACAGCCAAATAGTTGCAAAGATTCAGCTGAAAAAAAACCCTGTTTCAGTTCACAATGCTCTATCAGATGAGGTCCATGAGGATTTCATCCTCCATGACACTGGAGACCTGCGGCATCCCGGGCTGCGGCACAGCACCTCTCTGACCTCCAGACATCAGGATGGGACCTGCACACAGGTGAGAGACAGGGTAAAAACAAGTTTAAGCACATTTGCTCTTGGATATCTGATGCTGCAGTCGTGTTGAACTAAAATGTCTCATCTATGACTTTTCTTTTGAAGTTGTTCTTACATCCTTGTTAGACATCAGCCTAATTAAACCTTCTATGAGTACATTTATAGACCAATACTCTAAAATTTCTTGTCTACTTGAGCCACACTTCAAAACGCCTTCCATCTGTGTGGGGGGTGCTCACTGACCTGCCAAGGGCTGCCTCCACTGGCCCTGCATTTGAGCCCCCCCTCCTGGTGTCTGATGGACCAACTGTTGCCCTAAACCCTGGTGAGGCATCATGCCTTGCATGTGAGACACTCCACCTTGCTGCGAAGACACAGAAGAACCAAGTAAACCTTTGCAAAACTCACAAACTCCAACAGTCACTAAATAACCTGTAAGACATTTTTTTGAATGGCTGATTCTCTCAAACATGTGTTGCACTCTTACTGGCTGCTGCTGGCTGAGGAGAAGACTGCGAAGCTGTGGATTGGCTCCTGGGTTTGAGAGGCGGAGAATGGGACCCTGAGGCGGGTTACTTTGAGCGACCTGATTGGGTGGAGCGCCGCTAACCGGCGGCTGTTGGTTGGCTGAACCCGCTGTTCTCATTGTCATCTGAAGGAAAATTTAAGATGTTTTACACCACATTCATGTCATAGAGGAAAAACAATAGTTATCAAAAAAAGAAAAAATGGCCAGTAAGATACCACAATTCCAAACTGTTAAATTTCTGAGTCATGATCAACTACACAGTCAAAATATTCTTATTTTTTAGTAGAGAGTATGACAAGATGAGCTGTGTCTTAAAAATAATTTTTTGTGGGTTTGGATGGAATACGGGAGAATTTACATTCTCAGGACTGATGTAAGTAAAGTTGTGTTCTTTCAAGACAGTAATGCAGCTTTTGAGGATAACAGAAGAGATACTATTGTACACTGTGGATGTAAACCATCGTGTTTGGACCGGGTCTATCTTCATCACCTCATGCTCAATGCAAACATTTCCTCGGCAATCAAATACAATCTTGTGCATGCATGTTACCAATGAAATATGTTATTTTCAATGGCATGCTACAGGGTGACATTCAGCGTGGACTGGTAAAGCCAACACATGCTGATAAGAGCCTGGTGCTGAGCAGTGAGATGGGAGCGCCAGTGTGCCTGTGTTTGTTTTGGTTTGTATTTTTTGTATAACACAGAATTCCTCCCACTACCAAAAAGGCAGCATGTCCAAAATTTCCACTAAGACTGGAACTGATTTAAACATCATTTAATATGAACAAAAAAGCTGCTTACTCCTTACATATTACATTTCTCACTATATATGATCAACAAAAAACAAGGACAGTTACAGGAGATTGTGTTGTAACATACATTAAACTGAAATCATTGTTATGACTGCTAAATTTTGTTTGTAGTTAGCATGTACATCACAATTAACAATAATGTTTAAGAAACCAGGGATTTGTATTTACGACAGTTATTGCAGTCAGAAACTGTGGGGATGAGAAAAATTGCACAAAATACCAATTTCTATATAATGTTGCTTTAAATGCCTCTGCACGCCCTGAACACAAGATTCTTGAGAGCAAAGAGTTTACTGCAGATCTCAC
>JAPXVT010000010.1:4131407-4143728 GCA_029823135.1 Acanthurus reversus
CCCCTGTGCCACCCCCTCCTCCCATCCTTCCTCCAGGTCCACCTCCCCTCTCTCCTCGGTCCAGCCTGTCTCCTCTGACACCAGCTCCACTTAGAGCCAGGATGCTGTCTAGGTGGTGGTCACTGCTGCTGCGGCTGTCCAGCTCTTCGATTCCAGAGTCCACAACTGTCTCCTGGGACTCTCCTTTTTTGGTAGCAGGGGGATGGCGGTGGTGCTCCCCTATCCTGCGACTGCCCATGATGGAGGTGGAGGATGTTGTATGTGTGGTGTGTGTTCGCTCCTGGTAGAGTTGAGTGGAGGTGCTTGTTGTGGTGGCAGCAGTGGTGGTTGTAGCGGCACAGCTAGCGGTCATGGTGTGTGAGGCAGTGCCCCTAAGTGGGGCAGAGGCGGCAGCAGTGGAGGAAGGCGCTGGCGGACCACGGTAGGCTGGGGGAGGAGCAACTGTGTGTGGGGGAGGTGTGGGGGAAGACCGCCCAGGAGTGTGAGAGCTGTTGTAAAGGTGGTGAGGGTGAGACATAGAGAAAGGTCTATGATAGGATCCAGGAGGAGGCGGTGGTGAGACAGATGGGGGAGGCGGAGGTCCTGCTATTGAGGTTGGCTGCAGGGTAGAGGGCGAGGGGGGAGGTGGGGGGTTGGGTGATGTTTGGGAGGGGGAGGGAGCAGACTGAGTGAGATTAGCCACTTCACTGTCATATGATGTGAGGCTGGAGGCAGTGGAGTCCCCTGCCTGAGGAGAGGGCAGGGGTGTATGAGCAGGATATCCACTAACAAATGGTTCTTTTTGGGGTGGTGGAGGAGGTGGTGGTGGTGGGGGAGGAGGAGGAGGTGGAGGAGGTGGGACCTGTTGTTGGCGGGAGGTCAGGTTGTTGGCAAGCATCCCGTGTTGTGAGTACCCTGATATTCTTCCTATTCCCCTGTCAAAGCTGTTAGCAAACTCTAATGGAGGTGGGAGGGGATCCGCGTAGACAAACTCATCGTCCGCATCAACTGAGGGAGCAGGAGGAGGAAGAACCATCAGGCCAGAGCCAGTGGTCCCAGTTGTGTTCCCAGTCTGCTGAGTACTGGTAGGTGGAGGAGAGGGAGGGGTGAGGGACAAGACATAGGCCTCAGATTGACTTTCCATCCTGAGAAAAGATGGCCTACGAGGCTGCTGAGTTTGAGATGCTTGCTGAGCAGAACTTTCAGCAGCTGCTGCATTAGCCGCGGCTTGCTCCGCCCTCCTCATGTAACCCTCTCTTTCTTTGTCCCTCTCTCTTTCTCTCGACAGCTCCCTCTCACGTTCCCTCGACCTCTCTCGCTCCCTGTCTTTGTAGGTTGGCTGATATGGCTGAGATTGATAGTGGTGTGTGTGGACAGTTTTGTCCTCTGAGAAGCGAACTCTTAGACCCTCGCGAGCCCCTCCTCCTTCGCGCTCCCTCTCTCCACCACCACCATCCTCACTCCACACACTACCAACTCCTCTGAGTATTCTGGGTGAGGGTGGACGGCCAACAGTAGGTGTAGTGGCAGCCAAAGAAGAGGAGGTTACCAGGTAGGAGGAGCTGGAAGACTGGGCAGCAGACGACACCGGCTGTGAGGTTGCAGTAGATGAAGGAAACACCACACTCGACATCTGGCGGGTGAAGAGGTGCTCCGCTCTCCTTAACCTGCTGTCATCCCTCAGAGCTCGCTCTCGGGCAGCCAGGGCTAGACCGAGAGGCGATGTGGGGTCAAGAGCCTTTCCTGTAAGAGGGTGAATGAAGGTGGTGGAAGTGGAGGGGGCTGACTGCCTGCCTGCTGCTGTGTACAAGTCTGTAGGCACAGATTTAGGCTGATAGTCAAGGGCAGGTGAGGAGTACTCAGGTAGGCCAAAGGCTGGAGGCATACTGCGGGTGTGATGGATAAAGGTGTCCCCAGAGAACATGCCATCATCGATAGACTTGGACGGGCGCAGGCGTATTGAACTTTCAGCCTGTGTGCTAAGCTGTTGCTGTGACACCTGAGTCCTTGCTACTCCTCCTATCCCATCACTTACTCCTCCAAGACTCACGTCCTCCTCAGCAGACATGAACAAGGAAGCACTCTTTCTGCGGGCTTCATGAAACCTTTCCCTGTCACGGCGAGCTGCACCAACAATGGCAGCTCCAAACTGGCTGGTAAAGTCCAGGTTGTCCTGGGCTCGCATAGAAGGCAAGGATGGAGGTGGCGGTGCTGGGATGGAAGGTGGGGCAGGAGGCTGTGGAGCAGGAGAGGAGGGTGGAGGACCGTGGGGTGTTTTGGCTTCATCTGTCTCTCCTGATGCAGGGGCATCTGCCTCCACACTGCTGCCCTGGCTGCTGCGTCCACTGCTGCTGGTTGAAGGAGCCTTGACAATAATGGTTGGGATGGGTATAGAGCTTTTCTCCACTGAGCCTTTGTCCCCCAGTGTACCCTGGCCCATGCGCAGGTCCTCTACCTTGGATTGCTTCACCAGGGGACCCTTGCCTCTCCGGGCTCCTCCCTTCGGACCACCTGCTCCAGCCCCAGCTGCACTGCGGTCTGCTCGCTGGGGTTGACTCTGGGTAGTCTGTTGTTGCTGGGGCATTACAGTGGCAATGCTGGATGGGGGTACAGCGGTGCTGTAGCCTCTCCTAAGAACTGCTGTCTTGGCCCCTCCACCTGCCCCTATGCCAGCTCCAACAGGCTCCCCAGTATAGGCAACCTTCCGCGAAGCAGTCCTGCTTTGAGCAGTATGAGCAGCTGCGTGTGCATATGAGGATGTGTGGTCCACTGCTCCACCACTGGGGCTGGTGCTGGGACCACCTGCCCTCTCCCTGCCCCCATGGCTGAAGTGCACTGACTGGGAGTAGGGCTGGTAGTGCGCAGAAGTGGATGTTGACTGGGACACGGAGACAGAGGGCTGTTGAGATGACTTTGCTCTCCAACCTAATGGTGGAGCAGAGGAGAATGGAGGATCTGGTGGAGCTGTGGTGGGAGGAGGGGGGATGTCATCTGGGCCAGGCACCGACAGACTACGAGCGAACTTCATGGCTGGAGGATGCAGGAACTGCTTCTCCTCCTCGGGAACCCCTGTGGTACAGCATCCACAAATTAAGCAGAAACAAATTGGGATGAAATAGAAATTTAAGGATAGGGTAAGAGAGGTTGTTAAATAAGAAAAGAAGAAAGTTTGAAGGCAATGAGAGCAGGAAGAAAATGAAGGCAGAAAAAAAGGAAAAGCTGAGGGTAATTTATGAGAAAGTCTGTCTAAATCTGCCTGCCCATCTACCTGTCAGCAGGTCTGTCCTCATTCTTAAGTCTGTTAGTAGGTCAGTCAGTTAGTGCTATATACTCTACAAACAAGTAGCAACTGGGCAGCATCACACAGCAGCATTTGTTTTGTTGGTCACCAGTGAGCACTATACTAATTCAGGGTGGGAGTTAGCAAAGCCTTAGTAAGCAACAAGCAAGAAAGTAAGCCATCAGATATAAAACAAGGAGATTAGTGTCACTGCTGAATTTAACAATAAGCAATAGGGTGAGTATAAGACAAACAAACATCTTATTTTTACAATACGTGTATAGTAATTTAAACAGGAGAGCTACAGATACAAAGCTGGCCACAGACAACACATTGTTGGCCACAGACAAACAGGTCAGCACAGTGTAGACCTCTACTGGTCCAGAGGACAGACAGACAGGCGGACGAGGGGGGCAGACAGAAAAAACAGACAGCCTCACCGATGGATTTTTGCCGCAGCATACCGTGCGGTGGGCCATGACCTGAGGTGTACTGGCCACGATCATAGCCCAGGCCCAGCCCTGATGACATCATCCCCATTCCAGACTGATCCCCATAATTTGGCTGAAAAGGCAACAAAGAGCATGTGAAAGGCAGCATAAAGAATAATACTAATCAGCTGTAAGTAAATGTAACTTAAAATGATAAGTTAAGACTTAAAGTTGTGGGCTTCTACGTTTGGTTTAGTTCTTGGTGGCTATAACACTATGAGTGACCCAATTGTACAGTTGTTCAATGTCAATGTCAAAAATATATAGAAGGCTATTTGCGCAAACGGGGTCTTTGAGATTTTGTGTATAGAAGATATTAAAAACAACTGTTATCACATAGAATTTGTTTGCGTCAACACTATACATTTTGGTGTCTTAACACCCAAATGCCCGTCAAAGACAACAGGTTGTACTTTCTTGTAAGGGTGTTAAAAAAGAAATTAATAGTCAAAGTCACTCATCGGGCACAACAAGAAAAGGCGCATTAACGCATCAAGTTTTGTAGTGATAAAAATATAATGTGTTGACAGTGATAAGATGCATTTTAATACCTTTTGAATTCAAAATCTGTAGAACAGTATTTGGGCAAATGACATTTCTTTAAAATGACTTTAAATATGCTTACATAGGTCAAGAGCAAAAGACTATAGGACTTCTTTTTTTGAACAAAAACTGACCAAAACACTTCAATCATGTCAGTAGTTCCCTTTTGAGTCGGCTGTACATTGATTCATGTGTTGTACGTAACAGGCCAGTGGATAATACTAAACTTTAGCATATGTAAATGCAGATATATGTGTCTCCTTTTTTTTTTAATTGTAGGAATGAGGGGAAAACTTTTGTGTTGCCCCATGCAGCTCTCAAATGTTCCTGTCCAAAACTGAAAGCTGCATCAAGTTAAAGCTGCATCAAGTTTTGCTTTGACAGTCTTTAAATTTTTATTCCATATTTTGTGCTTTTTTGCTGTTGCTGTTGTTGTTGTTTTTAATTACAGCTCAATTTCACACAAGACAGGCACTCCTCTCAACTGGACGACAGAACCAGTAAACCCAGGAACACACGTATCTCAGGCCACAGGTAAATATGCTGTAGCATCTTTCACAATACACACCTCATTGCCATAGAAACTCCGCCCCCGATCTCTTTTTGGTCCCTGTCCCCGTGTCCCCAGAGCCTCATTGGTGCTGATCGTCTGCTGAGCTGCAGCAAGAATTTCATCTAGTTTATCTGAGAGATAAAAAGAAAGAGACAGAGACAGAAAGACAGAGAGGAAGGGAAAGAAAGAAACAGACATACGGCAATGAAACAGAAAAATGGACAGCAACAAAGCGATGGAAAGAATGTGTGGAAACGGACACACTTGATGACGGTGGGTGAGAAAGAGAGGAAGTGATTCAGGAAACATCCACTGACAAACATGGGCTCCCTTACTCAAAGCCATCTGATAGACTGTCCTCTTCTTCTCTGTAACTTGTGAGGATTCGAATTCTAAAAAAAGAGGAGAGACTCAGATTAGGCCCCAATAAATGACTGAGCGTCGGGGAGCCAAGTCCTTTTTGGACAGACATTAATACAATGCCTCAAGCGGGAGTGTACCAGAGCATACCTGATTTTTTTTTCCAAGGGGTAGCAGCTGGAAGGAGGACAAAAGGAGACTTAAGTTTTGGCAGGAGTGAAAGTGCGATAGTGTTGTTACAGTGAATACTAATCATATTCCCCCAGAGCCTGACAAACTGAGTCACCTCGCCAGGCTTTTCGATCGTCAGTGCAAAAGAACGTACATCACACTCATACTTTCAGATAGCTACAGTTTGCACACTTATGCTACAGTAAACATGCAGCGTATACATACAGTTAGCCACTTGCTGTTACTCTCTATGACACACAAATGTGGAATTAGTCTGAAGCGGACTCCCACCTCTCTCCACTATAAATGGTTTAGATCCCGCCAGCGGTGAAGTGGGGACAAAGGAGACAAAGAAAAGACAGAGTTAGTGGTTAAACCAGTGAACAGAAGAAGGACAAGTCCATGGGGGAATAAAGAGGAATAATAGATGACCCTTTAGTGTTTGCATCCACTGGTGTGAGTGAGCTCGTGTGTGTGGACTGAAAAGGGATGGGGTTATCTGCCATACTTGTACTCAAGCAGTTATATTTCATAATGTGAAGTTTATTAAGCTTAATTAAACTGAATTCCTTTTTAATATCCAATGGTTAAAACAAGCAACAAAGAGTTCTGCACTTCTACTCATTTAATGTCTTACTTACAACACTGCACACACTCGCAAGGCACAAATCCTTCTGAAAATGAGCCACAGTTTTGCCGAAACTTGTGCTCAAACATATGTAAACAATATTTGAAATGAAGTGTTGGGGAAACAACAGTTTTGTGGACTTAAGTGCACTGCAGGATCATTTCCATTTTAATGTACTTGTTATCTTGCAGCATGACTTCTAGGTGAACTGGGACACTGCACCAGTCACAGAGGTGAGATAGTTTAATAGGCGTCACAGCTAAATGAATTCCAGTGCATTAGAATAAGCATATGGCAGAGGCTGACATGGCTGCATCACACATTGTGCTCCTCTCACCTTGATCCAGAAGGAGGCAAAAGCAAACAGGATCTAACTTAAAAGGTGTCTGAGTGCAAATTAAGCACCCACATCTCACAGAACTTGGGATATTTATTGACGAAAAGCACTTTATATGAATTCAAACTGACTCTTAAGTTAAAAAGTTTAGCTGATGTGCTGTTTGTGGCCCAAACGATTACCTGGATTCTTGAGTTTGGTGGACAAACCAGGTAATGGCTTTCACTTTTTAAACCACCTCAAATCAGGTTTGGCATATCAGTTTTTTGTTAGACTGACTTATTGACTGACCTAAAGCCTGCATTGATATGTTACATCTTAAAAACTGGAAATGACAGTCTAAAAATGATTAACCAATGTTGCCTAACCCAGGACACAAACCATGGTCTCAAGAGAAACTGAAAGTCCTTTGGGTTTAGCTGCTCAGCCACCACGACTTCTACTATGTACATGGACTGGGGATAAAGCTGGAATGAGGCTGGAAAGATTTTGGTTCTTACAAACACCTTGGGCTTAAAATGAAGAGACAGGACTTAAAAAAATAGCATTAATGTTTTTTTACATTTAAAGCTGGGTTAGGCAACTTCTGGAAATTAAGCTCGTTGTAGCATGAGACTCCTGAGAAAGCAACTCTGCTGCACCTTCCCTTCCCTGTTTTTATTCCAGCTCACATTTTGTTTCATTTGTTGTCACTCTCTTTTAAGTCCAGTTTACAGCAAAGATTCACAACAAGATGAAACTGTTGCAGGAAAAGTTGCAGTGGTGCAAACTGGTCCGTCTCAGCTCGACTCAAGCCGACTGATGTTGTTGCTTGATAGACACTATGGCAGAGGCTAATTTGAGAATGTAAGGCATGTCATTTGTTTCAAAAGCCAGTCAATTTTTAGCTATGAGACCTGTTGCTAAGAAGCACAGCTTTGACCGGCCAATAGGAACATGCGGTCTCTGAGATTACCGTGATTGACTGAAAGTCCCGTCACAGTTTGAATACAGAGCAAAGCCTGAATTCAGAGCCAAGGAGAGGTGGAGAAGTCCAGTGTTCTTTCAGAGCAGCTGAATTACATTATGCTGAAAGGTTATTATAGAATTTTAGTGCAATGATGCAATAAAAATTAAATAAATTGCCTACCCCAGCTTTAAACAGCTGTCAGGAATATGAGTTCATGAAGGGGATGTTATGTGGACGTCTGATCACAATCACATAAATTGTCAATTAGAAAGACCCCTGGTGTCAGCTGTGAGCAAAAAAATAAGAGCCATGTCTGTACTCTCAGTTTACAAATCAGTGCGCACATTTTATAAACTGTGCTTTTGATTTTTAATACATGCTAATGGGATTCACAATAAAATTGTTAAACCAAGAGTACAGATTTGATACCAGAGGAGTTCTGTAGTCAACAAAATGTTGTATTATAAAAACATAATTTTGCTTTTTTATAGCAATAATAATAATGATCAATATTTCCTGGTTTGTGTAAGAGTCAGATCATTATTGGATGTGGAGACAATGTCACCATCTGGCCGTCCGACTCATAGTTATCGGCGTCTACAGAGAAACATTTCTGGCTGGCTAACATCTGGCTGGATGATTTAGCTCTGGTACTGTTGAACCTTTACTATCTGCAACCACTAATCCTTTACAGGGTCGTGGGGGGCTCGAGCTGATCCCAGCTGACACTGGGCAAGAGGTGGGGTACAACCTGAACACGTCACTTCAACTCATTTTAATACCTCGGTATGATAATGTTGAGGCAGCTAGTCTCAGCATTTTTAAAACTGATTATTTTGATCTCTAAATAATGGCTGTATTCACTCCAAAAACAATGTTTTTGTTTTGCAGATGATGTAGCATTTCGATTGATTTGTGGTGGAAGACGAGAACCTTCATGTTTTTTGCCGTAAAGCAATCCAACAGATGTTCCTACCAATTTTGAAACAGTTCCACAAAATGTAAAATGGGTTCTCTTGTTTATCAGTGCCTTGATATCATGTAGTTATTAATTAATGTACACCTACGTAGCACCTTTAAGTTGGTTTGAATGTTACTCTATGAATTGAGTAAATGCATACAGTACATAGTACTGCTGCTGGTAAAGTGTATAAAGTGAAAGCTAGTGGAGGCAGGGAGGTGGGTTTTGGGTTCAGGAAACGGAGTCTGTGTTTCAGACTGGGTGCTCATGCTTTGTGCCAGTCAGGTGAGGTCACACCACAGAGAGGAGGCAAGTGAGGGGAGGAGATGTGGGAGGAATAAAGTAGAGGACTGATTTTGACACGGAGGATAAACTCCTGTCAGATCCAGACTTACACCAGCAGGGCAGGATTCACTGCATGACATAGGTGCTGTTGTCTGTCAGCTTGGACAAGCTTGCGTCATCAAGTTTGAGGGACAAAATACTGAAACCAGATCTGAGACCAGCTGATGCAGATTCCACTCTCCTTCAGCTTTCATACATCATCGATGGCTCACTGCGTATGCTCAGAACCAGACAGCAGCCACAGCAAACACCATGGATCTTTAGATGATAAAACCTGGTCGCCGATAAAACACTGGCCAGTGTTCTGATCTGCAAATGGGGGCGTTGACCCTCACCGTGCACTCTCCTCCCACTATTTTGCCTCAAATAGAGATGGCATTAGCATAGCCACACATAATGCTGTTACTATGGCAACAGACCTGGAACAAAGTTGTGTTTTTTTTTCTCTCTCTCTCTCAAAAATTACTCATCTCAATAATTCTATCCTGGGTGTGATTTCTTCCAAAAGAATCGAAGATGTTTTGGAAAGAATCAAAAAAAGGACAGATTTTGGATCTCATCACCAAAATACGAAGACCAGATACTTTGCAATGATGTTTGTGGCACCCGGAAAACTCTTCTCAGGTGACGCCCATTCCCCTGCAGTGTTACCTTGGCAACTAATACTTGCTTAGAATGTGTGCGTGTGTGTGTGTGTGTGTGTGTATTGGTGTGATGAGCAAAAGGGGCTGGTAGACTGCGCTGTGGGCAGTGGGGTTAAAGCTGTGGGCAGGCCTGGGAGCAGTGGGGAGGTGCAGGGGGGTAAGAGGTAAGAGAGGCGGGCAGTGAGAGAGGGATCACAGGGTGGATGGCGACACTCTTTCTGGGTGGGGTTACCTGTAGTGGGGGTGCTGGAAGTGACAGTGTGGAACCTCTGAAAGAACAGTGAAATGCATTGAGACCATCATCCACGCCGGTAGTCAGTCTTCTTTCTTTTTTTCTACTTCCTGTCAATGAGTAACTACGCTACCTTGCTCTACTTTCCTATTGTCTAAATTTAGCCCTGGCTGAACTCCCCTTTGCACTTTGAGCATCTTTAACAGCCCCAAACTCTGGTTTCACACTGTCTCTATAATTCCCCATCACCTCAATCTATTTCTCTCGGTAACTTTGTTTCTGCTCCTCTCTTCATTTGTCAACAACTAACTGTCAGTCTGTTTTTTTATTCTTTTAATATCCTCTCTTCTCATGCCCCAGAAGTTTGTTACTTACCCATTTCCTCCAGTTCTGAAGTCATGGATTTGGACCGTAGGGCGATGGCCGGCGTGCTCAGCCTCTTACTCTGCTGCGGGACTAAAGGGGAGAGAGCAGACAAAAGCGGCAGCGATCAGTCAGGCTTGTTCAGTTATAACCAGCTTCACCTACAGCAGCATCCCAGGGTGCAGCAGATAAACTCTTACTTTTCTTCCTTGAACCCTCCTCCATGTCTGGGTTGCGGGTTACCATGACAACCTTGACCATGAGGCTGTTGCCACCTTGTCTGATCATGTTGACGACCTGCCGGTGACCAACTTTCACAACATTCTGACCATTGACCTGTAACAGAGAGACAGAGAGCGAGTTATTGAGACTGACAACATGACTTATTGACATTTTCATGGTCTTTTCTTAAATGAATTCACGTACTTAAGCATCATTTTAATGACAATGTCAATAAAGCAAATGTAAGTGAAAACTGACAGAGTGATAGTAATAGAACCAGTGAACTGCAGTTCAGTGTTCTTGAACATTAATGTCAGCCAGACTTTATAAACAGAAAGGCCACAGTACAACTGCTTAGAAAATAACAGTGCTTTAGAACTTAATGAATATTGAAACATTATATTTGTTTCACTGAAGAATACATTATTTTATATAGATTTAAGATGTTGGAAATAGTTAGTATCTCTCCTACAGTCAGCTTTTGTTGAATTTAATGAAAATAAACGTAGATCCAGGTGTAAATTCCTTTGTTTTATTTAAAAAAATATAACAAAATTCAAAATTCAGATCCAGTTTACAGATTTAACTTATTCCAAAAAAAATCCCACATATAGAGGACTGCATACTGTATTTTTAGATCGCTGCCTTGTTATGTAAACATTCAGAAACCTCTAAGGAAAATAGAAAATTTATCAATTTCATTCCAACCAATAACGCAGTTGTAATTAACGGCAGTACTTCTATCAGGAAATCCCCCATCCTGAGACCGGCTCTCCAGGCGACACCTCCCTCGTCCACTGACTCCAGATACTGCAGGGCGGGAAAGGCCGGGGTGGGAGTGAACTCCTCGATTGGAGTCTGAGCTGGAGACACCATGAAAATATAAGAATCAGCACTGCGTCAGATACAGCATGTTTTAAAGAACTAACACAATTAAATTTACAGGGGTTTGCAGGGCAGCATGTTTGTGTTTATGTCACATTTCTTACCTTTGGCCCCTCTCAGAACAAAGCCGAAACCTTCGCTGTCTTTTTTCTGTAGCAGCACCGTCTTCTCCTTGATTATATAGTCACTAGCAGAGAGGAGACAAGACAGAATAGGAGAAAAGTCAAGTTTTCATCTACATGAACCATAACATCTAACTTGCTGGTCTTTCCTTCCACAACAGCGCCACACCTCTCCTCAGTTGTCTGCCTCTCATTTCCTGCGTCCCCGAATGATGACATCACCCTCCAGAGCAAGAGTAACTGGCATTGTGACATTCACAGAAACAGTTTTAATTCAAATTTCAGGGTGTCAAGAGCTACTTTTAACTGCAATGATTTCCATACAACTGTTCATGGCAAAAATAATCTGACCTGAATCTGATTTAGGACCACATCTGATATGAGAATTAAAATTATCAGATTGCATGGATAGATCTGTGCCATTAGCACGCCTGCGTTTCTGTGTTATGTTTTTTTCAGCGAGCCCAGAGCCAGTTTCCAGCAGAACCTCAGTGAGGAAGAAATGCTATATACAGTATGATGGAGCTGCTTGTTGCCTCAGCAACGGCTAGAACTGGACGCAGGGAAAGTTGCTTGAGAAGAACCACACCACCGCCAAGACATGTGACGGTACGATGGGACTCACAGACAGCAGGGAACAGACATGCATGTTTACATGTAGAGCTGGAATAATACAGGACAGTAGAGGCAGAAACAGACAGAAAACATGTGGCTGAATGTAACTGAATATGTTTACTCCATTACTGTACTTACTGTGCCATTTTAAGGTACTTTTATTTTATGTTACGTGATATCTACACTCAACTGAATTCCGGATGAAAGTATTTGAAAACTACAGTTGTAACTTACCTTTCAGATGAGGATTACACATAAAACAAATAAAAATATGACACACTATTGCAAATTTAGCAAAGGCTTCCCAGCATTTTTGGTGTGTGACTTATGACAAAAAAACAGAGTCTGGTTGAGGCCTTGTGACATGTCTCAGATGTATGTTTGTTTTTTAGTCTAAACCGTTCAGATTATTTTATTCAAACAGCTGTTTAAGGTTCAGATTGGTAAATGTTAAAATTAAAGATTTACGACTAAATCTAAAGAATTCAATTAATTTATCTTGTGATCCTTTGGAGATGGCTGATCCCAAAGTTGGGAACCACTAAAATAAACAACCTTACTGTGTATAAAGTGGCTAAAGCTAGCTCCACCTCAAGCAATATTAACATGTTACCTATGCAATATTGTGTCATAATAATAAT
>JAPXVT010000010.1:4240862-4252595 GCA_029823135.1 Acanthurus reversus
CTGTTGGGAAAGCATTAGTCAGGGCACCTTTAACCAGCATGGCTACCACAGCCTACAGCAGTGACATGCCAGAGCAGCTGGTTTGTCCAAAGTGGGCTTTTCAATTGTTTTTCAACAGGACAATCAGATGAAAAACATTAAGCAAGTTTTCCTCTTTTTTTGGTTACACTTTTTGTGTGCAACCTAACTGCATGTTTTTCAAAGTTTTAATGTCTTTTGTATGGATATATGATGTAAAGAATAATAAATATTATGGAAAAAATTAATAAGGTGTGTCCAAACTTTTGAATGACATTGTATGTATAAAGTGTAATATGTTGAGGCTCTTTATGATTAAGTATTAAAATAAGAGTCAAAGAGAGAAAATACAAAAAGAATTAAGTGTCTTTAATGATATAGGCTACATTTGTACATTTCTACAGCAGAATTTCAGTAAGACTAACTGCCAATTAGAAAAAAGACACAACTGAAAAACTGGATAAAATGTCAAAGGCTTTGAAATTAAATACTCAATGTAAATATTCAGTTCAGTATTTTGTCCCATTAAATAATAATAAAAAACATTTAATAGTTTGAACAATCCATGTGAAATATAAATTACATTAAAGCACCATTTCAAGGATAAGGATATTAAAATAAATAGTTGGCCTTTCCATATCAAGACAGTACATTTTCATGGTAATAATGAAATTTTGTGCAGTCACACTCAACACTCCTGCCCTGTGATGTCAAACGGGTTCAACATACAAAACATCATGACATGACGGGAATGCTTCTCTGAATTCCACAACTGAAAGCACATAACTCTGCTTACAATATAAACACATGTGAATGTAACAAAATAAGACTAACTATTGCAGATGCTGATTAACCTATCCTTGTGTTTTTTCAGTTCAATAGTCAATAACACATTTGGGGAAAAAAAGGCCAAATAAATGACAAAAGTTAGTTACTCTGAGAGAAGATTGTCGCTTTTCTAGCTGTAACATATTCAAATGTTTTTTGTAATTTTCCAATTGAAAGGACTTCCAATACAAAGATTTAATACTATACTATGCTTCAATCCATTCAGCACAACTGGCCTGAAAAAACATATTGCAGTTTATCCCACTCGATCATTCATACAGTTACTCAAGAGAGCAGCTGTGAACAGCTGCACTTCACATCAAGCATATTCTCACCCAGTACAGTTATCCTTGAATTTATATTATTTCAGGCTGGGAAATTGTTTAACTATACACTTCATGCACAAGCCTTTCACTGATGCACTTACCATTAAATGATCTGACTATAATTTGGCAGAGCAAAAGTCACACGATCAGGTACAACAACATTTTGTTCCCTCGAGACCCCCCTGCCAAATGCATGCACACACTCGCAGAGATACGCACACAAAGTGAGAAAAGAGCTATAAAAAGGAGGGCGGACTGTTTCAACAGGCGCTTCGAAAAGTTGCGAGAACATATCAAAGACTGAGGCAAAAAGCTGCCTGTATACAAGTACCAGTAACCAATGACGGTGCTCCTGTCTCTACTGCCATACACGGTATAGAAAAAATTATACAGCTATGTTACAGTACAGTAAGAGGGCGTTCAAGGGTTACAGTTTATACTGTAACTCATGGTCACAAATATATTAATGCTTTGTGTCCTTAATGCATTAATTTGGTATTCTCAGCAAATTGTAGTGGATATTTCAATTTTTTAAAAATCATACAGCAGTTAAAACACGCTAACACGCCCGCTTTACATAAAACCCTGTACAAGTCATTCGTACATTAACAGTCCATCAAAATAATTTAGAAAATTGTCAATCAGTCAGCGGGCTTTAATAACTGGTAGACTATGAATTACAGTGTTTACAAAAACATCTTGTGGCAGATAATGTAAATCCACCTTGAGCAAAACATCCTAACATATTCCAGGATCAAGTGACTCTGTTTGGTATAATTCAATCTGAGTACTGGAGATCTAAGTCTACTGTGCCGTCTGTCACCACTAACCGCACTCTCTTAGGTTTTGTATTACCCATGGAGTGGGATGCTGTAGGGTGTTCATAATGTGGTGGGCCCTGGTGCTCTCCTGGCTGGCACTGCTGCTGCATGTCCTTCCTGCAGTGCTCATCCTGACCTTTGAGCCCTGAAATTCCACCCAAGGAAAAAGACGGTGGGTTGGACAGCTGGGGTCCACAGGGCTCAAGAACCAGCCGCCCTTGGGTGCCTGATGGTTCCATCAGGCAGTGATAGGTGTAGTTTGTCGAGCCTAATCCCGGGTAACCCTCAGGCCCGTCCCTTAACCCCAAGGTCAACGAATGATCTCCACTGAAGTTTAGTACATAAGGAGGACCTTGATAGCCATAAGGGAAAGAGGCTGAGGAGGTTGAGGATTGACTTTTGTTTGCTGGTGCTGGTGTACCAGGAGGTGTACTGTGGATCACATGGGGGCTGTTGTGCTGAGACATGGGTGAAAGAGACGAACCAAAGCTAAAATCAAAGGGGTCTTGTTGAGTGTAACATGGCTGGTTTTTGTCCGCTGACACAGAGGATTTATCTTGTCTTGAACTCTTGTCTTGTGGTGGCGAATAACCATCAGAAGTTTTGCTTGGAGAGAAGAAGCTTCTTGGGATAGCTGAAAAGTTTCTGTATGTCATGTTGGTTTCAACACTTTCGTGCTTATCAGATGACATCTTACTTTTACTGAAAGACTGAGGGAAAGAGGAGTTGAGTTTGTTAAAATGAGGGTTGGACCTACTGGGGTGGCTGGAGGAAACGAGATGGCCGACATCCTTTCCAAACCCTTGAATAGAGATGTTGCCTTTATGATGACCGTCTGTACTGATGCCTATTCTCTGACTCTGCTTCTCCATAGCAACTGCTTTTGCAGCAATTGCTCTGGATGTGATGGACGGGCTGCCAGCAGCCATGGTGTCTTTACAAGGTGCACTATACAAGTTCTGACTCTGGTTTCCCCCCTGAAACTTGAGAACTCTGTGAATAACTGTAGAGGTTTTCTCATGGAATTTAAATGGACTGTCGGCAGGATTAGGATGTTTTACAGTGAAGGGCTGAGGAGAGAGGAATTTGTTAGAAGTTTGGGGTGATGGGACAGATTTAGTCAAGCAACTCTGGGACACTTCTCTTACTGTGTTTGGCTGACTACTTGCAAAAGGATGGGATTTATTTGGAATGGTCATACGGTGAAAAGGGCCCTGGCTTCTCAGGTTAGACTGGGCTTTCAGCTGACTGGTGCTTGCTTTGACATTAAAGGGAGGTTGAGTTAAAGTACCGGGAGTTTGAGGTGGAACAGAAGATGATGTTCCACCAAACAGCCGAGGTTTGCTGACAACTGACAAGGCCTGGGTTTTAGGGTCTTCCCTGGACAGCCTCAGTCCTGGATTTCTACTTACAATCCGATCTTTAGCAGTAAAGTCAGAATTGCCAAGAGCTGAAAAACTAAAACTGGGATTGGGTGGGTTTCTGTCTTTCAAGGTATCCTTCCCTACACATTCCAGAGAAGCCGAGTCATTTTTGGAAGAAATTAGACCTGGAAAAAACTGCAGCTCATCGCTGGCAAAATTGTTTCCTGGACTGGGAGGGCCAAGGTACGGCGTCTCAGTAGTCCATGTATCAGGCGGGCTGTGAGAGAGCGGACTACTGAAAGGATCTGTGGGAGGATCCAGTGAACACAGATCTGATGGGGAGGATGGAAGTATATTCTGTGGCTGATAATACCCTTCAAAGTTGAGACACTGAAAGTCCAAAATATCGTCGCAACAGTTTGTGAAGCTGGGCTCACTGGAGAGCATGTTATCCGCAGTTGTGAATGGAGGAGACTGGGACGGGGGCTGGATGACAGAATTAGAAGCAGTGGAACAGGCTGCTGGTTTTTCCAAAGTCTGAGATGAACACAAGCCCTCGGAAAGCCTAGAGAGACTGTTGTCAATTTGTTGAAGAGTGTGACTAAGACAAGTGGTGGGTGTTTCTACAGGCCCACACTTGCGTGTTCTCTCCATTTTGTGCCTCTGTTTCCTTCCTCCACTGTTCATCTCTGGCCTTTCAGTGACTGTATCAGCAGGTGTGGATATAACTTCGGTTTTATTTTCACTGAGAGGGGATGACAGCGACAGTGGTGACAGAGATAAGGAAAATGGAGGTGGTTCTGGTTTCAGATGGGCTGAGTTACCGTGCAGTCTCTGTGACGATGGGCAATCTTCTTTGAGCTTACTGTAATCAAAACATCCTTTCCTTTGCTTCACTAAGATGTGACCCTTCATCTCTTTCTTAACACTGGGCTCTTGTTTAAATTCAGTTGCTCTGAGTGCATCATTGCAGTCCACCTCCCAAATATCCTCAATTTTTCTGCGCAATTTAAGTACTGGTAATGGACGACCATTTAAATCCACTTCAGGCTGCGATGTGTGTTGTGACCCACTTTCAAACAAGCAGCAATTCTTTACAAAACGATCTTCAACTTTTGCTTCTTGCTCTACACTTGACAACACTTTGCTGTCATTTTCGCAGCTTTTGATTTTTTCTGCCAGTGGCTTGGCTCCATCTAGAAGATCCCAATCAAGCTTCTCTTTCAGTTCTACCTTGTCACTGGATGTTTTATTGGGTCCTGATACATTTCCAAGGTCACCATCTAATTTTTTATCTGAGGGGACAGTTACGTTTCGCCTCTCACGGAGCCTCTCACCTCTTTTTTTTAAACGATGCAATCTGCTCTTTGACTTCTTACAAGCTTGCACATGAGCCTGAGCTGCCTCCATCTCCATATTTAAAACCGAAACAGAATCCATGATGGCTTTAAAAGGATCATATGCCATCAACTCATCTCCTGTTTCCTGTTTTAATGCCAGACTTTGTAATCCTGCTCTTTGCATCTCCCATACTCTTCCTTTCCTCCTCTTAAAACGAATCTTAAAATCAAGGTCAGGCTTTGTGTCCTCCAAACAACTCTGCTGGATAAACGCTTCCTCCCTATCTTCCTTTTGAGATTCAACTGGAGTCTGAATTTTACCACATTCTTGGATTTCAGCAGGATCCTCTGCCTGTTTGTCCTCTGCATGCTTATCATTCTGTAGCGTCTGAGTCTTGTCAATATCATCCACATCTTGCCTCTCTAATTTACACTTTTGAGCTCTCCTCACTAAGTGGCCTCGCTGAACCTCATTAGCTTTGCAACGAAGCACTCTGTTCAAGGTTGTGGTTTTTTGAGGGGTTAGCATCTGGACTTTTTTTCTCCTAAATCTGCCTTTACCATCTCTTCTTACTTTGCTACTCTCCTCTGAACAAGGTGTAAGGCCCTGATGCAGCTCTGTGGATAAATTTACCTCAGTGGCTTCTTTGGAAGCTTGAGAGTCTATTTCAACAGAACTGCGAAATGTTCGTTTCTTTAGAGGTATGTTGGACTGAATGTGTGCCTGTGGATTGTTGTCTGTATGCAGATTAGTCGTGGTTTTTGCTGAAATTAGTGTTTTCTGAGGTAGTGGATTGAGGCAGGTAGCTGTGGGGTTATTTTGTGTCTGTGGTGACAGAAGCTGCAGAGTATCTTCACTCAACGCAGTCCTGACTGTAGCGGAAACTTCGTCGTTCAAGTGTCCCTTGGTGCTTTGCTTACCTTCTGCTTTTGTTTTTACTGCTCGAGGCCTTTTCTTTCGCTGTCTCATAATCTTCCTCTGCACTGAACAATGGTGCCTGCCTCCATTTATTTCAGTCTTTTCTTTTTCCTCTGCAGCACTCTGCATTTTGTTTGACGCCAAGGTTGAAAACACTCTTCCTACATAATCTCCTCGTAATCTCTTATCTATTAAGGGTTTATCTTTTCTTAAAATATCAGATAGGAGAACCTTTGCCTGCTTTATGACAATATCTTCTTCATGACCACTTGCTAGCTGTTTGACATGCTTTGCTATCTGTTCTGATAGTTTTACAGTGTTCTCTTCCTGACATGCATCTTTGTCTTTAATTCCAACACAATGCATGCTATTTTGTCCAACAGGTTTTCCACTGTACAATATTTTACATTCAGACTCTTTCACTTCTTCCTGGGCCTTGTTGCTTTTACATTCCAGTGTTGTTGAGGCGGCACTTGTCTTTTCTTTCTGCCCTTTACTTTCGTCTTTTCCAATGTCCTCCTGCTCCATTAGTATATCATCTTTTTCTTCTGGTACGGTTTGTATTTCAATTACCTTGTTACTCTCCCCTTTGTTGTCTGGGGAAAGATCACCAACAGAGTCACTTGTTTTTCGCTTCTTTACATTTACTTTATCAATAGCCTTAAACAACATTTCCCTCACCCCTCTGTTTTCAGCTTTGCAGATCTCTGAACTTCCTCCCTGCCCCTTCTGAGTTCTGGACACTCTTCTTTCTGACTGTACTGTCAGAACTGGTCTGGGACTCGGCTTGCTCCTTCGTCTTACTGCCTCATTCCTTTTCCTGTGTTCAGAGGTCTTTTCTGCTTCTACACTTTGTGGCACTGATAACCTTGTTAGGCTAACTGTAAGGTATTGCTTCAATGATATCAGTGGATTGTCTCCAGCTTTCTCTGATCTATCTTTGATGCTCTGACAAACTTTTAACAGGGATGAAGCTCTGGTGGGCTTGTGCTCCGATAGCTCAGCAGCTGGATTTTGAGCCATGTCAATGATGCAAGGTTCAAGGCTAGTGCACTTGTTGCTTTGACTTTCTGTGATTGCTTTTTCAGGCTTCTCATTTGTTACTGTGTTGCAGGTCTTGTCCATTTCTACAGGGTGACAAACAGGTTCTGTGTTGGCTGTGTTATTGGATTTTGTTTGATGTGTGAGCAAGGTGCGAGCCACGCTTCTTGGTCTCGAGGAGGTCTTCTTGTGAACTGTCCGTCTTTCCACCACTTTAACAAACTTTTCATTTAGGTCTGCGCTACTGACTGCAGGTCTACCTTTCTGATCAACAGACATGGAGGAATTCAAAGTGAAAGGTTTCAAGTTTACTTCACTGTTATTTTCTTCAACAGTTAGGTTCAGTTCATTCAATCTGTTTGCATTTGGCTTCACGTCCTCCAGTTGATGAAGCAAAGCCCTTTCTTTGCTTTCTGGATTTTTACAATTGATTAAGAAATCCACGGAGTGGCGCCGTACTCTGATTCTAAGTTCCCTCAGAGTAACTTGAGACAAAGGTGGAATTGTCCAATGCTTTTTGACAGATTTCAATGGGTGCTTTCCTGATCGTCTGTGCTTCTCTCGTCTCCACTTCTTTGTTTGACTAAATTTTCTGTTCTTCAAGGCATTTCTCCTCATCTGCTGGGTAAAGGAATTCCTTGAGGGGATGGCTATGAATGAAAGACAACAAGAAGCAGTTGAACTTAAAGCTGATGTATATAAAAGCAATTTTTTTTGCTAAAATATTTGCTTTGTCAACATTAGTAATGCATGAAAATCATGTCCATATAAATGATGAACTGAAATTGTTTGTGGTGGATTATTACAGAATGCTTAAAAAATACTTATAATATCTTTCTTTACAAAAATACATCAACATACATCTAATGCTTTCATCCGTTTTTTTTTTTAGTCAGTATTTTACTGCACAGCAGATGCCAAGACTGTCTCTGATGCTAATAAAAGCATGTGATGCTTTCAAAGATGTGAGACAAAAGTGCTGAAGGTGTACAAGGATGGGACTCATTGTCCAACATTTCCAGCCAATTTGAGCACATTTCCTCTTTACCAGAAAGCATCCAATCACATCTATTTGCCCAAAACACATCACAGTAACAGTACATCCACTGCAAACAGTCATAAGCTTGGGATCTCTTGTAATTTATTTGTACAAGTTTTCAGGACTGCCACAGCGCATAATGATAGTCCCTACGGCTTTTCCATTACAAGTTCACTGTGTGTGTGTGTGTGTGTGTAACTGTGCTTGCTGTGCACACCATGCGTAATGTGATATCCTCCTCTATTTACTTCTTTGTGTTTCAGTGAGTTATTTTGGCCTCCTGTTCCTGCTCTGGTCACATTTTAGGGCTATTAACAGTGTGTAATTATCATCCACCTGCTCTCATAACAGCAGGTACATTACAGTTCAGCGTGATGCTTCAACCTGTCCATTCAGAATGGGCTTGGAGGAAGGGACAGCTACAGCTCCGCTTTATTCCCCTTCCTTGTTTGAATATTAAATTAAAAAACGTTTGGTGCAGTAAAGGAAAGCTAACAATAGTTTCCTACTTCCAACGTCAATGGTTAGGAGAAAGAATGGACTAAGTGGGCACGATGCTAAAAACAGCACCTGAAATAAAGCAAGCAGGATGACAGCTGTGGAGCTTATAGTAACCTGTTTAAAAAAGACAAAAACAGCAAATCTATTTGTTTCTAAACAATTATTCCTCATAATATTTAAAAAGTCCCAAATTGGCATTGCATCATCAGCTAACCCTTTCATTAGTCAGAACTTATAGTATGTTAACTGTGTTTAAGTCAAAGAACAACTTTCAAAGCCATAATGAATATCTGTTCACATAACTTTCAAACTTTTCAGCCCTCGCTCCTCCAGTGGTCTTTACACAAGGTATGCAGAGTAATAGGTCTAATTTTGTTAAATGATTAAGTTAGTCCAAAAGCCTGTGATGATTATATAACCTAAAAACTGCCTTTTCATCGCAGTGTTTTTTGCATAATGCAGTTATGGTCATTATTGAGCTGACACATTGTTAACACAGATTTTAAGTTAGTCCACTTTAATAACCCAGAACGTAGGATTTCTTAAGTTTCACACATACATGTACAAACATTTTCTGGTTACATCCAAATAACAATACCTAAGAGTATTTTCCATGAACTTGAAATGATCTGCTCTCAAATCAAAAAAGGCGAAGTCACCTGCTGGATAAATTAAAACCATGAAATCAAAATGAAACTGCACTTTTGTATTTTTTTTTGTTTTGGTTTGGTTTTTTTACCAATTACGAAAAGCCTGAATTCTATCATGTTTTGACACATGAGGAACCCTGCACATTTTTGCAATACTTTCACCATAGCAACGCAATGTGAGTGTCTGAAAACATGAAGTAAAGACATGATTAAAGCTGTCCTGTGATTGTTTGCACACTGTCTCCATAGAAACCAGTCAGGTGACATTTTGGGAAACGAAAACAACCGAGTTAAAATAGAATAACATCTAAACGAACAAGCCCAAATCACACTTAATGTTCTTAGATCTCCAAAGGTGTTTTATTTAGCAGCTCTGATATCATCTGTGTTGTGGATTTCATAATTTAAAATGTAATCTGTGTAAAATCAGTCTTTCACAAAGGGTATTTTTTAACAGCTATTTGATCGTCTTAATTTTGATGTGTGGTAGTTTTCAAACCGAAATTCCAGCAGGTTTGTACATATGTTGTGCTCAGGGGACCTTCGTGAATGAGCAGCATTGGTTTTCCTAAAGGCTTCTAATTTAATTGCGCATTAACAACCTCTGAAATGATGAATCGACTCTAAAGCTTTTAGTATTACTGGTTGTTACCCTTTGACATTACTGCTGTATATAATTGCACTACACAGACAATATTCCTGTTAGCTGGTTCTGAGCCAGTTCTGAGGCGGTCAGAGGGATTTTAGGTAGCAGCAATGCAGATCTACTGTCTGAATTATCTTCGAGTGCTTAGAAATGTTGTCATTGTATTGCTAGTAAATCCTAAAGTGGTTACCTTTAAAGATACCTGAGTGTATTCCTGGTATTGTTGGCCTCGCAGGGAAGTGACCCTTCTCTCGGTGATGACGAAGATATCTCTCCCTCAGTCGGTACTTCTGGCCCACAGGGTCCTTTGTTTCTTCACAATGCGGCTGCTTTCCTTTGTGTTTGAAGTGACCCTCTCCGTTTCTAAAAAACAAAAAATTATTACAAGTTGATACATATGCTCAAACAATTTTTTTTTCATATTTGATGAACAAAAAAATGTCCAGTTTTGAGGCTATAATAAAGACGAAGGTCTGATCTGATGATGGACACACCTCTCACAGGTGCAGCATTCACACATTTCATTTCCTTCCCCAAAAAAGCTGGCACCATAGTAACACGTGATCTCCTCCCCAGGTGAGATGGGTCGAATCACTTCAACACAAGCGATATTCTTCTCACCAGGGAGGAACTGGGCGGATGGGGAAAAAAAAAAACAAAAAACAAAAACAGCAAGAGACAAAGACAAAGGTTGGTTGGCCCATGGGACACATTAACACAGAGCAGAAAATCAGTGCACTTCTGCATCTAAAATACAAATATCAACATGCAAGACTTTACAATCATAAACCATACAAGTAAGATTTAACATTTGTCAGAGTAATACATCAATTCAATTTGTCTTCATTACACATGATAAATAAAAACTGCTGGTTACCTTGCAGTTTGGTTTGCAGTCTTCAACCAAGAAGGTGAATTAGAGAAAGAAAAACACAAAATAAGACATTTTTCAGTTATTAATTCAATCACATCAAATGAATTGATCAGCTGGCTTTTGCAAAGCTCAAAGGCTAAGCCGATTAACTCTGTAACACTATTAACAGATCTTATCAGAAACTGCCCTCTGAGCGGTCAGAAGAATTAACTAAAATTCACACTTTTTTTTTTTTTTTTTAAATATATTACAGTTCAGTTCACACTGTGGTCAGGTACAAAGTCTGTGAAGAGCACGCAGCTTCTGCTTATCAGTTGTAATGACTTCTGTGACTGACAAAATGTTTTATGTGAATATACTATGAAAAATTACATTACACACGAGACAAAGGCTGCAACTAACTTTATATTTACTGTTTAATAATCTGCTTTTGCTCATGATAAATGAATGAATCATTTCACTTGAATGAAACCTTTATTGCCCTGAGGGGAATTTGTCTTGAGAATCTAAATGACAAAAGACATCGACATCCATATCCACATTTGATCTAGAAAATACAGAAATAGCGTTCACCACAATTTCCAACAGCCTGAGCTGACGACTGTAAATGCCAGCTTTTGTTCATGCAAGATTCCAAAACCAAAAAATATTCAATTTATCATCATAGAAGACTTTGAAAACCAGAAAATATTCATGCTTTAAAAGCTGAAACCACTAAAATTTGCTACTCATCTGTTATTATATTTTCTACTTACTCAAGCTTTGTTTTTGATTTGACATTTATGAATCAGACATAGTTTAAGATGCAACAAACATTCAATAGCACCCTTGAATTAATGTACATTTATAACATGGTGCAAAATCTGATTATGACAAATCTGTGTTGTTGGAGTAAATTTCATAACAAACTCGTGTATGTGTGTTTAGCAGATTTTTCAATCTGCAGCGGGAAACTGTGTAAGAAGTCATAAACACATGAAGCGATGTTTGTCTTGTCACCTTCAGATATTTTGGGACTAATTTGAAGGATTTTGTTAACACATTTTTCTTACTAGGAGTAAAATTTGAACTTCATAATTCACAACTGCTCTCAGTTTGAGAGACAAATGTGTATATTTAAGATTTTAAACCTTAATAAAACAGTTGAGTGGTGTCTACAGTTTTGGAAGAGCTTTTTCATGCAAAAAAATCTCCTGATTATGTTGTAATGATGTCATTTTGGTTATCTTCACTTTGGCTTGGAGATTTATAACAGAAAACCTTGCATTACAAACTGGGAGTGTGACCTGACAAAGAATGTACTTTTTACTCCTTTACACTTAGCATTTAAATGAGTTTTGTAATGTAATCACATAGTACTTGACTG
>JAPXVT010000010.1:4265788-4277900 GCA_029823135.1 Acanthurus reversus
GTTTTTTTCCATAATTGATAATTGTTCCCCCCAAAGTGCCTGAAAAATCGGAGGAAATTCTTATTTAAATGAATAAAAAACAAAATAAATTTCTCACCCTGGGCGCCGTCCATGCTGTATTTCATTAGTAGTTCAACCAGTGCTCCCATTGCTTTAAACCTCAACCAGTGGCTGAGCCCAGGGAGACATGCAGAGTTGTGTGCAGACTTCATTGTAGCAACAACATTGGAAAATGCTCTGCTCCCGCTCTGATAGAAATACAACCAGTGTACCGTGACCACAAAAACACATCACATGACATGCTGGCTTCCCTCAACCCTGTAAACAGGAATCTGTGTTTTCCACCGGTCAGAGGAGGAGGAGGGAGGTGAGGACAGTGACAGATTCTGTGGAGCTGTGATTCTCTTACTGGTCTGTGTCTGACAGACGGGACGCATCTGACTGTACACGACCTGTCAGAAAGGGATGTCAGGATGAGGCAGGATGTTGGTACCTCACCCCTGTTTTCCACCAAATGCACAGCAAACACATGCTGAGCCCTTTCTTTTTTCAGCTCCATTATCTGCTGTTTGTTCGGTGATGTTCCCATTCAGCTCTCAGATAAAGGAGGGGCTGAATAGCAGCAGTAATAGCTGACGTCTTGGAGCAAAGCGGGGCGACCGTATAGTGACACACTGCTGTAATCACTGAGGAGGACACATGAACAGAGAGAGGCAGCTGCTGAGCTCAGAGCTTTCTGCATGCTTGAGCAAGTGTGTGTTTGAGGATAAATGGTGATGCAAGGAGAAAAAAAGGCTCATTAGTAAGTGAATGTCTTCCAGTGAAGAATCCATCGACTCCACCCAAGGTGACTCTTCTGCATGCTGCTGCTGTCAGGGGCCAGGTGATTTATGACTCCTTTAGGGCGATGTTGTGGTGGGTGTATGTGTGTGTGGGGGGGTGCTCCTGGCCTGGAGGCCCTGCCAGCTCGAGCCTCCGGCTGCAGCAGCAGTGATGGAGCCCCCTGTGACAGACCCCCTGCTCCCCCGAGAGCAGTGCTGTCACCAGGGTGCTGCCAGAGCGCCACCACATCTTGTCCCATTTGAGGCTAATCGCTACATTATGAGGCTGTTAGTGCTGTCGTCACCGTGGCCCCTGCTCCATAAAAGCTCCATCACCGACGACGTGCTGTCCTCTTCCAGTGCCGCCTGCCTGTCTGCATCTTTACTGCCAATTTTATTTCACTTCCATCAATTTTGAATGCGTTAGGGTTGTTTTTACAAGCACCATTAGAATGCATTTTGTGGATTGTTCAGATGTGCATTAGGATAAAAATGTGGAGAAGCAGTGCATCATTGTAAAAAAAACTCTGTGAACAAGACGTGTTTGCTCCTGTGGTGGATAGAGGAAGTTAGAGGAGATACAATGGTTCGTCACATGATGTGCACCTTTGACTACTCCTATGATAAAGAAGTAATACTATTTTTTTTTTTTTTTTAATGGTAAAATGTCAGAAACTGTCACATTCAGTTTACAGTTTTCTAAGTTGGGGTCTAAATCAGGTTTTTATATCATTTAATGCAAAATAATCACCTGTTTGTTTTACAAGAAGATGCTTCTCATAACAACAAGACATGAAGACTTCAAAATGTATATTTCTACTACTGCCTAACAGATTTATCTGTTTGCTGATATTATTTTTCGCCGATTGGTATCATCGTATATTTTCTCTGATATTCGTCGATAACAAAACTGTTTCATAAAGCCAAAAAAAAGTGCTTAGACTAATAATTTAAAATGGTGTAATTTGGTAGTTTGTCCAGCAGGGGCGGCCTGTTATTTAATAACTAATAAGTGATGTGTTTACTGTTCAGTGCACTGATGTTTGGAATACAGTCTGTTAAATGTAAGATATTCTGCCTCCATTACACATCTCTGTCACAAGTATTTGACAACCACATTCAACTGATATTATTTATGCATGATATCAGATAATATATCGGATATTGGAATTTTCCTGCTGTTACTGGCCCCCAAAATTTGATACCATTCAGGCCCTACTAATCTCTGTTATGACAGAGTAAAAATTAATGTGAAGAAGTCAAAAAATAAATAATAAAACAGCTAAAACACGAGAAAAAGCCTATGAACACACAAGTAATCCACCAGAATTAATTAATAATCAGAATGTATAGTTTGGGTTTGATACTGATACACAAAATACATGCAAGCAAACATACAATTCCATAGTATATTTAACACTGGCTCTGTTTTACACACCTGGAAGGAGCACATGAGCGTCTCATCCACACTCATCATGGCACCGGCATTGTCAAACTCTCCACAGTAGTTGGGAGCTGAGAAGAGGGTGACGAGTTGCCTCTTTGCAAAAAACTCATACCCATCTTCTACCACCTTATGAGAGAAGAAACACTGTCAAAACCACAAACATACCACAGACGCAAGAAAATGAACGAGTCAGTCGGTGACTCGTTTGCTGGCACCAGTATAATCAAGATGGATGAGTGGAGCAACACAAGCTCAGATTTTCTGCTAATTAAAAGGCCTTGCAGGATGAATATCCTGGATCTTAACTACAAATAAATGTCAATACACTCCATGTTTTGTTGTAAGCGTTTTACATATAAGCATATTTCAAGCAATAACCTATGTTTCCTGCTAACCCATAGTGAAATAAATATTTTTTTTAGAATTTAGAGTACAAATGCCTTCTGGCCAAACCTTACCTGGTGCGCCCTGCATATTAGGTCCATATCGTGTTTGTGCAAAAATTTGGCCACCACATCTGCCCCGAATGTGAAGGAGACACCACGGTCGTTTTCACCCCAGCCCAGCACATCTTTGTCTGGGTCAGCCCACAGCAGGTCACACAACAAACCCTGGTCAGGCACGTCTGTGGGTCGCATTACTCTGCGGATCTGCTCCATAGACTGAAGATCAGGAGAGAGACCTGGAGAGAGAACACATGCCCATCGTATTCTGGGTCTGATCGTGTATTATGTATTATTTAGTCCTCATAACGTCTCATATTAACAAGGCCTACCTCCATGACAGCAGAAGATTTTCTCATCTACAATGGCAGCCACAGGTAAACAGTTAAAGCAGTCTGTAAAGGTCTTCCACAGCTTAATGTTATACCGTCGCTTACCTGCCAATAAAAGAGGAGAGATGAGCCAAGTGCAACAGTCAAAAGAACAGATTCTTCCTGTTAACAAGAGTACTTTGCACTTACACTCATCATAAAAGCCGTAGATTCGATTAATAGAGGCGCATTCATGGTTTCCACGCAGCAGAAAGAAGTTCTCTGGATATTTGATCTTGTAGGCTAGAAGAAGGCAGATGGTCTCCAGTGACTGCTTCCCTCTGTCTACGTAGTCACCCAGGAACAGGTAGTTGCTTTCTGGGGGGAAGCCTCCATATTCGAACAGCCGGAGCAGATCATAGTACTGGCCATGGACATCACCTGCAGAGGGCAGCAGACGAAAGCAATTTAAAAAACGTGCTTTAACTGCTGCTGGGTGTAGCTGCTTTTGCATGTCTACAGTTATCATCCAGTACAACTGGCAATTACAAATAAGAAAACTGTTAAGTTAATCATGAACAAAATCTTCAGTCTGGATTATCTTCTCTTACATGAATTTGTCTGCAGTGTACCTGCTAGACTATATGATATCTCACACTTGGTCTTAATGCATTTTTGCAGTGGTTCTCAAACTTTACCTGCAGTGGCTCCAGGCCCTCTGTATTTTTGGAACAAATTGATCATTGTGTTAAAACTCACCACATATTTTGAGAGGAGCTTCTAGCTCAAGCAGGATTGGCTGGCTCAGAAAGATTTCACGGGACTTTAGGCAAAGGCCACGGATTTCACCCTCTGTCAACTGGACATTCTTCCCCGGCCGAGAGCCTTTGACTAAAAAAAAAAGGAAGAAACAGAGAAATTTCATATAAGACACAATAACACCACAAAGACACACACCTGTGTTCAGAGCTATGAAAAAGACTGAATGAAGAAGGAGATGAGGCACAGGAATGAAACGTGATCTTTGGATATAAGCCAGACCACCAGACTGGGAAGATAACACCTCCCACCAGCCAAATGTCGGAAAATTCTGTTAGCTGAACAGTCTAGCTGCCATTTCTGCAGGTAAGCACATCATTTAGACATAATATAACACTCTAAAATTTGGAAACCACAAGTTGCTAACACACGATGCACTTCTAATGTTTATCAGACCACAACACAGCAGTGTGCACAAAGACACAGCATCTGAGAAAACCTGATCAGTGGAAACTAGCCTGACGCTGTCAGCCTTTAAAAGCACGTCTTTCTGCTTCGGTGGCAGCTCAAACCTAACTAGGACAAAAGACTTGAAACCCACTTCCCCTTTTAGCTGATGTGGCTGCAGCAAAGATATTGCAAACATGCAATTAGGCCCCACTTAGTGCACACAGTAAAGAGACAATGAATGGTACACCATGAGCTGTAATAACACTGTTCCAAGTCACCAGTGAAGCTAATGAACAGGTTGTAAATCAAATATAAACTGAATTCATCTTCTAATCATGAAGGTAACATTCTGTCCTTGTCACCCAGCTACTTGATGCTATCTAAAGAATTCAGCAGGTTTGTCAACTCACTCTTCGCGTCATGCTTTTTCACACTTGCCACACAAAATAAATGAAACCAAGACACATCATGAGTAAAACTTTAACAAGAAGCCCAACACATTTTTATGATAGATTATCTGTTTTTAATTGACACATTGCAGTAATACGTTCTTGGTGGAAGTGTGATGACAGCAACAGAAGAATACCCAAGAATAAAGCAAAGCTGGTAGTCTAGTAGGGATTCTCAAATAGGAGGGTTGATTGTTGCCGTTAGTTCCATCAGGAGAAAACCGCTTCTGAATTCAATATGTTCAAAAGTGGGAGGGACACAGGTAGATAAGATGGGTTCTTTTAATTTTTGAGGCTACATTATGTTGGAAATGCTATTGATCATAAAAAATAATTAATTATAATTGTTTTACTCCACAAAGATTCTGTTTTAATCAATACACTATAACATTTTATGGGCTGTAAATCAAAACAGCCTCATTAAAACTCCTTTAAATTCACCCAAGTTAATGGAGACAACCAAGCCTGACTTACTCACTGACGCCAAGTCAAAAACCCAGCACAAATCATAACATTCAGTCCTCAGTCTCAGAGGACAAGAGCTGAATGAATAAAAGTTTATTTTTGAGACTTCTTTCTCAGCAAGGGTTAGTCAAGGTTCAGGCTCAACGGTGGATCGAAACTAGCTTTTCATGACACGACTTCAAACTTGAGAGCTATAAAGTTTTGCCATGTTTTATTTTGTTTTCTGCTTGTTTTGCAGGTTAGCCTGTTGAACTTAGTGTTCACATGCTGTGCAGCTAATGTGATGATCAACCAAAAGCCAAGTAAAACGGTGAAAACATCAAAACTTTTCTCCCATCGAGTGATTGGTTGAAGAGTAGGTAGAATTTAGACCATGATTTTCTTTGGTTGACTGCAGTCCTCCAAAGTAGCCCTCGTCCTCAAACTTTGGATCAAAATATTTGCACATTGACGTGTCAACCATAGGATGTGGACGTGATGCCATGCAAGAACATCTCAGTGACCGTGTGTATTGTTGCCTTATGCAAGACTGCCCCTGATGGAGTTTGGAATCTGGTTTGTTTGTACCCCTGACAGAATAAATTACACCCCCATTCCTACATGTGCTGCTTGATGCCAAAGCAGATCCCAACACAAACTGTACAAGCCTGCTAATGAGGAGTCTCATTCCCACCCAGCAAATTCCATTGCAGCCTCCTGAACAGGTAATGCACGTTTAGTACAGACAGAACAGCCTCAGTGAACTGACTTCTGTGTAGTATGTTTATGGAGATGACTATACCCAATGGACAAGTGCTTTCACCTTTAAATGCTAAACAATTTGACTGACACAGATCAAGATTAGGTAATAAAAGCGGAGGTATAACTCTATTCAAACTAGATCTACTTCATAACATTGAGTCTGTAATTTTCTATTATGATTTTGGCTTCCATTGAATATGAAAACAAGAAAGTCTAGATGAGACGATTATTGTGATGCCTTCCATTTGGCAATGATGCGCTGTTTTGTCTTGTCTTGTAAATCCAGCACAACCCTCTCCTTTGTAACGGTGCCCTTTCACCCTTTCAGCCCAAACTCACTCTCAGACAGGTTGTTGCACGTTTAGTTAAGTTCAAGCCAAAATGACATAAAAAGAGTATTTTGTCAACAAGAAAGGTTAAAGGAAGCTAAAACATCACACATGACAGCAAGCACACTTTTACACACGTAAATAAGCACTGAACTTCTTTTGGGAGAGTATGCAGGGATGATTGATATACACCGTGACAGTCCCAAAACCTCAGACAAATAAGACAGAAGAGAGCCCAAGCATATGACAGCTTGCAGCACATGTATCAGTTCTCTGTAGCGATGATTGTGTGTGCATAACATGCCCAGAGCTAAGGGTGTGTCGCTAGTTGACAAGTATGCTCAATGAGTGAGAGAAAACTCAGGGATTGCAGATACCAAAAAAAAAGGCAAGGTGAAGCCAATCACGCTGCTTTAAGTATTACATTTTTTTCCCCCTTTTTTTAAAGTTATATTAAAGCTGAAGGAAATTCCCTGTTAAAATGACAAGATTTTTTAAAGTTCAATAAATTCACAATGTGTCCAAAGTCAATGAGTAATTTTGTTCAATTATAATAGTCTAACTATTGACCAAAAGAGCTGCAATCAAACTAGTAATATTGCTTCCTGGTTGCATGTTGCATGTTCTTGTGAGCCAGTACAGTCGCAGTTTGCAGCCATGTCTGTCTAGACTTATTGTCGTGAAGCCTTTGAAAGAATTTAATAACAGGAATTATAATTTATTTTGACAAATTTGACCTGATCACTATAATGACAGGTGTAATTCTATTAAATAATTCCCCGAGACTAAAAGACTACTTTTACAGAGGAGTACAGAAGGCTGAAAGAGAGAGGCAGTGGTTGGTGCAATGACAATCACCTTAAGTTCAATACCAGCAAAACCAAGGAACTTGTGGTGAACTACAGTGTTTCTGATATGGGTGTTGCTGCAAAAGAAACTGCAGATTCTAAAATGTGTCTGTTTCACACATATGTCGAACCCAGCAGCACAGATTTAAACAATCAGCACAACTTCGAGGCAGGCATCCAAGATTAGTGTCACCACTTCAGTATCTGACTAAATGTGAAACATGATCACAACCTCCCCTTCTGCACCTGAGTTACAGCGTTGAATAATGGCCTGAAAAGTGTTTTTGTAGAGCATTACGATGTCACAGTGAAGTTGACCTTTGACCTTTTGGATATTACATCTCATCATTACATTATTTCTTATCCAAATCCAGGCCACAAACTAGTCTTTCACGCCCGTTGTGATCGACTGTATTCTATAACACCGCTTTTGATCACAGACAAAAGCATTTTTACCTAAAAGGCAACTGCCGAGTGACATAAAACTGCATTTTTAAGTTGAAATTTAATTCTCACTTGTTTCGAATTAGTGCCTCTGTGCTGGTAACAGCTGTGACCGGAGGAATTATGTTTTAGGTTGTCCATCCCTTTCTCCACAACGCCTTGAGGTAATTTCTTTAAACTTGGCTCAAGTGTCCACTTGGACTCAAGGTGAACTGATTTCAGTTTGATGGCCACAGGTTAAGGTAACTGTTAATTCCCAAAACAATTTTTTGGTTTGCTGCACATCTCTTTACGCTGCCCTCCCTGTTTCTCTCCATCTGTCACTATCTAAAAAGCAGAAATGCAGAAAAAATAATCTAAAGAGAAAAAAAGAAGAATTAAATTAATTGTTAGAAATGTGGGAATCAAAATCTTACATGTTTCTGCAAATGTTAACAAAAAACTTCTCTTATACAGCAACTTTCAATGAACTGTGTTATGGTTTTTGTTTTGTTTGTTTGTTTTTTTTTGTTTGTTTTGTTTTTTTTATTTAGCACACACAGACAACAACAAAAAACTTGTTCACACACACAAAAAAACATAGTCCATCATATTAGGCATGGGCAAGGAGGACAAGAAACCCTGAGGGGCTTATGGAGTGTCTCAGTTAGTCATAGCGAGTGATTACAGCTTGATATAATGTAAATCACTGAACTGGATTGGATCATTGCTACTACTAGAAAAAAAATGTTGACAATTGTCAAAATAAATTAGCTTGTATGCTTATAAACAAAAGAGGTAAAGATTAAGTTTTTCCTAAAGCACATAATGTAACTGGAGTAAATCTGAGATATTCTGTACTTTCTGAGAATTGTTGTTACATGATGAGCACCTGACAATTTACAAACTCTCAATACATGAGTTGGAGAGTGAGTGTATAAATCAACAAATGGATCTTGCCAACGAAGTTGCAACTAAAAGCTCAGTCCTCAACAGTGAAAAGTAGATATAAATACTGCAGTGCTGCTTGTCACTTTAAACCTGGATTACAGAAGGCTAAGCCCTGACAGAGCTTACTCCAAAGTTAGCAACATAGCCAGTGGGCAACAGTGAGGTTATCATGAGGGTTATAGACAAAAGACTTTCCACTACACTGACCACGAAGCAGAAAACAAAGAACTGGACCAGCACGACAGAAAAGCGGTGTTGGGAGTGCTGGAATCAACAGTTGGTTTGGTCCGTCACTCCTGACTCAGTTCAGGGTGTTTTGGCTGAGCGTGTATGATGTCACGCTCTCCAGACGTGCTATTAGCAATGCACACTCCAAGAGTTCACTTAGCTCTAGATCCACAAGAGTAATCCAATTTAAACCGCCCACTATCCAAACGCATTTAATTGGCTTGGTCTAGAAATAAAATCAGCAAGCAGGAGGGAAACCTCCTCGTCAACACAGATGATCAATCTTTTGATGTAACACCTGGCGGGACAGGTATTTCTGAGTCTTACTGCAGTCTTGAACAAAGTATATCAACACAAAAGAAGCATTAACTGACCACAAATGTGACAGAAAAGGTCAAGTGTGTTACATAACATGATATAAATACTGCCACTGTCGGGCTTGTTTGTCTTCTCCTGTGTTTGGCAGACAACCTTATCACGGCCCATGTACAGTATAACAATCTACGTACAGAACACACCAGCAGGCGACAGAGTCCACGGTCAATGTCAAACTCCCAGGAGGCACAATAACTGCGCTGGCATATTTGTGAATAATCTCAATCACCTTCATCAGCTCAGTTTAGTCTGATCATGTGGGCCTATATATAAGAAGGTAAACAAACAGGGCTGGGGTCAAATTAATTAACATTGTTGGCCCTGGGAAAATCCTCTGTACCTCATTCTTTACCGCTCACTGGCCAAAATGTTTTCAACACCATGACCAAAGGAGTAATTATTATGTATCACAGCTTGTAGAGGCCACAAGAATCCTAAACAACATGTATGATGTTGTTCTCGTGAAACAGTTATGCAAAGAAGTTTCTATGCCAACAGTTCCATAGGGGAAACACACATGTGTACGTGTGAAGCAGGCATAATTTCCACACTCAGTGCACTTGCCTCCCGAGGACAACTACAGAGGTCACAACCTTATTTTTTGTGCTCTTCAGATGAACTGTATATTTGGGTGTAGAGAGATTTCTGCTTCTGTTTGATGTTCTCAGGACTTTCATTACACATTAAACATGAGGATGTGATGATACAGCAGTACTGCTCCCCTCATAAAGACACACATGCCAAACTATTACAAATCCGTCTCCATGTATGGCATTCAGACATTTAAAACCTATTACTGAGAAACGGTTTGTGTAGGATTTGTGGAGCCAAACAGAATGTTGATGACTCGCCTTGTATTGTCTAAAATTTCTTTTCTGCAAAACCACTTGGGCTGTGCAATTCCAATTGTTTACACATTTTTTTTCATTTAGAAACATAAAAATGACTCACAACTACACTTGCAGAAATATTATTTTTGACAGAGAACATATAACACCACACCGCTTTGTTGAAAAAAGAAATGCCAACCAGCAGTTTCTCTCTGTATAAGGAGTGAGCAAGTGCCAATCAAAGCGTCTTTGTTTGTACACCATTTGAACAAGTCACTCTGGGGAAGAAAGGCTGTGGCAGCAAATTGTAAACAGATCCTCAGTTGCAAAACGGTAAGCACAACAAAAGACGGTCCAAAAGCTAATGCGTTAGCAAAAACCCTAAACCCCCCACGCCAGTAATATATGAGAGTGCGTAATTTGCATAAAATGTGTGATGTTCCTCATTTCTCGTGCTACTTCTCCCATTCCCTCTTGATTTGCACACTAACGTACACCTTATGAATGCATATTTGATTAAACAAATATCTGTGGCTCAGATAAAAATGATCTCCTCAATCAAATTACGTTGACTAAACAATCTGTATGGAGTCTAGTATTGGTTTGGTTTGAACGTTTCACCCACATCCAACCACTGAGTATGAGAGCAGAGAGGTCTTGAGTAGGCTACTACAGGATGACGTACCGTACCTACATAAAGTACAATTTTTACTACCATGAAGATATGTCAATAACAAACCGAAGGGCACTGTTTCAAAGAGAGTCTGGTCCTTCTTACCTTCCAACAAACGCTGAATTATAGAGTCGATGTTTAATTTGTCTGGCTCCGCCATTTTCTGTATTTTCTGACGTTCTCGGACAGTCAATACCTTCTTTTCCGTGTTGCACCTTAGATTTCAAGAACACAGAGAAAACCAGACGGACGGAAACAGTTAGCTACTCATCAAATACGTTTCGATATACACAGGTTAACTAACGAGTGACTCATACTACAAGAACGAGCCGTGATAGAACAATGAATGAGCCTATGCGAGCTTCAGCTAAGCAAAGCTAAGTTAGCTAGCGTTAGGTAGCTACTAACGTTAACAGTTAGCCGAGCAACGTACGGTACACACACAGTTCAACTAGCAGCAGCAAAACTGAACCGCTAGTTCGCTAACGTTAGCTTTGTAATATGACTTATAAAAAGACAAAATGTTTCCAAACCTTGTATTTTGTTTAACGACAGTCCTCCCGGGAAGAATACTTTGTAATATTTATCCTCTGAGCTCAGTCTTGGCCCCGTTGCCGAGGTTTGTCCGGGTGCCTTCACTCTTCTTTCCCCAGGAACTTTAAAAGAGGGCCGTTTCAGTCGAGTGTCTACTGTAACGTAGGAGGCTGAATCAAACCGAGGGCTTCACGCGTTTCTCAGAAGCTGATTGGTCCACCCTAGAATTTAGAACCCGAATTTGAGCATTTGATTGGATGCTTGCTGGGTCCGTCTCACGCTCCTCTCCGAGCCGTTTAAAATGGCATCAATGGAGAGTCAAGTGAGAGGAGAACTCAAACAGCGCCACCGAGTGTTTAAAACTGCAATTGCAGGATAAAATCTAAATGTAAAACACGAAAGTTCTGTAATAAAACCGTTTTAAAGGGTCATAATTTTCAGTTTTCTTGAGTCCGAAAGTCGGTTTATTTAAAATGATACATTCTAATTTTTGAGGTTGTAATTCTTGATGGAACAAACAGAAATTCTTGTTTATTTCGAGCGTTATTTTCAACAGATTTCCCCTCTAATTTAACACTACATAACGTATCACTGGAAACCTCAGGATTTTGACTTAAATGAGGTTCTGCAGTGTTATTTTGAATTTGTGTTGATGGTTTCCACCAAAGCTTTTTTGTGAATGGTAATGTTAAAACGATAGCCTATAGAATAAAAACATTTGAATTTAATTATTTCTGGACATGTGACTTTGATATTTTTAAATACACTGTCAATTACATAAGGTAATAAACAGTCTTACTTCTTTAAGCAGCATTAAGATTTCCTGAATGTAAACCTGTTTTGACTTGTGAATACAGATCAGGAAGACTTACCAAAACATATACAAAATATATATTAAGCATTTTTAATGGTATAAGAACTGTGTAAAACTTGTTTATCTCCAAATTGACCACTGTTGTACAGCATCTGTTAAATTAAATTTTAAATATTTGGTGTTTTGTTTACAACATTAGCTTAATTTACATTAATTTGCTC
>JAPXVT010000010.1:4371846-4383458 GCA_029823135.1 Acanthurus reversus
AATGACATGCAGCAAAGGGCCACTAAGTGGAATCGAACCTGTGGCTGCTGCGGCGATGCCACAGCCTCTGTCTATGGGGCACCTGCTCCACCAACCGAGCCACTGGGCACCCCAGAAAATTGAAATTTAATCGAAATATGGCCCTCTGCAATTTTCAAATCGCATCTAGGCGCAAGGAGAAATGTGTCTCAAAAACACAATTTAATTCAAACATTGTAGTGCTGCAAAGTTGTCCGAGCCCACACATCATATTCTACAGACTTAAGAAAACATCTTTGTGTGGTACAGCTCGATGCAATAATCAGACTATAATTATTTTAATATCTTTTTCAAAGAAGTAGAGACGAATGATGAAAAAATTATAATTTCCTCTTATATCGCAAATCATATCATATGCATTATCAGTCCAAATAATCGCAGTCAGATGTTTTTTCAAAATCGTGTGGCCCTAGTGCATACTGAATAACACATACACCGATACTGATATATCTGCGATAGGCTAATATCGGCCAGTAATATCAGCAAATCGATATACCGGTTGGGCCCTAACAGTTACTGCTTCTGAAATTATTTTGTAAATTTTTCTCTGTAAAAAATGTATAAAAGTTGTGCAGCATTTGCTCTAAAAGTGAAAAATATCAAATCACAAATAAATAGACTCGTCCACTAGTCCATATGTGTTTACTACTTATTCAAACAAAGACACAATCAACATTATAACAATTCTTTCTATTCTGTTGTTAATGCAAAACAACATTATTCCCTCAAAAAGCATTCTCCCAGCATCACGTTTTAAATGTTGGAAACTTTCACATTAAAAAATGCAGTGTCACACCCTGACATTTCAGACTTACCAGCAGAGTGGATGAGGGCAGAGCTCTCTGGATCCATGGCCAAGTTTCCCAGCGCCCGGGCAGCTCGGTTCTGGACCGTCTCCAGGGCCACATTTCTCTTCAGGATCTCCACTAAGAAAATCAAGATTAAATACCATTAACTGTGAAAGTGTTTTTAAAATTGATAAAAGTTATTGCAAAATTTAAAAGTTCTAAGATGTAATTTAATTACCACTTACCAACAATATTTATTCCATCAAGCTTGCGAACCTGTAGTGAAAGATATTTTAAGTGTGAGCATTATTAATGGGTGGTTTAATAAAAGGCATGTTCAATACCTTTACTATTTTTTTCTTATGTCTCACCTCAACACGTGTCTCCAGCTCAGTGCAGCAGTTTGCAAGGATGCTCAGAGCCAAGTCCAGAGTTTTCCTGGAACAATCTGGATTTTTGAGCAGATACAGAAGGGGTCGGAGACCACCTTGAGTTCGGAATCTAGCAATGCCAGCTTTGTCCCCCTTGATGTGCTGCGTCCGGATAGCAACCAGAGCTCGCCACTGAGAAGCTCTGGAGCGCTTGTCCATGTCTCTGCTATTGCCTGAGTCGGCCTTGCCATGCCCGTGATGATCGGCCCCTGATCCGGGTTTGGAGAGGTGAGCCAGGCACCAGGTCAGAGACGACTCAGGTGAGGATGGATGCCCCTCTGTGGAGGGTGCTCGAGTTTGTTTCCAGTCAGTGTGCACAGGTGATGCAGCCATGGTGCTTCTGCCTGGCAGGTTACGGGTTCAAGTATCTCAATCTTCCTCTTCTAAGTTTAAAAAGATATCGTACTGGATGTGGAGCATCACTCTAGGCTTCCGGGGAAATATTAAGAATTTTAATAACATGCCCGTTCACTTTGAATTGTCAGCTTATTCACTCAGTTCATTAGTTCGTTTATACTTTTTCAAAGTTTCCGCAAAAACAAAAAAAACTAGCAAGGTCAGAAAACTACAGATTCCATGAAATAGTAAAGTTGTACCACCTGACGCCGCAGTCGCTGACGGGAGATGGAGTTCCAGTAGCTTCGGTCCACTCCCTGTAAACAGGCCTACATCGTGAGAGGGCCGAACAAGCGTTCTTCTACGTAATAGACGTGTATTTGCTCAATGTAACATATTTTTTCACATCAAATGACGAATTAAAACTCTATTTGAACAATGTTTTTTTACCACTGGTCGAAAAAAAAAAGTGAAACAAAATGCAATCGCCTGTGTTAGCCGCTAACGCCATCTTTAGCCAAACAACAAAACAGGGGCGGTTGAGGGAGGGCGCAGGGACTGAAGAGGTGGGCCGGTTAGATATATGCTGGGATTTGTAGTTCGAATTTCGCTGCTTTTCGATTCACCCTCTGAAATTCCTCCCTTAAAAAACTACATTCCCCGAGGCAGCTAAAGAAGATCGCTTTTACTGAATTCATCGCAGCGTTTAGGGATTGTAGTTTAGACGACGTACTAGCGAAGTCAAAAACCAAATTGTATCAACGAATATGGACTACAACACCCGAAAAGCCACGCGACGTTGTTATATTCATCGTTTTACTCGATGCGTAGAAAATCATCGGTGCCTCTGAGAGGTTGTTAAATTCCACGATAAATACTCTGCTATTGAGAAAAACAACAACAACTTTGAGTGTTATGTTATTGGTTTAACAGCATGGAGGTAATCGAAACGATTGTGATTCAAAGTACCGAAGTGGAAGGAAAGGAAATGGTCGTTTCCACCGTGGAAAGCGACAAAACCAAAGCAGGTTAGTGCTCAGCCTGAAGTTAGAACATTGCAGCTTTCATCCCGTCAGCGCATGAAGCGAGGAGGGCGTGATGAGAGCACAGTCTGCCCATTGCACTGATTATAGTCATAAACGATAATTCATACAGTGTCAGGTTTATTCATGAGAATCATAAGTGGTGTGATTAGGAGGTAAGTCAAGTTTATTTGTAGAGTTAAAAGAGAGCAAATCAAAGTGCTTTACATGGAGCAGAAAAAGGCTTTAAAACTGAATAAAATAAAAGACATTAAGAAGTGTTACATTGGAAGTAAAACGAATCTAAATAGAGGAAGACGGGTTAAAATAAGAATGAAAGTTGCTTTGCAAGTAGTGTAGGATATTTACCCTCACAATCTGGTTAATTGAAGACAGTGACAAACAGAAAAGAACCGGGAGTTGCAGCAGTCCTGTAGTTTTCTGTTTGTTTATTTAAGATATGTGAAGCATAAAAACTGAATGCTGCCCCTGTTTGCTTTTTTTTTAGTTTAGTTTGTTTGATTTTTTTTTTTTTTTAATTAAGACCAAAAACAAAATTAAAAGCTAAAATTAGGTCAGACATTCCGTGCAAAGCAACAAATTTCAAGATAATATAACCAAAGTCCACCAGTAACGTTATACATCTGTGTCTCCTCTCTAGAATTTATCTGGACGCTGCAGGCTACGTGGCATCTTGTCAACACCCGGCTGGAAATGGATCAGGCCTTTGATCAGCCAGTGTGCAAGAAAAAGAAACTATGGGAGATGGTAGCAGAGAAGGTGAACGCCAAATTGAGAGAGTCTGAGGTCACTGATGTCACAGTGAAGGCGTACGAGTGTGACCTCAAGTGGAGAAACATGCTTGCCACGTACAGAAAAAACAGTGAGAGGGCCAAGAGGCTCGGGGCGGCCAGTGTTCACTGGGAGTTCTTCAAGGCCATGCATGAGGTCCTGGGTAAGAGCAGGGAGGAGATCGAAGCCCAGCGACGGGCCAAGCTCAGCGGGACGAGAGTGGGCAAAGCCATGGCCAGCAAGAGGTTTACCCCCATCCTCCCTACACCACCCGCGACGGCTGCTCCCTGCTCTGCCCGGCCTCCGCAAGATGTCCTGCAGCTCTATATGGAGCTGCAAGAGCGAAAGATGAACATGTGGGCCCAGCAGAAAGCCCTGGAGGAGAGGAAGATAGAGGCCATTAACAACCTGGCCCAGGCCATCTCCAGCCTGGCTCAGAGGAACAGCACACAGATGGCGAAGGATGGACATTAGACCAGAAGAGATTGGAAGTGGACCCGAGCTTCCGTGTGCTTGTTTTGCTCAAACCAAAAACTTTTAGGACTCTGCACAAAGAAAACTGAAAATGTGTGTTTGTAATATATGTTTTCAGATTATGTTAGCACATTACTAATGTTATAGTTTTTTAGATAGTCTAGCCTGTATTTTGTATAGCTGGACAACAGAAAGATTTCATGTTTCAGGATGAATGGAACTACAACAGTTCATACAGTGCACAGCTCATGTTCATGCCTCTGAAGACTTTCTCTTTTATGTTGATGTCCAAATGGATGTAACCAGCTTTCATTTTTATACTTACATAGAGAGTAATACAGCACCAAAACGACTCATAAAAAAGATGATAACAGGCATCCTACTATAACCTCAACAATATTGACATCAGATCTCTACAACCTACGCAAGAGTAGAACATGTTATTTTTTTTACACAGGCCCCAAAAGTGGAAAAAAGGTTGAAATCAAGAGAATTCACCATCTCTAAAACTTAACCTTTGTCTGTGAAAACAACGCACATATAAATGCTGAAAATAATATTAAAGACACATTAATAACAGTATTCTGCAAGTGTGTATTGTTAATGTATTTATGAGGTACACTTTCTTTTATGCTGTCAGACAAACTAAACAACTTTCCCATGTAATGTGTTTGAATAATAAGTCTGGTAGTAATAGTTTTTTTGTCAATGCGCCCACCTGGTGCCTTGTGCCATATATTTAAAATTGCAAGGGTTTGCTGCCCTCCAGTGGACACAGTGAGGAACTATATAACTTGTCTTTTTTTTTTTTTTTTGCAGCTTACAGCTTTGATATCAGTATTCATTATCAGTGTGATTATTGCACAGATAACAGTAACAACAGTATTTTTAATGACTGTACACAGTTTAATAAACTTTTTTGGGTTTAGAAGTTGTTTTAATCTGGTAATGTTCATTCTAGCGTCAACTTAGACATAATAGCGTAACCTTACTTCTGTCCAGTGCTTACAGAATAAATTTGCGTTATCAAGCTGTATACAGAAACATTTCATAATCTTCATCAATTGCCCATTTGTTTTCGTATTTGTCCTTTTTGACACACTTGCACATTCCGTATTAACCCCTATAAATCCAATGTCAGAATGTTATGTCCATGTCCCCCCAGAAAGTTGATTACAATTTTTATCAGTGCTAAATTTTATTTTTTGTGACTGTATTTACTCTAAAAATAAAATGTGAAACTGTTCTGGGAAAATAGAAACTTTGTCAGATATCATAGTTTGTCTTCCTCATAATGGTAAATTAACAGTAATACCTCTGCATACCCGGAAATTCACATGTAAATTCTTTATCAGCAAACCTATCCCTGTTTTCTGACGGCAGTAATGCGAGTGTGACTGCAAGCAGACCAAGACAACAGATATTCTGTTCAAAATAGATATTTATATAGCAGAACATTTACATCTATAAACACAAGTTTCCCCACAAACTTCATACATCACGTGCTTCCAGTATGAAAGTTTTTAAACAAATCAGAGATGGCGTCACGCTTGTGAACACCCTCTTCATCCATCTCCCCCTCTTCCTCTTGGCTTACAGCTTCCTCTTTCTCAACTTCTCCTGTAACCACTTGTCCCATTTCCAAAAACACATTGTGCAACACACAGGCGGTGAGCACAACAGCTCTGGCTCGATCATAGTTTCCAATGTCCAGATATCTGAGCCTTTGAAATCTGGCTCTCAGGTTGGCAACGGCCTGATCCAGGACGTGAAAATGCTCCTCCAGCATCTTGTTGAAGAGCTCCTCTCTTGGTCCTTGACTTCTTGAGTATGGAGTTAGAATGTGAGCAGTGAGCGGGTAGCCAGCTCTGGCCACGAGGCAGGAGTCAGCGGGCAGCAGTTCAGGATGCTGTTTGAGTTTGTTGCTCAGAATGTTACCCATGTCCACGTCTGATCCTTTGCTGATTCTGCAGTGCAGAAACCTTCCCTTATGGTCGCATACGAGCTGAAGGTTTAGCCAGGAGTCAGGATGGGCCTCCCTCTTAATCCTCTTCACCTCAGGCACTGTGCTCTCTACATCATGTTTCCCTATTGGCAGGCGAATCGGGATGCGGGTATGTCCCAATACTCCCAGGACCCGAGGGGCAGCTTGTTGCTCCTGCTCCTCCTGCACCTTATCCGGACTGAAAAATGGAACAAGGGCCTCAACAGCATCTGTGCCTGGAGAATAGAAAGGAAATGTCATTATTTGTCCAATTTTTTTGCACTCAAATTACTGAAAATCTTGCACTAATCACCCCCAAAAATCTCACAACTAACACTGATATAAACCCACCAACGGGCCACCTGATGAGCGTCTCTTCCAGCATGTTGACACGCTCACAGAAAGAAAAAAAGATCCTGTGGATGTTTCCTTTCTCCAGGTGGAAGCGGCGAGACACTGACCGGTAGCTTACACGCTCAGTGAGCAGAGTGAGGGACAGCAGGACAGTGTGGGACAGGGACAAGCGAGCCCGTCCGGCCATTCGAGCGCTGGATTTGGAGCTTTGGATCAGGTCTGCGATGTGCTGATGATAAACAAAGAAGAAAATTATGTCACAACAGACAAAATCTGAGATTAAACAGGTATTTGGGAGGAAATTGATCATAATCGTGTCACCAAGTAAGCAAAACCATGGTGAAAACAGTGACAATGGAGGACTCTCTTGTTAATTTAGCATGACTGAAACATCTCACAGCTGATTAAAACACCTCATGTTTGTCACAGACTTTGCTTACTTGATGGTTGGATTTTTACTCAGAACTAGGTCGAGCTAGAACATATTGGATAAAGGCAGAAAATGTTAACATTTGCTCCAAAGTAGCACAAATAGTAAAAGTTTAATTTAGTTATTTGTTGAAGTGAATGCATACATGATATGTAAGAATCTGCAGGTATATGAATTTGTGCGTATAAACAGTGGATAATTTGCCGTTTGGCAGGTGTGTTTTGTCTTTTTCATTGTTATAGGCAAGGAAAGAAATTTGTGGCTTTGGAACTGAGATAATAAACACCAAACCAGCAAACACTTATTCTAGAAGTCTATATGTACTTTTCTAGTTTTATCTCACCTCCTTTGGCAGATTTGTAAACTTATTTAAGGCACAGTGTGAGTTTTTGATTTGTCAGAGGAGCTGATTAGAAAAATGCAGCCTGATACCTTTACGGCCGCTCTGTCTACAGCAGTCAGCGGGTCTCGTTCTTGCGGCTCTGGTGTCTCTTCTTCAGGGGGACTGGATAAAACCTGGGGCTGCACGTCAGCTTGACCCTGCAGTAACTGTACATATATAGCAGGAGGAGGCTGAGTTTTGAGTTTTGCTATCAGGTCAGCCTCCAAGATCTCCTCCACCGCCTGGTCCAGCCGCTGCTCCAGCTCACCCGGGGAGAGGGGCTGCCACTCCCGCTCCACCATGTCCAACACGGCCTTACCGGCCGACAAAACGTACTCACTGGCGTCCATTTGTACCGGTGAGGAAGAGTTTATGTTAGCGTGGGTTAAGTTAAGCCCGTGGCCATCTCTCGCTTCTTCGTGCGTAGAGCAGGGCAGTTAAACAACTTCTTTGACGCTGCACGGACGACCTGCAGTTGCGGTCGTTGCTAGCAACATGCTAAGCTAACCGACTAGCTTAAGCGCGCTGCCTTTAAGTACTGTCGGAAATTTCGAATATGAACTTTTGGGAACGAGGGTACAGCTAGTTTACTTGATATATTGTTTTAAAAAAAGAAAAAAGTCGATGTAGGGTATGTTTAAGATTTTGTCCATTAATCAACAAGTCAATTTTGCCATCATCTCGTTGGTTTTAAATCCTCACAACGGCGCCGTAACTAAAAATGACGTATGTTTTACCACTGGCACGTACACATTAATGTTGAACAATGTGAGTTGTCCTTGGAAATAAAGATGAAATTACTAGTCAACTAATAGAAAATGAAGGATTTATTAACTAAAAAGTGCAGACATACTCTGATTTCAGCTTCTCAATAAACCGCATTTGTCATCATTTCAAGACAAGTTGTCAAAGAAGCACTTTATTCAATATCCATTCTTTCACTGTTTCGTTCTTTTCATTACATGAAGGTCCAAAATAGGCCCTGTGCATGCATAAATCAATGATTGAGAGAACAATCAACAATAATACAATCTTTAATTATCTCTTGTCAAAGTCCCACTTGAATAACTTTTAAGCATCTTTGTACATATGGCTTTATCTTTTTCTCCTTCCAGTAGAAGCTGAAAAACACTAACACAAATCGATGCCATACAAATTTAAACTTTACACCCTTGTGACAGTAACAACCATCCAATGTGATCAAATTGCATGTATTAATCACTCAATATGCAGTCATTGCTGCTCCCCTCATCAATCTGCAGATAGCTTTTCTACTAACCTGCTATTAAAAAACACTTTATTGCTGCTTTAATAATGTAAGATCAACTGATCGTACTATTGTGTGCATATAATTACACGATATTTTGTTGATATGTGTACAATTATTACAAAAGCATACAAAAACGCCACAGTGCACAGGGGTGAAAAACAGTTGTTTTTAATGTTAAATCAGTTACAAGTGCAACTTTGATCATTTCTTACTGTTTAACAGCCTCAAATTGCAGATGTGGTATTTTCAACAATTTCATTCAACACCCCAAAGTTGGAATATAGCTTCCTGTTTTAACTAATGATGGATTTTTGTTTTCAAAATTGTAGTTTTAATGATCAAGAGACCCAGTGGTTTGTGTTGTTTTGTTTTTTGCTCTGGAGAGAAGTTAATTTCCAATTCACCTTTATTGTATTATGGTATTAATGGTTTAATAAAACACATGTTGCAGTATGAACTAAACCTACACAGTTAGAGATTCTGGGATAATGGAGAGAGTCAAATGTGCAGCTCACTACTGAAGGTACAGTTAATAACTCATCACATGACAAACTACTGCTTAAAATTAAAACAGTTCAGGTTTACTACTCAAACATCTCAACGATGTCATCAGCTGCAATCATTGGAGAGGAAAAGTCTGTTTTAAGTAGGTAAAAAAATAAACCAATCACTATTAATTTATTTTTGAAGGCTGTCAATCCTGTTTTTGATTCAATTAACACCAGGTCCACTCCAGCGTTACATGTGGTGTTGTAGGTGCTGAAGACTGAGTGCTTTCAAGCTCAGTAACTTCTGTGAGCAGCTACAGTACGAAAACTACGACTACTGCTAAGTGAAGTACCGAGAGATGTTCATCTTAATGCCAAATCTCCTGCCAAAGAAGTGAGTCCATTTTGTTTCAGATTCAGATTGTTCAAAAGTTTTTGAGATACAGAGAGTAACTCAGAAATTCACAAACTCCTAGCTATTGTTGCAAGATATATCCAGGCCAAAGACCAAAAACATGTTAAATTCTAGTAATAGTTTAATAAAGAAACACACGAACATAAAAGCCTAAAAATATCACACCTTATCAACTCCAACATTTAAGCCAGCAAAATAAAAAACACAAGGAAGGCAGCTGTAACCTTACCCCAAATAAAGACTAGAATTAATTAAATACGAGGTACAATTCTTTATGTTCAGCCTTTACCAATCCCATGGATGACTGACAGTGTCGTGACAAGTCCGTCAGGTATCTCTGAAGGGTCTTGTGTGAAATTATCAATTTAACTAGCATGCGTTCACCGATTTCAGGACAAATGAAGCACTTTGAAGCACTCGCCCTCAAATTTACAACAAGGGGAATCCACGTTTGTAAATTTTTATGCCCAGCTGAAGATCTGTCGTCGGCAAGATAAGACTCACCGGCTGAGGCATCACTTCCCAAAATTCAACCCCTCCCTCCCCCCGTGCATCCTCCCTCCAGCCCCCTGCTCGTCCCTCCCGTTTCCACGCCCCCCTCTCTCACTGTACAGCCTGCTCATTGGCTGTGCTGCCCGAGTCCTGTGGTTTCATGACGTCAGGGAGCTCTGGGGGAGTGGAGAAAGACTCGATCCTCAGCTGCTCAAATGAATCATCTGCGAGTACGACAGAGAGGGAAAGAAAGAACAGTGAAAAAAGAGAGAAGAAACATCAGAGCAGAAATTTCAGAGTCAAAAGTTAAAACCTGCTCAGCTCAGACTGAGCTAAGAAATAAAACAAGCAAGTGAATGATACCATGACTACAACACTAACTGAAAATGGTTTATGATGAGGTTGAATAAGGTGTAGAGGACTTACCACTCAGACGGAAAGCTAATCCCACTGTGGCTGGGGCCTGAGGTCGGGCTGTTTGATTTGTAAAGCCACAATTTCCAAGAGTTTGACTGTCATTAAGCAACACATCATCCTGGTGAAGAAGAAGTTAGAAGGTAAAGGTAGAGCAGAACCAGCTATTCATTCATTGCATTTTAATTTTTCACATTACAAAAAGCACAAAACTTTGACTTTTCAGAGATTTGGTTCACATTGCTCAAAGCTGAGGACCCATCAACTTCACACAATAATTTGGGTTCCTATGAGCCAGTAAGTTTGTATTCGCTGCAAAGTTTTGAAGTGATAAGTAATTCATAAACAGCATTAGTTCTGCAGCTAACAATTACTTTTTACTGTCAATGAATGCACTGATTATTTTGAGGTCAATCATTTACATATAAAATCTGAAACCTAGATATGTTCAATATACTGTTATATATGAAAAAGAAAAACAGCAGATCCTCACATTTGAAAAGCTGGAATCAGACTATATTTGGAATTTTAGCTTGAAAAATGACTATCAAAAGTCTCAGCTTGAATCTCCTCAGTCAGTGTAAAGGCATGAATGTAAATTCTTATATTGTTCTAAACTTCGATCAGATGAGTACAGGTAACAGTAACAACAAACAAGCACTTGTCGTTACACTTATGAGTTTACAGAAAGCTCACACGAAGGGAAAAGTGCAAAGTTTGAAGTAACAGATGATGCACTACAATTTTGCCAAGATTTGTTGTATTACAGATTGGTCTGAATTTACTCTGTTAACTTTAAGAGTAATTTGGAATTAATTCTAGATTTTTAAATTCCCAAACAGCTTTGGCACCTGAATAAATTTTAACCTGAAAGATGCTCTGTGGATAATTTACCTTATAAAGTCTCTGATCTTCAGGTGGCCTCTTTAAAATTCCTTCCACAATGCGCTTCAGTTCATAGACTGTGGTGGACTCTTTGGCATCTGTGAAGATGGTCGTCTTGTGACGTCGAATCATTAGAAACACATCCTGACGTGAGAAAAAGTGAGACGAAAGAGTGGAAATGAGACAAACTCTCTAAAACATATTTACATAAGAAAAGCAACCGTGTTGACCTTGCAAATGTGGTTTTCTTTAAAATGACGCAGGTAAAATTTACCCTGACACAATTCATTCCTGTTGTGGTTTTCTAAATAAGACATTTTGCTATAAAGACAAATAATTCATATTTTACCTATTAATGGCCATCTCTATGTTTACACCAAAGCAAAAACATGTGGCTACACTTAACACAGAGCCACCACACAAACAGGTGCCCACACAAAGTTCTTGATAACTTTAATGCTTTCAGAATATCTCATGATAACCTCAAAGTCAAATTTAAAGTCAACTTAATCTCTGAGGCACTAAGGCTGTATTTACACTGCATGGTTCAAGTGGCCCAATTCTGATTTTTTCCTCCTATGTGGCAGAGATCAGATTTGTACTATGCATGTATAAG
>JAPXVT010000010.1:4409812-4420689 GCA_029823135.1 Acanthurus reversus
AGACGTTTAGTGTTAAACTCTGTGCCTACATGTCATTAAAAACAATGCACAGAACCATAACAGCTGCAAACTCTTACTGCTCTGAAGTCTATAAGACAAAATGTAGTGAAGCTGCGGTTTATGTTGTCCGACTGACTCGTGACTCATTAACCTTTGTGAAACGGCTCGTGTGTGTCTTTGCATACATCACATGACGTGCATTTCCAGTCACTGCTGGGATGTTGATCTTACCTCTCAGGCGGTTTGCTGAAGTTCTTATTGGTGTAAATTTCTTCCAAACTGAACTCCTTTTTTTTCAGCCTGCCATGAAACATACCGGCAAAGATAAGTCTGATTATTTATCAGAGTGTTAAAATACATTCAGGTATACTGACATTGACATGACTTCACCTTCTAAGAAAAGGGTCAAGGCTATTTGTCCGTTCCCATGTTGGTAAGAGTATTAAAACTTGAAAAACATCATTTAGAACAGATTAAAAATGTGCGATTAATTGCGAGTTAACTATGGAAGATCATACCATTAATGGCAATTAAATATTTTAATCAATTGACAGCCCTTATATTTATACTCAGCATGAAAGTTCCTTTACATACAGTACATACTGTCGCTTTACTGCATCTGTAAAGATCTTTTAGACCTTTGTATTTGACCCAGTTCTTGGTAATCACTAACCACAGGTGTTCCTAGCTAGAAACTTTTAAGTCCTTTCAAAACTATGTTTTTCTTTGTCTAACCCTTACCCTACAGTTTTATGACTGAAGTTTTATTAAGCAGAGTTTGACAGTAGAAAGCCGTTTTCACATTCATCAGCTTAAAATGGAAACTTTCTCTGTTCTGAAACATATACGTTTGCATAAGTTATTCACCTGATAGGTTTGGGCAGGCCCATGGGTGTGAGATTGTTCTGAGGTTTGGGTAAAGTTTTCCGAATTCTAATAGATGACACCTTCCCTCGTTCGTGCTTCTGCACTACCTGTGAGGATGAAAAAGAAGATCAATAAACCAGATTATTCTAAAAGCATTTTGTAATGTAGTAGACAAGAGTATAGTTACACAGTGATCAAAAAGCAAAACAATGTCAATTAGCACAGTAGTTACTGACATATCAGTTCTGACAGTGACCGTGTAACAAGTCTGAGAGCTGTGACAACAACACGACCGGATGAAACTGAGCGAGTTCAAGTACAATATAAAACATGCGACAAATCTGCACCAACCTGAAAAAAATAAGGTACGACTTTTTAGCAAGTTAAAAAATTCAGGTAAGTGAATAAAAGAGGTAAAAGCTCAGTGATGCAATACAATTTTTGATTTCCAAGAGCCAAAATTACATATTTTATGTTTAATCAAAATACAGTCACTGGCAACTAGAAGTAACCCTTGCAATCCTAACCCTTGAACATGTGTTTTAGTAAGTTAAACAGTTGAAAATCAAAAGGGATTTAACACAAAATGATGCACAGTAACAATCTGCTATTACATCTGTACTACAAGATGTCAGTACACTTAAAATCATGTGTACCTTGATCTCAGAATCAGACAAAGCCTTTTCCTCTCTTAACCCTATGTCTTCAAACTCCTGACTGGATGTACTTGTTTCTTCGCCGTAATATTCCATTTCACTTTGTTGTCTTCTGTCAATCTCACACTTGAAGGGTAACCCACTGTGAAAAAAACAAACAAAAAAACCACAGTCAATATTAGAACGGCACTTAAACATTTCAGCATCATTTGTCTTATCATGGAACATCTTTTCAGAGCATTAAAAAAGCGAATTACCTGCTACTACAGTCCAAGGCAGCACTACAGGGGTCAGTTCTTTGGAGGAATCCTGGGTGCCACGAGTTGGGACTCAATGGGTGCAGAGAAGAAAAGGTAGGAGAGAAAACGTGATTGGAAGTGCTTGGGTTGGCAGCAGCTCCTCTGCTGTCAACTTTCTTAGAGAGGAAAGCCAGCGGGCTTGAAAGGAAGAAAGTGGCGAGAGCTGAGAGGGAAGTGCTGGGAGACAGTGCGTGACTAGGAGACACGCTTTGGGTGAAGCCGTCATATGGGAGAGATCGTCTGGAGGGGTACACCTCCTTACGAAGGCAGAGAGGGGCAATCTCCCTCTCCACTTCTACACTGCAGACTGTGTGTCGACGAGCTCGCCGAAGGGACTTGTGGACGTGATGGACGAGGGGAGCGTGGGAGGCCTGGTGCTGGTGTGATGTGTGAATCCTGCTGTGATGAGGTGAATGCAGAGAAGGAGTCCAGGGCATGTCAAAGGGACGGAGGGAGTGGATCTCTGGGCAGGAGTAGCTGCGTAACAAAGGCCTTGACAAGCCATTTTCTGATGAGTGTTTAGCTGCCGTAGCCAGGTCTACATCATCCATAGTGATGGAGTTTGTAAACTCTTCACTTTTGCGTGTCCGACTATGGAAGATCCTGCATTTTCTCCGCTGCTTATCTGCTCGCCTTGGCTTAATATTAACCCATCTTGTGCCAGACTTTGGCCCAGAGACATTGATGCCTCTGTGGTTCGTGGCTTCAGCATCACTGGAGAGTACTTCATCTGTCACTACAACGCCGTCCTTCTCTTTCCCGTCCATGAGCGTCTTAACGTCATTATTTAATTGTACGTAACAGTCTGCATTAAGTTGCAAGGCTGAAGGACCTGGTTGGCCATTACTTTCAGAAGGTGTCATTTCAAAATATACAGGGTCCATTGACATTTTGCCTTTGCCTTCTTGAGACTCATTTTCTTTGTTTATCAAAGAAAGATTATCAATACATTGCATTGTCTCTTGACCACCACTTGATGAAGATGGTTTAACAGCACCTTTATGACCCTTTCTGGGTCTTTTGGATGGCTGATTCAGCCCCATTTTGCTGCGTTCTTCGTTTTGAACATGCTGAGAGGTATTAAAATCTGAGGGTGTGACTTCGAATGGCTCCACTGATCGTGCTGATGAGGTAGAAACCACAGTGCTCTCCGATTCTGTAGTTGAATTTGCTTGGTTTGGCGATTTCCGTTTCAGTTGTTTCTTGTTAATATTCCTGGACTTTTTTGAGCTCTGGAGCTGCTTTATGTCAGGACGGACGAGGATTTCTGATAACTGTTCTTGCTCGGCTTGTTTAGTTGAGGTGATTGCGATGGTGGTTTCCAAATCCATACTGTTATCAACGTTTACATCAGGTTTATCGAGATCTGGTCTCGTCTTCAGTCTTTTACATGAACCGACTGGCCTCATTTTGCTGCTGCTCTTACAGTTGTTACCTGACAGACCTCTGCTTTCATTCGACGAGGAAACCAGCATCACTTCAGAGGAACTTTCTGTCTGTGGGTTTAACACCACTTCATTTATCACAGCAAGCATTTCTTGTTTATCTTTTCCTTTTCTATTTGCTCTTGTTGAAACAGCCTGTCTTTTACTCGCAGGCTCCAGTGTTTCTTTTCCATTTATAATTGTATTTGTCGACACAATTTCCTTTCTTGGTGGTCTTAGTTCTCTCAATATGCCACTATCTGACGCCACATTTACTAAATCTTGTTTATTTGTACTCTCTGTACATACGGCTGCTGTTAATCTTTTCCTCTTCACAACGTCTTGGGAACGACATGCCTGACTCGGCTCCCTCTTTGCTCTCCCAAGACCTGCAGCTGAACGAGTTTCAGGGTTTAGCTGCTGAATATCCAAAGCAGGTTTCAGTGTCCTTCCATTAGCACCGACGTTTTTGTTACTCCTGAGGCTTTGACGAACCAGTTGGCTGCCCGCTATTTTCCTGCCTTCATCACCTTCAGGCTGAGGACAGTTTGTGTCAGGCTGAGCATAACAGACTGAGGAAGATAGTGACAGCATTTGGGGACTATCACTTGAGTCAGCTTTGTTGGACTTGACCGAATTAATGCAAGACACCTGCTCACCGGTAACATCTGGGTCAGACTCCACTTCTTTGATTTCAGATGTTAGCATCTTAGAGGTAACCCTCTTTCTGCTTCCTGTACATTTCCTGGGCAGTGGGTTCAGCCGGACAGGCAGTTTGCCTTTCTGCTCCTCGTCAGCACTGGATAAGTTGGATCTATGTGAGGCACTTACATCGACAGAGGGCTCTAACAGTATTGAGGACCTAAAAACTGGCCCAACAGAAAAGTCCTCAGAAACAATGCAGGGTAAAGGACTGTGTTGCAAAGGCACAGAATCAGGTATGTCGTCTTCCTTCTGAGTTGTTGCACATTCATCTGCCTGCTCCGAGCTTTCTGCTGACAACTCCACATCAAACGACAATACTTTAGAACACTTAATAGCGACAGTTTTTGCGTTTTGCACACTCTCTTCTTCGCTGAGCCTCTGCTGATTAGCTTTAGCATCCTGATTCCTATTCTCACTTTGTACCTCTGGATGAAACTTGTCGCTTGGCTCTGGGGGTTCAGCATCAGCCTTTCCATCAGGTTGTAGCTCACCCTCATTGAGCGCGTCTTGATGGTCCATGGACGGTGAAGGACTGTTAGCTTTGAAAAGTTTAACAGGGCTCATGACTATCTCTGTGAAACTGGCCATCTTTGACTTGAATGACTGAAACAAGGGACCAATCACCCATCCCCTTGGAGCAGATGCGTTTTCAACAGTGTGTCCAACAGCCAATCCCCCGCAGCTAACCATGTCAGATTTGTTGATGTCAAGATTTTGTTTGGTATTGTCAGAAAACTGCTCAACTATGTTTTCTGCAGCAGAGACATTTGTTTTTTTCTGTGGGCTTTTCTGGTCATTTTGCCTTTAAAGAGAAAGAAAAGAGAAATTAGACTTTTTAGATAAGAACCGCAGGAGAGACACAGCGTCACTCAAATAAAAACATCTACATATGATTTCCCTGTAAAATCATTGATGTATTGTGTCAATGCAAGATCTTTTATCAGCACCTCACTAGTTCACTGTTAAATATAGCTGCTATTGAAGGAGCCAAGCAGGCTGGCTGTGATGGGCAAATGCTTTTGAAAAACAAAAAGCTATCTGATAACTTTTGTGAAGCCTGGTCTGAAGATCATTGGTACCAATTTTAGTGAGAAAAAGACTGGTACACATTTGTGGCCTGTGAAACTTTTTCATAAAATCATAAACACACTCCAACTTTGACCTGTTGGTGGTGCTAGAGTGTTTGAGGTGGCAACATGACACTTGGCGACAAGAAACAGGGAACTGTCCCTGATCAGTGTGCCATGTTTTCCAGCTTTTTACCATACCATTCAAAAGTTGCGTGCATTAACGCCCACCAACTTTGTTTGACAGGTTCACCACCAATTTCGATTGGCTGTGACTGGCAAACGCTTTCGAAAATCAGAAATCCACCTGAAAACTTTTGTAAGGCTTGGCTTGAAGATCATCGGTGCCCATCCTGGTGAAGACGGGTAAAAATGTGTGGCCTGCGAAGCTTCTGACTTCCTCCTAAAATCCTGACTTTAACTTGTTGGTGATGCTATAGTGTTTAAGGTGGTGACATTACACCTGATGACAAGAATCAGGAGACTGTTCCCAACCTTTTATCATATGGTTTATGGCCGGCCATAGACTCCATGGTAGGAAAATAGGAAAAGACAGAAACACAAGGATGGCTTGCACAGCTTGGCTGCTTAGCTCCTATTTAAAAAGCTTATTATCTGCAAACACCTTTGCCCTTTTTCCACTGGCTTTATTCTGTGGGTCATATGGACAGCTGCTCGGGTCATGACGCATCATGACGCATCACAGACTCTGACCACTGTAGCTCACAGACATGATTGTTCTTTGAAGACAGTTCTTCTAAAATAACTCAACAATTTGCACGTGCCTAAAAAGAACGTTTGGCAGAGCAGCTCTTCCAAATTCATAAAAATGTTTAAAGAAAATCTTCCATATTAGCTAAATGGTTATTATGCAATACAAGGTAAGAAAAACATGCCATGACACTTACTCATTTTGGCGTTCTGCTGCAAAACTAAAATCAAGTCCATCCTGCAAAACAAATACATAAACATTTTACTCTTGTTTTATGAAGATTAAGCAGTGATTACCTACTTAATATTGACTGGATCAGAAACACTGGCACTTTTTAAAGTCTGTAATATTGCATGGCAAGTCGGGCGGCACAATCAATTGAAATTTAATCAAAATTGCAAAACTGCAATTTTTTAATCACGGGGGCGCAATTTTTCAAGGAAAAATGTGCATGTCAAAATACAATTTAATTCAAATACTGTGTTGAGGTGCACTGGTAAACCGGTCAGCCAACCAATCGAGAGGGGGAATCGGAATTGGCAAAAATTGGAATCAGCAGGTCAGACTTTTTTTTTTGGCAATTGGAATCAGCGAAGAAAATTGCAGTTGGTGCACCCCTGTTACTGTGGTGCTGTAGAGCAGTTCCAGCCTACCAAAAATATTCTACAAACTAAAGAAAACATTTGTGTTTAGAACAGATCCTTGCAAAAATCACACCATAATATTTCTAACATGTTTTTTAACAAAAATTAGAATAATCCAAAAAATATCACTCTGTAGTATCAAAAATCATATTGCAATCGCAATATCAGTCCAAATAATTGCAATTTGATTTTCATTCAAAATCGCACAGCTTTAAAGATAAGGAACAGACGAGACAAATAAGATTAATTGCACTCTATAATATCTGCGGCCTCTCCATTAGTGGGTCACGTTCAGACACTTGACTGCTTCTCTGTGTCAGAGGCAGCAGACCGTGAAGGAGGATTAAATCACTCAATTAACCCTCACACCCCATTCACTGTACAGGTCTCCAGTGTTTGCATACACAGCACTACAGCACAGCCGCACTACAACAGATTAGACACCATAAGCTTCATGGCATGAAACATACCATCAAGTTTTTGTAGACAGACTGTTAATAAGGACTGAAGATGATTAAACACACAGAGAGTAAAGTGTGAGAACATCTAAGTGGGGAAATATGGAACTGACCTCATTTTGTTTCTCATGTTCATGTGTGCTTTCAACTCTCAGCTGCTTGGATTGTGACACTTGTACCTTCAAATCAAAGAGAAAAATGTGCATGACATGAATAATGACTCATGTTACTGAAGTGTACTGAACACGATTTTTTTTTTTAAGCTAAACTCCTACCATCTTGCCGCTCTCCCTTTGTCTCTTTGAGGGGGACGGATTCTGTCTGGATGGTTTGTGAGCTGCTCCGCTGTCTGTATTGCTCTGCTTTTTTGGTGTCTGTGCTCTGATTCCTTGAATGCGACCACTCCTTCTGTGTCCAGATGTTTCATCATTTGCACAGCTGCTAGTGTTTTAAAAATAAGCAAATTTAGACATTGTGCAGCTTTTTTTTTTTTTAAATTAAAATACAGTGAGAATAAAAACAGGACAGTCTCAAGAGGTGCATCAGCATCTGCATTAGGGATCTTGCAAAAATGTTTTTTTTGGCCCTGATTCCAATCACAGCTGCTTACTGATCTGTATTCTTTCTGCCTAAACAGAGTCTGGTTGGGTCCATATAAAGTCGACCTAAATGTTGATTAAATATGTACGCAACTCATCGAAATCACAGGTGTAGCCTTCTAAATTTGCCACATGCTATTTTTCACAAGTTATTTGATTCAAATACAGAAGAGTCTGGCCAAAAAAGGCAAAGTTCATAAGCTTTAATTATTCATGTCATAATAATGAAACTTTAACTGAAAGAATATGATTCCTGAAAGAGAGCAGAGATTACAGATACGACTACAGATAGCATACAAATCTGACAACAACCAAGTGTAATATCTGACATCGAATTTAAAAAACAATTTATGTTAACTGATGATATCTGGGGTGACCTGCCACCTGCTCTTTGATCATGTCATGTCAAAAGAAATGTTACAGGCTTCAGGTGAAATAGTTTGTGCTGCTCATCTCTGTCTGTGCCTCAAGACACTTTGAAAAAAACAAACATAAAAACAAACAAATGAAACGAACTGCGACAGGTGATGAAACCAAATTTAAGATATCTGCATCTTGCAAAGCAGTATAAAAGATTCATTTAAACTGAGGAACGTTGCCTAGTAGCAGAACAGATGCAAATAATCAGTTTTAAGACACTGGAAAGATTTCCACGGTATATAATTCTAGTATCTGCAAGTCCTTTGGTCCATAAAGAAGAAAGGTGTTGGGGGTGGGGGTGGGGGTTTATACACACCTACAGCAAAAGAAACCAAAAGGTGCTGGGACAACTATACCTGGGAGTGATGGAGGGAAGGGGGAGGAGAGGTGGTGTAGGTTCACTGTGGGGAGGTGCACTACAGAAACGGTTTGGGGGAATAGCATCTTCATCCATTGGACAAACTATCTGAGGGATTGGGTCAGAGGGATAAGTCAACATCCCCTTGCTCTCTCTTTGCCCCCTTCTCTGTCCGTCTCTGTGAATGTCAACGTAAAGAAAAAACATGCAGGGTATCACATTAACATGAAAGCACTTTAAAAAAGCTCTTAAAATTTAGGCTTCACTCACTTTTCCGATCCTTTGGATGGGGTTTAATTCTGAAATGAAGAGCAGTAACATATTTGTTGGTTTTATTTTTCAAATATTCTTTTTAAAATTGACATGTAAAACAACTAGGGCTGCAACTTACGATTATTTTTACTCGTCTATTTGGGGCTGTAAATGCAAATCTATTAACGGATGTATGTGGAAATTTGTGCATCAAATCAGATAGTTTTATCACTTTACTGCTTTCTATGTCAAACGTCAGTCCAAGGTACATTACAGTAAAATGATCCAACTCTCTGAACTTCCCAGGCTGTTCTAGCTGCTCTGATATTTGCCTTTACTCCCTTAGTCATCATATCCACATTACTGATGACTATTTTTCAAACAATCTTGCTGTGGAAATATTTAGTGAAAGCACCAGTAGTCATCCCTACATTAATGCTCCAATATGGATAGAGGTAGTTAATCAAAAACATCGTGACTTTTGATTTTGTCCATACTGCCCATCCTTACAAACAGCAGTGCTATTTACTGCATTTTCTCACGTTTTGTAACTGTGTGTATATTTTTAAACAGGGATGGAAACATTGTCTTTGCATTTTATTTTTTATCCAAGTCTCTTTTGATAGAAGAACCTGTGACTACTCCAACGCGGCTTTGACTTACGACAAAACATTTAGCCAACCTCGCAGAAAATAAAGATATAACTTGTGTACTGCCATTCAGCCTTAAACTACCAAGATAGAGGTTTTGTTTTTTGTTTTTTGTTTTTTTGTGCCATGTACCAGAGTGACTTCATCAAAACTCATTTTGCCCCACTGACAGATGCAAAGACTTCTTAATTAAAACCACACTACTACACTAACACACAAAGTGTCAAACCCTTCCGCCTGAGAGGCTGGGATGAGAGACTTTTAGCATATTAGCTTAAATAACAATACAGTCACTAATCATCAAAATAGGGGCTCATTAGTTATCTGTTGGTTAACAGATTTATTGTCTCAGCTCTTTAAAACAACACAGAGAAATACTGACATAAACCAATGCAATGTGACACAGACTAAGAAAAAAGAGAGATAGGACTTAAATTACAATGAATAATTTAGCTGGTGGACAATAGCAGCCTTACAGTTGAGGAGTGTTTGTGGGACCAATTCTTGTAAATTTAACATATTATATTACATTAACACACACACAAGCACAGTCAATCTGCTTGAGAGGAATGTCTTTCATAGAGTTAAAAAAGGTTTAAATACCTTGTAAAAGGTTTTACATTCACAGGCTACCACTATATAATTATCTACAGGGAACGAAATGAAACCAATTACATTTAAGTAGGTTAAGGTAACTGGCCGATAAAAGACACAAACCTTGTTGTAAGAGGAGAAACGCCATATAAAGTCAAAATCACAACAATAATAAGCTTGGAGGAAAAACCGTTACAGTAATGATTTGAATCCGAGCTGTCAGTCTTTTCCAGTTATTGTCTACGACAAATCAGTTTTAGTGAACTTGCACGTAACGTTACAGACAGCTAACATAAGGTCGGCTGCACCGAATAACCTGATAACTAAGCTGATAAAGACAGCTATTACTGACGTAACTGTTGGCGGCTTTCATTGCAATTTAAACGCACATTTCAGAGAACGCTGTTAATCAAATGAAAGCGGCGGGTCGATCAACACTGGGCTCAGTCTACTTGCTGGAATGGACACTGGGTCATATGCAAACTTTTACATATGGGATGATTTATGACGCCGTCGTTTCTAGGATAATGGTCATTATAGAGAGTGTGTGAGTTTAACATTTTACCCACATTCGAGCAGTTTTTTTAAAAATTGTAACTCCGGCAACACTCCACGGTTTGGCTAGCACCGATATTCATTCAGTTTCCGTGCCGGGGAATACACGTAGCCGGGAGCTGTCACATCTTCTCTCGTTCAGAGGCTTTTTATGTGATAACAGGACATAAACATAACGTTGTTAAGTTAAATACGGTCCAAATGTCTAAATAACATTAAACAAACTTACCAGAAACCTTTGGCTGGATCGCAGACAAATAATCCAACCGCACCGTAAACAACATTTGCCAGACGGCGCCCTACTGTGACTCGTACATGTATCCGTTTTCGCAAATCCACCAGACAGACGGATCATCCAATCACAGCACGAGTATATTTTCCGCCCGGAAAACGGCGTTAAAATCTGACCAATTAGAGAAGATTTTAAAGTATCGTCGGCGGGGTCAACCAATAGCATTGCGAACACATGAGGCTGAAAATTTTTCAGTTTTCTTTCAGGTCCTCGAGTGACCTCTTATCTCGAAAGACATACATTTTAACAAGTTAACGATTGTAACGATTTGTCCCATACATTGATACAATAAACGACACTTGTATTTTAACTAGTTACATTTTTA
>JAPXVT010000010.1:4437198-4450588 GCA_029823135.1 Acanthurus reversus
TAGCTTAATTTAAATTCATATTAAACCTAATTATCGGCAGATGAACCCCTAAAATTAGTTAAGATGTCATAACCATCCCTTGATCTGTACAAAAATAGTCACTGTATCTCAATTTGCTCAATAGCTAAATATATTGAATATTTCCCTTCATGTGCAGTGTAAGGGGAGCAGTTTTTAAATAACAAATAGATTAAGATCTTAAAGCAATGTGACATAACATAAAAGCAGAAAAAGGAGCGCAGGCAACATTCACTACTTGAATATCTTCTGTTTAATGCCACTTGGACTTCTCACTCACCTCTGCATACATTCCATTTTATTTTAATCCAAAACGTTTATGGGAACACGTTAAACTTTAAATTAAAGAGGTTTGGTTTCAAAGTGAATGTAAAGCCAAAGCGCAGTTAACATCCTGCTGATTTATACATCAGTCTAAACTTACATCTCCTTTTGAGAAGTGGAAATCGTAGCAAGTACATGTGCTGCTCGTATTTCATACCCGCAACAAGGTGGTGATGATCAAGTGAACCGGGGGTCAAAGGTCAACAGACACACAAGGGGAGGACCGAGAGCCAGTGTCCGGCACTGGATGTCCTGAATGCCCAAGACAAACAACAGTCCAAATTACTGCAGGACTGGAAACCAGTAATGACTCATCATTGCGCATTAGAGTGTTTGAGTGAGGAGATCAGTGGAAACACAAACAGTCAGAGCAAAGAGCTGCAAAAATAAAGTCCCCCCAATAGAAAAGATTAACAAAGTTGTTCATGAAATGAAAACAGATTATCTGAGGCAAATGTGGATATAAAACCTGCAAAAACAAATCAAGCAAAGCATTTTGCCCTCAGGGCCTGGCTCGTTGGCAGCCAGTCAAGTTTATTTAGCTATTTCTGTCGCCCTCAGCTGTCCCTTTTATGTTCCTCTGAGAATGTCTGCTGCCATCACCCTGCCAAGTAATCCCCTTATATTTACGGGGTGGGTAGACGGCGCGAGAGGGGGGCCGCGGGGGCAAACAGGTGGGAAAGTGTTCATGAGGCCAATAACCAAACACTCACCTTTGTAGTGATGAGAACACTGGGCAGCAGCCAGAGGTTAACAGGGCTTTCACTTGGCTGGGCTGCTGACATTTTAAGCCCATCCTGTCCTCAGACAAAAAAAAAAACAAAAAACAAAACAAAAACAAAAACAGGAAGAAGAGACAACTAACCTACAATTCGCAAACTACCACTGGGTTTTAAAATGCAGCTAGAATTAATGAAACTAGATCAAATGATCTGATATTTGAGATTCTTCTGCTCATAAAAATGTAACTGAGAAAACAATTTTTCAGACACAGAGTTTCCTCTTTTTGCAACATCAACTGGAGCATTATGTTTAAGTATTTTACGTATTTCCATTTTATGCTTACTTATAGTTTATAACAGAGACAAATATCGAACTTTAGACTTCACTAAATCCCACATTTTTGCTTTACAAAAAGTTTCAAATGAAACTTATTTTTCTAATTTTGATTCTTTGTATTAAATGAAAATTTAAGAAGTTCACACTTTTCAAAACTATGAAAAAATATATGCTGGGTGCAATGAAGAGGCAGTTATCAAAAACGTACAAAAACTGCAGCACTCTCAGAAGACAACCATAGCGTTTTGTTTTTTGTTTTTCACTGTGGGCAAATAAACGAAGGCCTTTCAGCACCCAGCCTCCATTTTTGTAAATTTTTGTTTCTTTTCATTTCCAATTTAAAACTTTTCCTTGTTTTTTTTTTTTTATATGTCCCTTTATATTGCCTTATATTATGTTCTACTGCCTTTTAAGCTGTATGTAAAGCTCTTTGAATTGTTGTTGAAATATTCTTTACAAATAACTTCTACTAGTACAAATAACCTTGCCTTGAGGAAAACATGACGTAAAATAACAAAACATTAATATAAAAATCAATGGTCTTAAAACTTCATGATTTACAATAAAACTCTATGGGACTTAGGACTCCATGTCCAATTTCAGATGTGATGTTGATGCAAATTTAAGGATGCTTGGATGGTTTTACATGATGTACCCAAAGTGCAAAAAAACTTCTCTGCTTGTTCAAGTTTAAGGCCCAAAGAGGTAAAAATATGATAAGAAAATTAAGATAACAGAACATTTCACACACACACACACACACACAAAAACAGAAATTGTCCAAAAAATAAAACTAATTGTGCCAATTGCACTATTACTTTATCTTCTTTCTTTTCCACTGAATCAACTCAAGACCGCCCAGATAAATTTCATGATCCTCCGAAGGGGCTTAACCCCCAGCTTGGAAACCACTGGACTAAACCACTTAACAGTATTTATAAAGCATTTAAAGTGAGCTCACACCTCAGTCAGCGATCAGTATTAGCAGTCTAATAATAATAATGGCTCTGAAGATGAAAAAACCTGCAATTATTGATCATTATGAGAATGACATGAAAAAAACTTAATTCATCACAGTTATTTTAAAAGGTTTTTGTAGTTGCTTGTAAAAATATATTCTTGAAGGATGAAATTGTCTGGTTGATAAATGGCTGGATAGAAGCTTTTTTAACTTTATTATCATCACCTCATTTCCTCATGATCAAGCAGAATAATAAAGAAGAAAAGGAGGAAAATGACTCATTAAATCAGTGAGTATTTACATAAAAACATCAAGAAAGAGAAGAGAAATATAAAACATGTCAAACTTTTGCTTTTATATAAACATTCATTTCTGTGTGATCATGCATATCCCAAGATACAAAGTTACTATTTTAAAATTTGTTTTTGGTGTATAGAAATTGGTCTATTTTAGAAATTATAGTTCATATTTGCTGCCCTCCATCATAACCTCTGTGAGAAAATCTCTAAATATGACATTAGCATTGTAACTGTGTCACAGCTTAAAGGAAGAGCCGAGTGGTGCATACAGAAGCTGTATCACCCTGTAATATTGCATTGGACATCACAAACCAAAAATAAAGTCAGTGAGTGGTCGCTGTGCCTGCGTGCAGGCAAATGGAGGTGGACAGGAGGAGGGTGGAGAGACAGTGTCCAGTGGTCCAACAAGCATCCATGTCCTGAATGTCCTTATTAGTCCACGTGGGACGGCAAACCTGCACAGTGGTCCCTCAGCTATCAGGTTTACTTAATTCCAAGACTCCTGGGTCTATTTCGGATCTCCTGTAAGGTGATACGCTGTCCCGCCATTCTGTCTCCTTCACTTTTGCCATCAGTTCATCCCTGACCAACATCACCCCTCACCCCCCGTCCTGCTTTATCCCCATCCAAACTTGAGGCTGTGGCTAAAGTTAGATTGGTCTGTGGGGGTATATAAGCCTCCCGGGATATACGTAAAACGCGGCTTCACACTGTCTTCTCCTTCTTGATCATCCAAACCTCCACTCATACCGTCTCAAGATGGTGAGTACCAGTGTTATCACATCTCCGCTGATGGAAATACTTGCAGGGGAATCAAACCAACACTGTGGATTAACTCCACTTTTTTATGCTTGAGACAATTTTAACAAACAGATACAAGAACTTTGCATCTCTTGCAGAAAATTGAGTGATTTTTGCACATTTTTGTAAATCTTTGCATGATTGCAGCTCTTGCTGATGTAGTTTGGGGATGCTTTGGTGCTAAAAAAATTGTAATTCTACTTAATGCATTTAGTGTGCACGCCAAATTCAAACATCTGTAGGGCCAAATTCAGGAAAAGGATTTAAGCAAAACTCACTCATGCTCATGAACCAAGTGCATGCTGTACTGGTAGACTAAACAAAACCAGCATGAGGATGGCATTTGAACTTGTGGATCTGAAAGAGCAGTGGTTGCCCACCTGGAGGTCAAGACTTGAGCAATGGTGACATGATTAATGGGACAGGAAGGAAGAAATATGATGTTCTGCGACACAAAATTCGTGCTTATTTTTCCGCATTTTCTCTAGGCTTTGTTTCAGTAGTTTTACCCTTTAAGATTATGAAAATTATTCAGATTAAAAAATAATGAATTTTAGAGAGGAAAATGATTCTTTTTGGTGGAGATATGCAGGCAATATTGTTTAATCTTAAGAGGTCATAAGTCAAAACAGTTGGGAACCACAGCTGGTGCAGCACTCATTAGCAAAACTGTGAGTTTTAGCCAAAAGCTACCTGATGCACTTGAAGACTTGATTCCTGTGTTTGTCCTCCAGGCACCAAAGAAGGCCAAGAGGAGGCAGGCAGCAGGAGATGGTGGCTCCTCCAACGTGTTCTCCATGTTTGAGCAGAGCCAGATTCAGGAGTACAAAGAGGTGAGGTTTGTCCACCCACACAGTGATTCTCCATCCCTACTGCAGGCCCTTTTTCCCTCTGTATGAGCATCACCCATGGCATCCGCAGGATGCATTTGACATCTGCGTTGCCTCCGGTGAAGAACCTCAGATTCTAAATTAAATCTGGCGAATTTTTGGTTTCATTCCTAGCAGACGAAAACCAAAATTAGAGTTTGGTTAAGCAGCTCTTGGATCCATTTTCATAGCAGTTGCTATTTCGCGTGCCTCCCTCGCCTCCCCTGACAATTAAATAAGCGTGAGAATGTCATTAGGAGGAGCTCTGAAATTTTTGACACCATCTGAAGCTCTCCACATTTTTGTCCCCTTTGACCCCCCCCCCCCAGCTGTCACTCAGACATCTCCTTAAGGCTCTTGCTGAAGGCTGGCATGCCATGCAGAACAACTGTACCTAAACAGCAAAACGCAAAGAGAAAGGAAAGAGCTTTTATGCTTTTCGCACGAATGATGTCTCTTTTAAAAACGGAACTTTTGCAGCCAGAATGACTTTTAAAAGTAATCCGATGAGCAGAGAAGGAAAACGGGAAAGGAGAAAGTGTTGGAGTGAAGTGCCAATTGGCCGTTTTAGAGTCTGTAAGGTCAGGGTGGTGGGATTTTATGAGGATGGGCTGTCCAGAAATTAGATGATGATGGTGTCTGTGTTTATGGTGCGTTGTCAAGGGATACGTGCTGTGAATAGAGGAAACATTCCTGCTACGATAAGTGATACAGGCTCCTTGGGTGCCACTCGGGGAATGCATGACAGGATGATTAGGACGGTCTTAGCACATTGCACAGATGGAAAGATAGCAGTGGGTGGAGGGCGGGGGGTGGGGATGTCCTTATATTTTGTTGGCATATCTGTCGTAGCAAGGAAAGTGTGCGTATGTGTGTGTGTGTGTGTGTGTGTGTGTGTGTGTGTGAGAAAGGTCTGGGACTCAGTTCAAGTCCAAGTCCAAGGGGTTATCTTAAGTTTCATGGACGTAGGCTGTGCAGGGTGAGCAGATCAGACAGCTGTTCCTTCATGATACTTTCTCAGATTAACATGTAAGAAAAGATGCCTCCCCCTAAAGGCCACTACAGTCAGGTCAGACATTTTTGGGGGGCAGCCTTTTTCTTGCACTATATCCTTTAACGTTTGTGCAGCAGCTTCCACTTTCGTGGACAAACTGTTGACTGAGGGGTCTCAGTGTGAGGTGGTCCATCCGCACAGCATGCACGTCCCCTTCCCAGCTGTCTGAAGTTCCTCCTTCAAGTAATAAACCAGTCTGCTTCTCTTCTCTTCAGGCTTTCACAATCATTGACCAGAACAGAGATGGTATCATCAGCAAAGATGACCTGAGGGACGTGCTGGCCTCAATGGGTGAGTGGAAGAGGGATCAAATCACAGCGGAAGAGCTCATGAGATTGGTGCTTCATGGTCTCTTGTCCGGTTTCAGGTCAGCTGAACGTGAAGAATGAGGAGCTGGAGGCCATGATCAAGGAGGCCAGCGGCCCCATCAACTTCACCGTCTTCCTCACCATGTTCGGAGAGAAGCTGAAGGGTGGGAGTCACATTTTTACCGTCACTCCCAAATGATCGTTACTTTGGGAAGGAGGAACCAAAGCTTAATTAGTCGTCAAGTGGTGGAAAATCACTAAATGCATCTACCAAGTACTTATTTTAAGATGCTTGTACTTCAGTTTTTCCATTTAATGCTACTTTATAGTGTCACTTTATTTATTTACAGTAATAGCTACACTTACATTTAAGGCAAAACATGTTGTTGGTTAGAGACAGAAGATGCATGCAATTGGTTAAAATGAGCTTGACCAACCGCAACAATAAATGACCTCTTACATTTTAATACGCAGATGATAATAATCTTATACTAAAATGAATAATATAGCACTGATTGGAGCTGCTCTACTTAGGAGTACTTTTAGTTTTGATACCTTAAGTACACGTTTCTTACACTACTATAATTTCACATGAGCAACATTTTGAGCGCAGGACTTTTTCTCATGATGGAGTATTTTTATTGTGTGGTTTTACGACTTTTACTGAAGTTGCGAATGCACTTCCAGCACTGTCAGTCAAGTGTGAAGGTTAACTAACCCCTTCCTCGCCTTCTCACCAGGTGCTGACCCCGAGGACGTTATTCTTAGCGCCTTCAAGGTTCTGGACCCCGAGGGTACTGGAAGCATCAAGAAGGAATTGTGAGCACTTTCAAACATTTTTAAGCATTCAACACACTCATCTGAAATAGGATGAATTCAGTTTTGATGACTCCCATCTGTCTGTTTGTCCTCTCCAGCCTTGAGGAGCTCCTGACCACTCAGTGCGACAGGTTCTCCAAGGACGAGGTAAAAGCTCCAGCATGGTAGCAGACTGGCTCAGTGGTCTCATTTCCCGCTGTTACTCATTATGTCCTGGAGGGAAAAGTTTGACCAATGGGGCAAAAATATGTATGCTTTTAAAGAGTATTAGTACAATGGTTCGTCTCCTGGCATGCTGAATTTCTGATCTTAATTTCCTCCCTCAGATCAAGAACATGTGGGCCGCCTTCCCCCCAGATGTTGCTGGCAACGTAGACTACAAGAACATCTGCTACGTCATCACACACGGAGAGGAGAAGGAGGAGTAAAGGCAAAGCTAGAAGACAAAAAAGACAGCCATCCCTTTGCTTTTCTGCCTTCCCTGCCCTTTTCTGTCCTCCTCTTCCTTCCTGCTCACCTTCTGTGTAAACCCATGCCATCAGCCACTCATGTTCAAACCAAAGACTAGTCACACAGACGCATGAGAGTGCAGGTGCGCATGGGATGTCTATGTTTGCTTATGGGGAATAGGGGTGATTTTCAATAAAAATTATCCTGTAACATCATTTTCATCCACAAGCTTTTCTCAAAAACCTTTTCTGTCCTTGCAACCATCTTCCATCTTCTCACCTCTGTAAGTCTGCGGGGCCTGTCACTTCATCCTCTGAGGTGTGTGAATGAAATGCGCCCCTCTGCTTCCCTCAACATGAGAAAACATGCTGTCAACAGGGGGGCACACACTATAAGAGGACCTCATTCGAAATTTTGAAGTCGTCCTCTTGGTTGGAAAAGGTGAGAGGAGGGGGAACATTTGCAGGCTAGAGAGGGAGAAGTTGCCTCCTCAAAGTGACGTCAACTTTCTTCTTTGAAAAGCGGAAATAAAAAAGGCTGAGGGAGAGGAGAGAAAGGGACGAAAGAAAACATTGAAATCTTCGATTTCTTTCCCTCCGCTCCCTCCTGCATGCAATAAATCATCTTTTTTTTCCATAAGCGTTCTCACCTTTCCTCTGTACTGAATAAAAGGGACAAACTGTGAATAAAACCTCTTTCCTTTTGTACAATAGCGTCTCTGTTCAGTTGGCTCTGGGTTCAAGGGAGGAAATAATTATGCATCTTGTGACATCTAGTGGAGTTTCTTACAACTGCATGCAGAAAACTAATCCGCACAGGCCAACACAAACTGTGTATTGCTACACTAGGAGAAAATAACTGACTAATCCAGTGTAGGAACTGGTCACTGACGTAACATAATTAAAAATAAATGTTGATATAAATTTATTTAGACCTAGTTCACAACAATATGACCAACAGTTGCAATTCTTCATCACTTTTCTGAATACCAGAAAAGTCAACCGCAAACGGCAAACAGGCACTTCACTATTTAAAAAAAGACAAAAAACAAGACCATGATTTAATATATTATGGTTTATTACTCATCACAAATGTCATTATCATCAATTAAATACATCAGTTGTAGATCTGAAGGAATGAATTCAATTAGCTATGATTTTATTTCACTTCTGTCAGAGAGAGTGACATGTAAACTTAAAAACACAAAAGATGTAACGGCATTAAGAGAGAGAGAAGAAAAGGGCTGGAACGCGTCTTCAAATATTTGCATCAGTGGGGTCGATCCCAATCAAGCGTAACGATGAGAACGACAATTTTTGGGATTAATGCAAAAACGTGCTCAAGAGCGGCAGAAATTGATTCCTTGATTCCTCCTCAGTATCGCAGAGGTACGTGATGACTCCAAAGGGTGACATCACAAGCCAACGAGATTATTTTGATCTTCACAACATCTCGAGCCCTCTGAACGAAGAGAAATTAAATTATCGAGTAATGAGCTGTGAGGCTGTATTGCTCATAAGATACTGTAGTCCACAGGCCTGAAAGCGTGCTCAGAAAAAACACCTCCTGAAGCGCAAATTTCCTCTTTCTATGACAACCAATCTGATTGTCAATCAATCGGATCAATGCTGCTGTCACCACACATTATCAACAGTCATGGTGGAGGATGGCTTGCATAGATGTGTTCACTTTATCCTCACTAACACTACACTAATCCGTGCCTTTATGCGCTCTGGCGTCAAAATAGAGAGAGGGAGTGTGGGTGATATTTATGTGTTTAAATGACAGCCTGAAATAAGTGAAAGACGATGAATGTGGAGGACATGTTGGCTACAATTACACGAACGTCCCTCTAATCCTCAACTACAAAAACAGTACGGTTAAAGAGCATCTATGTTTTTTTGCCATCAAATGGTTTTACGCTAACTACCTGGCACTATTCATCGTATACTGATGGGGTTCAGTGCAGTTTGACGTATGCATAAATATTTTACAGTACAGAACACTGAGTGTAAATAGGTTAGGGAGTTAGTCCGTAAGTCATCATGAATGTTACAACACAACTTGGTGAGACAGACATATTTAAGATCTCGAATTAAAGAACTATTCAAAGCTCAGAAAATCACCTCATAGTATATTATTATACAGTACGATTAAGACCTTCATCTCCCAAAACTTCTGTCTAAATCACCCGTCTCACTGTTTGTTCAGCCAGAGGCCCATTTGTCCACTCAAGTCTGTTAAATACTGCGCTTCAGTAAACGGGAGACTCGTGAGTTGACCAAATCAACAATGACGGTAAACTTAAATAATAGCAAACACATGCATCAAGTTTGTCGTGTTAAAGCAGAGGACGTGCAAAGAAGAAAACAGGAGATTAAAAATAAACACTTAAAAGATCTCCCTGCAACTACACTGTGTGTAGTCAGCCATCGTTCCAGTCAACCAGGTGTCTCTTACTCATAGAAAAATAGTCAGATCCAAAATAATAATAATAATAATTCATAATATACTATATTTGATTAAATTAACAGCTTTGTACATAAATACATCAGAGCCCGAAGGTCAAAGATCAGAGGTTAATGCTACATTGGCACACCTGGCACCTCCAGTCAAGTGGCTTCCTATAGGTCCTCGAGCCGCAGATTTCAAACTCAAACCGGCCCGTCGAAACTCTCGCTGTCTGTGTTACTACACTATCGGAGTGGACGACTTCACTTCAGTGGTGCTTGGTGACAAAATTGCAAGTGCAAAAAAAAATATCCTTCATTCTCTAAATATTCTTGAAATCACATTCTAATGGGTTAACTAAGTAAAGTTCTCACCCCTTGTTGAAATTTGGCTAAATAACAAATGCGTCGGATTTTGTTCGTCAAAACCAAAAATAATACTAACTTTACAGATGGACATTTGGTCTGCAGGATTTATCGTTGCTGGGTACTGCATGTTTTCACTTGACCAGTTCATCAGAAATGTTCTGCCTGCTTTTTGCACTTAAAAAAAAACAAAGCAAAACAAACCTTTAGACACATAAAATTCAAATTGAAGCCTGAAATAAAACTATAAAAAGCTCCCAGTGCGTTGTTCTGTCCAAGACAAAAACACACACATAAACCATTAAAAATAATTCACCACTGCAAGGTGTCTGCTTGTATTTTGAATTTTCTCCCTCTTCTCTGTGTCAACGTCCCTCCAATTTTTCCCGATCAGATTATTTCTAATGACAGAAGAATTTTGGGAGAACGATGACATTTATATCAAGAGGAAAAAAAGCAGGCAGACTGAAAACAGGGAGAACACACAGAGAACAGTAACACGTTTCACGACACTACTAAGGCACACACACTCTCACAACATTTAACATGACAATAAATACATCCTCAATAATGTTACTAGCATTTCTGCCTTCAGTGCCTGCATTTGAGACGACCTCCAAAGGTTTTCTGTTCTCTCGGTTCCAGGCATCCAGATAAGAACTGATGGGGCAGATGGAGTGCTAACAGGATCCTATGTTCTGTCGGTAGACTTTTTATTTACATATTCTATGGCACCAAACTACTTCTGCAAACCTTCAGTTCAACAATCCCTCTAGTCAATATTTCTTCAACCACTGCCATCAATCTGATTAAACGAATAAAAAGAATAAAAAGAAAAGAATTTCAAAAAACTAAAAGAGATAATGACTGTAATCTCCTGGAAAATAATCCAGATTCACAGTCCATGCTCCAGTTGAAAAAGGAAATTTGTCCCATCTTGCTAAAACTCTGAAAAGAGGGCATTGAGTGAGGGGGCAAAATGCCCCCTGAGGTGCTTTTAAAACCATAATCCAGTTTTCTCCACCGTTGGGAATATGTTATGTCTTCAAATTGCTGCGTTGTACAGGAAGCCATCCCATTTTTTTTTTTTTTCCAATTTATCATTCTTTCTGTTTCTGGGGGTCTTTTGTTCCCCTGACCTCTTTTTTTTGTTCATCGCCCTTTTCATTGTCTGGGAATGCAAGTGTGGCAAATTAGGCCGAATCTCTCGCCGCCGTAGCTCCATTTTTGTCCTCGGCTTCTCCTCCCCCTTTGTCCTTTTTCTTCCCCCCTTTCTTCTTTTCTTTTTCTAGCCTCTCTTTCTCCTTCCTGAGCCTCTCTTTATCAGCCTTTTCCTTTTCTTTCTTTTCCTTCAGTTTTTTCTTCTCATCTTCCTTTTCCTTCCTCTTCTCTTCTTTGCTCTTCTTCTTCTTCTTTCCCTCTTCCTCTCCAGTTGTGGCGTCAGCTGCAGGCGCCGCTTCTTTTTTTGCATCCGGACACGGAGGCAGAGGAGCGTTGTTTGCGGTAGGAGAGGGGATCGTAGGAGTAATTTGCTCAGAGACGATCTTAGGGGAGGGGGTTAGAGTGCTGGGTGGTGGTGGTGTTGTGCTTTGTGTTGGGGCTGAGGAAGCAGGCTGGTTCTGTGCTGAAGTGCCCTCTGAGGCCTGAGTAGGCCCACGTGCTGAGCCAGCTGCACCCCCAACTAAGGGACTCTGGATGTGGGGTGTCTGTGCCCTCTGTCCTGCCCCTGGAGGCATGGGTGGTTTCTGGCTGGGGCCTCGTCCCGGGCTTGATGTTACTGCAGGTGGGGGTTGAAACATCATGCCTTCCATTGCCGATGGCCCTGAGAAGGAGCCCTTCTTAGTTTGGGACTGGAAAGGAGCCCTGGACTTCCGGAAGCCAGGAAGCGAGAGGAGGCTAGAAGAGGCCCTGAGCGGTCCAGGCGGAGGGACTGGACTTCCCAGGAAGGAGAAGCTGCCGCCAGAGCTGATGGAGGCGGCACGGCGTTTGTGCTCATATATGGCCCTCGTGCCATGAAGGCGACGGCCTGGCTGGTGCGTCAGCTCCCCTCTGGACTCCCTCCACTTCCTCACCTGGATGCTGCACTCCCTCTCTATGAGCGCCTCCGTCACCGGGAGCGTGATAATCTAGACGACACATCAGACAGGGATGAGACACAGAGGGGAAGTGAAGAAAACTAGACTGGGCACTACAGGACAAAGTGACTCATAACTCGTGTCGTTGAGTAAAAACAGAAGCAGGCTTTCTTTATGAACATTTCTGTGAAGCCAGGAAAAGGAGAGAGACCCACCTCCTGTACCAGTATGTCTTCTCTGATCGCGTCAGGTGAGATGTTTCTTAGACGCTCCATGGTTTCATACATGCCCTGTAGTTCTTTAAGTTTATCCACAGAGCCGAGCATCTGTTTCAGTAACACCAGGCCCACACGAAACACGATCTTTACCCCTACAACCAGAGACTCAAGTCAGATGTCTGGCAAACTACAGAGCAAAAATGAAACTGAATTCTTTAAACTGCTGAAATCTTTTCAACTCCCACAAGAATAAATATTTATCACACAAAAATAATACATCCAGTTGGCTGGCTTAACTGCATAGCTTTAAACTGTACCTTCACAGAAGAACATGTCCCACACACGCAGCACACAGGCCCACGGTAATGTGCGTGAGAAGATACACATGAACCACTCAGTCATGTACAGAATCGGGTCAATCTTGAACTTTTTGAGATGTCGGTACGCCATCGGACACGTACGCCGTAACAGGGAGAAGAAGATCTCGCCGTCTAGCTGGATCGCTTCCTAAAGGACAGAAATGATGCGTCAGTAAAGCGGAGAAAACTAACATGAAGATGTGACAAAGACAGACACTAGGTGGTTCATTCACTCACCAGTCCAGCGCTGTAGTAGCCGGGAAGGTACTTCTCACATATCTGCACCAGGCACCAAAACGCTTGCTGTGAAACAAACACAAGTCATAAAGGTTGAGCTCAGCAACCAACTGCAAATGTCTGAGATGTTACCAGAGAGCTGTGAGTTCAAATACAGATGCATCACTCCTATTTTGGTTTCGTATATCTTCATGAAATACAAGATTTATGATAAATAATTATATATGTGGCCTTTTTATCCTTCTGTTAGAGAGGAAAAAGTTCATACTGAAACTGTGACAAACTTTCAGTGGATAAAGACACGCTTTGTTTGTGGCTATCAGGCCTCAACAAGCAGAGTAGCAAACTCTCCTCATCAGACACCTCTCATGAGGTGAACACATGAACACATTTTAGCACAAGACTGAAATAAATCTGGTTTCAAACTTTCAGAATGCAAATAAGGTCAGCTCTGTGTGCACTGAACGATGCAGCTTGTGTCACATCTATATCGCACGACACATTTTTGATAGTTTCAGTGGTACCACCACTGTACTGTCTGCTTTCCGTTACTATGTTTATATAGTAACACCTGAAGAAAAAGGGGGGGGGGGCTGTGAGTAAAGACTATTTTCCATTATAAACCAATGTATTATTTTCACATCTAACTTTTAACTGTTACATCTAGAAACTGTCCAAAGAGAGAGAGAGAGGAAAAAGTTTTTTAAGAAGTACAATAAACAA
>JAPXVT010000010.1:4455519-4466381 GCA_029823135.1 Acanthurus reversus
AAAAAAAAAAGAGAAGTGTCTTTTTTCCCTCTTTCAACCAGTCACTCGAAGTATGTGTGTCTAATTTCAGATTAGCTCATATCTTAGACCCATCTGTAAGACATAATAAAATCACACAATAAAAAAAAGATCAATATTTAAGCACATGAGAGGGTGTCAATATTCCCTATTATACAGCCTGTTTAAAGCTGGATTGTTGTCCCCTTTTTTGTGCCCATTCTGTATAAAATACACAAACATGCAATAGGAGAGGGGATGCTTTTCTGCCGTTAAACAGCAGTTGACACACTAACAAAGTCAACTCAGTGTCTGAGTAAAAAGTGTGAGCTGGCAGGATGGGAGGGTGGTGTTACATTTCGACGACATGAGCAACCCACCGCCAGGACACTTAAAAATCAGTTGACAGATGTTAGCAGCTAGCCTGAAGATGAAGGACAAGTTAGCAGCTAAGCAACAGCAACTGAAAATGCCATTTCGAAAGGGTCTGAAAGCAGTTTTTCTGCCCAACTTGCATGTTATAAGTCACACCAGATGCCATTGCTGTTTTGTTACACGTCACACCTCTTTAACTTGCATTAGCGCTGCCACGCTACATAAAATCACAAACTGGGGCAGCATTATGTCTGTATAACTTGGTTTAGTGTGAAAAAGCAAAGAGGGCGTAAAGACTGATCTTCTTTGAGGCAGTATAGCGGGGTCTCTGTTTAAAAAGAGCCATCAGTTAATCTCCTAATACTTACCCACTTTCACTGTACTGATTCCCACCAAGGAAGCCATATTTATCAGTGCGTCTCACAGCTAGGCCATTGATCTCTGAGTCTGAGCCAATAGAGCTTCCATCCTCTCCCAGCCCAGACAGAGACTCGAACGTCCCTGACATCAGGCTGGCTGACTCCAGGTAGCTGAGGGTGTCAGGGGCCTGCCGGGGGCTGGGGTTAAAAGGCTCCTGAATCAGTGGGACAGTAGGGCTGGGGTGTTCAGATCTGGTGGGGGTGAGGGGCAGTTCTGCTTTCCTTGCTTCAGTGGGAGTGTCAGGCTTTGGAGAGAGCGGAGGAGGCTGACTTTGAGGGTTCTGTGCTTGTTGAAGCGGCTGAGGTTTCTCCTCTTCGGCCGACTCTGATGCTGCCGTATCAGTGGATGCTGGAGGAGCAGACGTGGGATTAGAAACCGCAGGGGCTTGGGGTTGACCTGCTGTTAATTGACCATCATCCATGACGGGATTTGGATTGTGGGTGACATGCACATTGGGGTAGAGATTAGGACCAGGATTTAGCTCAGGAGAGGGGGATGCCAGTTGCACTTCGGTCTGAGGTGATGGCTCACTTGACAGAGCTGACATCTCTGTTTCAGTATTCAAGAGCCCTGCAGAAGCTGGATCGCAGGTCGTTATCTCCTGCTTAGTAATGTGAGCTCCAGTCTCCGCATCTTTCTCTACTGATTCCTCTCTCTGAGCAGGCTCATGTACCAATAATGCGAGCGGGGTCTCAGCCGTGAGTTTGGGAGGACTCGAGGGTGAGCGAGGAATCAAAGTTGAGCTCCCTGACTGTGCTGCAGAAGAGTTTCCAGTCAAGGCTTTGTCATTGTAGAGGGATGATTTGGGTAAGCATTTCTCCCTGGCAGAGTCTGAAGCAGGGAGTGCTGATGAGGACGGAGGAATGGATGGAGGATCCCCCAGTGCAGGTGGTGATGGGGACAGGGTGGAGAGTTCAGCCATGGTTCCACTCTGATCTTTCCTTTAGAAATAGAGTAAGAAATAGAAACAGAGAGAAAAGGATAGAGGAGAGATTTTTTTTAACCAAACAGATGCTGTCAATTCAGTAATTACTGGTGTAATATATAAAACCTACAACTGTTCAGGTCATTATTAACTTCTTCAAGATATTCACAGTGAACAGACACGCAAATTTTCTCAGCACCAACTAATGATCCTGGCAATTTTAAAGGTAAATTCTTGACATAAAAAAATTATATTAGCATGGTGAACAGCAGACTTTAAGATATTTTCTATGAAGTTTAAGCACAAAGTTCCACTTTTTCAAATTGCACCAGAGAGGCAGCTGAATAAGTCGACCGTATTTTGAAATCATGGAAATTCTAGAAAGTGTGCATACATACACAGCCACATGCATGTTTACTAACAGCAAACCACTTTGAGTCTCAATTGGATTTAGGTGAAACAGCAAATTTGGCAATCAGATCACTGTTTTCAACAGTGAAATGACGTCACAGTAATATATGCGATTGTTCGGGACTCTAACTCAGAAAAACACACAGAGGTTTGCCACTTTGATTTTAAAGGACATCACACAAAACTGTCAGAAAAGTTCAAGTTATACCAACAACAGGCCCGATTAATATTCCGCTTCGTCACAATGTTTGTGTCTGTGTGCTTGACGGTGTGACGGAAAACACAAACGTTACTACTGACAGAGCTTCACTGACAGTTTCTTTCACACATGTACATTTTAGCACTTGCTTTTAACGTTATTTAAGCGTCCCTGACAACCACAGTGATCCAGTACTCTGCTGACGAAGCAAGTTAATACATGTAGCGGTATTTCCAAACAGCTAACCGGTTTCGTGCTAACAGCTAATAACATCAGCCACTTTGTTGTCATATCCTCCCTGGGCGCTTCTCTCGAGGCGACTCAACTTCCCGATTCGACACAAAGGACAAATGGTTTACTAATAGTTAAAAGTCAACACCCTCCCCGTCAGGCCCTGACCGAGCAGCGTCCACGGCCTTGTCCACCCTGCTGCCCCTGTCAACTACAACTTCAACTCCGCTGCTCAACTCACCCACAGCCGGCGTGTCACTAAGATCCGTCCGCCTGGACAGCCAGGGGGTTCCTTTCCGCACGTCCCCCCGCCACAGCTCCGGTTCCGTAATCTCCAAACGTTAGGTAAAATGAACACGCCAAAAAAGATAGGGACCGAGGTAGCAACCTCTCGACTGTGTGCAGACCTGGAAGAACAAACGTCCAGCAATCGGTGAGCTAACGTTAGCTAGCTAAATCAACAGCTAGCTGCGTTAGCTTATTTTAGCTAAAGGTATCTCCAAGCATTAGCGCCGATAGTGTTTCTGTTAGCCTAGCTAGCTAGCTTGATGTTTCGGTTACTTCGGTTGGACATGCGGGCTTGCTGCGGTCATTCTCACTTTATCAAAGCAATCTCCCCAGAAATAGTATTCATTCTAAAACAAAAATGACTTTCTTTGTTCAATTAATCCAAGCACCGCAGCAGGGACACATCCAACACCCGCAGCCTGCATTTCCTACTGACAGTTGCGTGCGTGTTCTCGTCGATGTGTCGGGCACACGCACGCACCCCACACAGGAGCCTCCCTTCCACAGCAGAAATATCATGTACACTAATACTGCATTATGCATTATAGGCAGCATCAGTGTTTCTCGACACTACTTTCCCCACTATTTTAGCTTTGATTTGTTTTAGCATAATTACACACATCCATTACGGTGTCTCTTGTAACCAAATGTGTTTATTTGTAAAACCCTTAAAATAGTGTATTTTTGTTTTAATTACAGAGGTTGCTGAAAAAGAAGCTGCCTAAACGAGGAAAAAGCAAGATATTACACAAGCAAATTGACCCATCCCGACAATAAAACACCGAAATTAGTCAACTTTTTTAACTTACGTGTATGTTTTGATTGCGCCACTAGATGGCGCAATTTCTTTTAATTACAATCGTTTGACGACACTAAGTTGAAGTGATTCACCAAAACAGATCTATTGAACACAAGCACACATATGCACATGTGTTTTATTTGGGGTGTGTATGACAGTGTTTGTTGTGGGATTATGAGTCATTTCTTTGCTTTCTTTTTCGCACTTGCAGCTATGTAAATGTTGTGAGGATATCCATGGAAAACCACAGCAACGGAGAAATACCAAGGCATGCTGGCAGGATGTCGGGGTTTTCTGCGAGGGAACTCCTGTCCATATACCAAGTCTGAGTCATACAAGTAAACGCTATCCAGCTGGTTTTCATAGTGTCTGAAGACAAGTTTCCACAAGACCGCACAAAGTGTTGTGCACCATGTATAAACTAAGTTCACCGTCACCATGGAAATCCAGAGGTGAACTCCCAGTAACCATGTGCATGTTGTAACCATGTTTAGGACAACTCACACACTCAAATGAAATCTGTAATTTACAATCAGGAGATCATCTCTAGGCTCTACAAACTTTTGTTATGACATGCACTGCAAATAATAATAAACTAGGCTACATCATCTCCCTGTAATGTGACACGAACGCAAAATATCAACAAGCAAAGCCATGTAAAATATTTATTAAATAATCTTTATTAAAAATTACAAAAAATTAAGACACTATACATATTTTATAAAAGTATTCTTTAAATTATGAAACATAAAACATTGCTATATTTTTGTATAAACATATTACTAAATAGAGGTCTAAGTTCATATACATGTAGAAGGTGCATGTGAATTGCCTTTACAATTGTTGTAATTTACGTTGTTGCAAATGTTAAATATCTAAATATGACAGCACAGCCTGAACAAAAGGTGAAATCCTTTGGTAGTTGTTCAAACGGAGTCCAAAAGGAAAGCAACATTTGTTTAACACAGCCGTTAACGAACAGCATCATCTGAACAAATGCTCTCATTATGTTTAGTTTATATCTAAGCCACAAGCACTGGACTTGCATATTAAAACAATTAATGAAAAGACATTTTCCTTTAATACTGTAAAATACTGTTCACTTGTGCTTGCTTTATGATGTCACTTAACAGCAGGCTCCATCTTTACATGTGGAGTCCTGCATGTCAGCAGCTTGTGATGCCTGTTGCAGAAGTTGAAGTCACATTAAGAGTCTTTGGGGTTGTCCAGAGGGAATGTGTTAACCCATTTCTGTGTGCGGGCAAGACACTGATCCCAGTCGTATAGAGGGCGGTACTGAAAGTGACGCAGGGCTTTGTCTGTGCGGACTGTGAAGGAGGTACAAGCCACAGCCAACGTGTAACGGTTTAGCAAGGGCGTGAAGTTGTACACGGGGCTCACTATCCAGCGGAGAAAGTCATTGAACATGGCCAGGAACCAGAGGACCACAGAGGGCATGCGGACCCTTCGGAAGTTAAATGCAGAGAGGATCGTCATGTTGAAATCCTCATAACTTTTATACGGCGAGTCATCGTAGCAGAAAAAGGCTTCACCCCCCACCGACTGCGGTTGCTCTCTCAAGGCTCGGGCAGCAAGTACATGCATCCAGGCCACGTTGCCTAGAAACGCAAACAAGAGGGTGACTACCACATTGAATAAGTGACGAAATACTCAAAACATTTGTCTTAGTGGAAGTACGTCAGCAGTAAAAATGAACTCAAGTGCCAACAGAAGAGTAATCAATGTGCAGAATGACTCAATCTTCTAACCACTGTTGCTATACACCCATTCACATTTCTCTTTACAGAACAATAAATGGCCTTTTAACAGCTTCTGTTTTTCCGTTTTTCACAATAAAATTTGTCATTAGGAGCAAAATTGCGACTTACACCAAATACAATATAAGGCTACGAGATAAAATTAATATATAACTACTTTTAATAAAGATGAACAGCAGCCAGGTTGAAGAACGAATCCTGCCAAATGCTTGAAGTCCCTACAAGGAACTTTTAACTGGTTATGAAAGCAGTCTAAATTTAATAATGATAACTCACATGTCACCTACAACGCCCAGTCTGCTCAGCCAGTGGAAACGCTACGAATCGCTTTATGGCGCACAGACCGGAAGAGACGATTTGTTGCTTACAAGCACGATCGAGCCGCTATTCTCTTTTTGACTATTGTGCTCATACTGCTGCTCAAGATCAAAGCTGGCTGATACTGTCCACATGGTTTCATTCATTCATTTTATTTCATCACAGCAAAGAAATCTAGATTAAATTATTTCTACGACTGCTCACTGTTAATCGTGTTGCACCATCTGTCTCTTTCATGATGTTACAGAACTTTTGCTTTTCTGTCACTGACTGTTAGCTGTTGTGTAGTTATCTCTGTTGTAAATCAGTTACAAAAAAAAAAAGTTCCTGTGACGTATTTTTGCATGACAACTACACTTCTGCTTTTAGTCCTGGTGTAAGCTGAAGCCATCACCTTCTGCTTTTATCAGCTTCTCCTTTGCAGTTTGGTTTACTCGCCTTGGATTTCACTGTTATAAATAGACAATAGGCTGCACAGGATTTTCACGCCACATTTGGGAATTCTGACGCGTACTTTTAGTTGCTGTTATGACTCACTTGAATAGTAATTTTACCTGCATAGACCCGTCCATGTTCAGAGTCTTCTGGGACACCCCCAACGATCAAGCCCCCCCTTTGTACGCCCTGTTTGTAGAAATCCTTCATTAGCTCGTGCCCTTCACCATAAATCCCTGTGGGCCTCAGAGAGCACGTGTGTAAACACTTCCCACCCTTCACCTGGAGGAGAAGCAAAACCAGGATGCAGTGTTAGGAATCAGGAGGCATGTGTAAAAAAAAAACATTTCAAAGAGGAGTCAGACAGTTCATTTCTGTTGTATCTGTAGAATCTTATATGTAGGAGTGGCACCACACCGATGCCACAGGCGAGTGATGTAGCAATATGTGGCAACGTTGCACAAGTTATTCCCTCCAAAATGTTCTTTCCAAAAAAGCAAACCAAACCTTTACAGCTCTTGGATTTGTACGCCCTGGGATTTTGCTGGAAGGATGTTACAGCTCTTAAGAATCTAAATGTACATAATGTACGAATGGATATGCAGGGTTGGGAAGTGTAATAGGTTACAGGTTACAAGTTACCCCTTTTAAAAATGTAATAAGTAATGTAACTATTTCAATTTCTCTATCAAAGTAAGGTTACCTATATCATTTGATTACTTTTTGATTACTTTTCTAAATTTCTCAGGAATGTTTTCAACTGTTAACCATTTTCAAATTTTTAAACCAGGCAGTGTTAATGGCAGATGTGGGGCGCTGCAAATTCAAACAGGAGAACCAATCAGAAGCATCAGACTAAATGGCCTTTACTGGAAATGGCACATGAAGGCATTGTGTACATTAAAACATGCAAAACAACAAAATGAATATCATTCAAAAATAGAGTCTATAAGCTTTTTACATAAAATATTCAGATGTAACCCCCTTTGTAATCATTCACATTTTTATAAGTAACTGTCATTTTAATTACACATTCTTTCTCAGTGGCTGTAACTAATGACAATTACATTTATTTTGTAATTAAATTAAGAAACTTCATTACATGTAACTAGTTACTTAACAACACTGTGTGTATGCAAATGTGAGCCCGCAGAGTGTGCATAACAATGAAAACAGCTCAAACAATAGCCCTTTATTTGTGTGAAAAGTATTGCAAAACATGAAGTACCTCTGTTCCATTCGCTTCGAGCACGATTTTCTCTGCCTTGGCTTTGCTTTTGGGATATGCCATCGTGTGCTTCACTTCATAAGGTGTGTCTTCATTGCCCCTGTAGAGAAGAGAGTCAAAGAGTCAAAAGAGCACTCAGGAGAATGTAAGCAGAGTGTTTTCTAAACCTTTCCCCTATAATGAGAGGAATGTTTTTAAAGGACGCCAAATGGAAAACTGTAGCTCAGAGAGGAATCCTGCACAGAGGAGACGGTATGCAGAGTTAGAAAGGCAAAACAAATACATCAAGGAGACTCTCAGTGTCCTTCAAACGCTGTGCTTTCATCTCACTTTGTTTTCATGTGACGTGCTCGGGCAGACAGAGGTTCATTATTAAACTGTGACTCAATGTCGTGTCACAGACAGAATTCCAAATATTGTTCTGAAGTACCGCCGTAGCTATGGTACGCACGTGTAAACTCAAATACATGCAGATGCTTGTCGCGTGCGTGTTTTTAATCACCTGTTTTATGATTAATATCCGCATTCTTACCCTTTGTAAAGATCATACCACTGTTTTTGCTAACTTTGATTTAATTAGTAACAATCATGCATATTAGCTTAACGACGTTGCATAACATCTTTGACTTTGGTGTTTGAATTTTCCATTCATTTCTGAAAAACTAACTGTGAAAACTAACTTTCAGAGACAGCTTGCTCAAGACCGGCGATCTATCCGGTGAGTAATAGGGTTTAATTTTCAACAATAAATGCTGATCAAATTTTTCTTTCTTTCTTTAAAAATGGACCTAGGTACATTAAATGCACCTGAGTTAGCTGAGAGGCTAGTTTTCATCAGCGGTCCCTTCCCTGATGTTGTTTGGCAGCACTTCTTCCCTATGATGTGACACAATCTTTTCATTTCATACTACTGGAAAATATCGGGCAAACATTCAAGAAGTTTTGTTGACTAAAATGATTTCTTGAGGTTTAATGTAGACATTTATGCATCTGCATCTCGATCCAGTTCTGCTAAAAATACACGTAGCAACAAATACTTAAGTGAAAATTAGCTACATACAAGTCTGTTCTTATGAGAGAAACAAGCCCTACTTGAAGTGTTTCTTTTTAGTGAATCTTTTAAAAGATTCATGAATCTGCATCAATAATTAACCAGTTCTTTTTTTTGGCAAGGACTCCTTTCAAACATGCAATTTAACTCTGTTACAGAGTTTTAAGATCTATTTCCAACTGTGTAAACAGAGGAAGCGATGCGGAGATAGACGGGAACACTGTTTCTTTTGATGGAAAAACTATTTTTTGATTGCACTGAAAATTTTGCCATTAAAATACATGTGACTTGTACATGTAAAACACTGTTAAAGAGAGGCTAAGTACAAAACCTGGTTTCCGCATCTCACCAGTACCTGTAAATCATCTTACACAATCAAACCACTCCCAACTCCTACAACAATATAGTTATATAATTTGATAAACAAAGTACTTGGAGACAGAATGTGGAGTCACATAACTGTGACTCAAAACACTTGCTGTTTGTCATCCTTGTTTTTGTCCCAGCACATGTTTTCGTTACTGTTTCTGTGCATCCTTGCAACACAATATTCCACAATCATTCAGGAAAGAACAAATCGCTCTTTTGACTGATGCAGACATTTCCAGATACAGTCAGCAGATATAAATAGCATTTCCGACACAAAGATAGAAATGCATGCTTCCACATGTCAGTGACAAGAGTCCTAATGCAGCATGTACAATTTTTCACATATGGAAATTGGGATAAACTGCAAATAAAGCATCTATGAATACAGCACTGAAATGCTGTACTCAAAGATTTCATGTTTGACATAAAAATAGACAACTGAAAATGTGTTATGTAACAAAGCTTTTACATATTCAAGTAGCAAAGCAGGTATTAGTTTTACACAGCGTGATAAGGACAACTTGTAAGACGTGTTTGGAGTTGAAGCTGCAGACATGATACAAAACATTAGTGTCAGCTCAGTGCGACAGAGAGATAAAACATGAGTCTGAATGTGGCTCCTGTTCAATGTCTCTTTAATTGCATATTCTTTCAAAATAAAGGACTTTAAAAGCCCCTTGATTGGGAGACTGTGTGTTGTGTCTCCACCCTTTCAGAGAAAACAAACAAAAGATGGTGATCACAGCAGAGAGACTAGAGGAGCCAAAGCATTTCTGAATATAGGAGTTTAAAGTCCAAACCATGTGTGCTCAGTGAGGAAAACACTTGGACTTGGTACCAGGTCACTTGGACAGCTGAAAAAGTAAACAGAATATTTTTTCAACTTCACCTGATAAAATGGTCTCCGTTTATGTTGGGACCGATCACCTCCATGCTGCTGGTGTACACCAGTGACTCAATGCCGCACTCCACACAGGCATTTATCACATTCTCCGTTCCTGAGAAGAGAGAAGGCATTGTCGTTTCAGAGACTCAGAATGCTGATGTTGTGCAGATCACTCTGAATTTTACTGGGTAGCACAAGTTTTTCAATCCTCCAAAGCCACACGGCTGCTTTTGACACAGTTGGATTTCTTCAGTGTGTCTGCAGAGTTGAGAAAGCCAAATCTGAAAGTCTTAAATGCTCCTTTGTTACATTCATGAGAGGAATTCACAAGACAAAAACAAAAGACACATACTATAGCACACTGTACGAGATGAAAGTTTGGAAATTGTGATTTTAAGCTTGCGGAAATAAACAGGAAATGAACTCAAAAGCAGCACAAGATCCATATGTGATCTGTTTAGCAGAGAGGAGGAAAACATGTTTTCAGAAACCTGGTGTCTATGAAACACTGGATACGTGCTGTAAAAGAAATATGGCTCATCAGTGTCAGGGTCAAAAAAAAATCTCTTCTTCCTGTCTCGAATTCCTGTGAAGTCTTTCCAGTTTTCCAAATAAAGCTCTAAACTTTAAGTAACCTGAAGTAGGCCTACACTTGGGTCATGGAGGAGAAGAGGAGGGAATTTACATCTGGTGCAGTTTTACAGAAGATAAAATGAAGTCCCGATGACAGTGTGCCAGGATCTGCTTAAAGAATGTTAATTCATATTTAACACGCTAACTCACAATCTAAACCCGACAGCAGCCATTAAAAAACAAACAACCCGTCAGATTTTAAGAGCTTTGAGCAAACAGAGCAAACATATAAGTCTGTATCAAAATTAACTGTGAGAAAAACACAGAGGGTCACCAAAATCACCAGGATCTGTCATCTGCTGACCATGTATATCTGTATAAAGTTCAGCTGCACTCCACTGAAAAGTCCAGTCTAGACAAAAGTGAGGCATGCCACAGCTAAACACAAAGCAAGTATCACCTCAGGGCATAAATATATTCCTCCACCCATCTAAAAGCAATTAAAAAGGTGTTTTGAAACGGCATTTTTTTATGTTTGTGTGTGGGAATGGGTTGGTTATGGGGGGGGGGGGCAGCAGG
>JAPXVT010000010.1:4692994-4703429 GCA_029823135.1 Acanthurus reversus
TTAAACACTTCCCATGCGTTATAATTTGCGTAAAATAGCTAAAGAAACCTATGGGGGATGGACCATTTTTCTCACAAAAAATATCAATGATACAATTTGGCCCCTCTGAGCCACTGTGGTGACCTTAAGGGGTCCCTGAGCCACTCTTTGAAGACCACACACACACACACACACACACACACACACACACACACACACACACACACACACAATAGAGCCAGCGTTTGGCCGTGGGTTTGAGGGGGAGGAACTTTAAGTTGTGGGCGGGGTTTCCCTCTAGAAGATAGATGGATGCACTGTCCAATCAGTGCTCAGTAAAGTTCTGCAGCAGCCAATCATATCGTCCTGCCTTGGAACGATATACTTCACGGGATAGTTGCACAGGTTGAGCAGAGCAGTTGTGTTGTCACTTTGCAAAATAGGGAAACGCGCAGCAGTGCGTGCGTTTGTCCTCTTCAGGCATTAAAGAAAGTGCATGATATAATATGATGCGTTAAACTGCAAAACTCAGTCTTTTTTACAACCCTTCAAGTGAGTGTGAAGCGAAAAAAAAAATCATGGTCATCATCATCACAAAAGAAAACTGGGTTCCCAACCAGAGGCCCGATCAGAGTTTCGGATCTCCGCTGTGGATGAACTGAATGCGGGCAGAGAGAAAGGCAGCGCCGCGCAGAGTTGCAGTGAACGACCGGAGGAAGGGAAGCAAAGCAGTGCGTGTGCGTCCATAGGCTGCGGGAGCGGAGTGGGGGATGTCGGGCAGAAGTGGAGCAGCACCTCGGGGGTGCAGCAACCCCAGCCTGCAGCCTCTCAGAGCCACGGTCCCATACCAGCTCCAGAGGGGCTCAGCTCTCCTCAGCAGGGAGGTCAAGACGGGTAAATACACACAGAGGAGGAGGGGGGAGTAAATGTGCATTCACTTCCATGTGCTCCAGAGCTGTAAACTTCATTATTATCCGAGTTGGAGAGTGTATTTTCCATTATGAGGGGTTTATGATTTAAGCACAGTGGATCCAAGGGCAACACAATCGATTTTTCTTTTACTTCTCTTTTTCTTTATTGCATTACTAAATAACATAGAGCTGATTCGATTGATCAGTTGACAGAAGATGAAGTGCATCTTATTTTTGGGGGGCACTTTTCAAGTTAACGATTCTAAACACTTGCTTGTTTCAGCTCACCCAGGCTAAGAATTTGCTGCCTTTCTCTGCCTTACATTATTGTAAAGTCAATAGCCTATTTGTTTGATTGAACAATCACTTTGATAAAACCTGATTTAATGGACATTTTATAGATGAAACAGCTATTGGTTACTTGAGAAAATAATCAGGAGATTAATCCGTAATGGAAATAATCAGAAGTCGGTTCCAGCCCTAAAGGAAAACATGTAACATCAGTTCAGGTACATTTCCAGTTTGAAATCTTTTCATTTTACCTTGTGCTCATATAGAAATGTAAAGAGATGAGCAACTATTGTTTTGATCACTACAATAGTTATGACAGAGTGGAAAGGACTTGCTTCTTATGCTAATTCAGGGAACAAAGTACCTCAGTTTGAGCAACTACTGACTAACTCCATCTTTTCACTTCATTTTGCTGCCTAAGAGGTACAATTCAAACATGCTATGAGAAAGTAAAGTCAACAATTCGGGCTGAAACACAACACTCTCACTGTTCCCATAATGTTATTTGGACTCTCTGTCGCCCCTTTGCACTCTGACCTGTGGGATCTCCGCTGCATGCTTCACGCTAACACAGCAGCAGCGTCTCAGGCTTCTTTGTTTGACTTTGAGTGTGTTGTTCTTCTTTATCCATTAAAGTCACACACACATACACACACATGCATGCAGTGGTGTTTATTTATACATCCTGTCTGCCCTGCAACTTGGGCTCATGGCACCATACCGTGTGTGTGTGTGTGTGTGTGTGTGTGTGTGTTTTTGGGTTGTGGTGGATATACTACTCGCCTGTGGTGTCTGTTGGCAATGTTGTGTAGCTGCATGGCTTTGCTCCAGGTCAAAGGCATGGTCCACACCTGCTAGAGATTACAAAGAGCTGCCAACATGCACACACACAACGCTGCATGCTGCACGCTTATGGCTGAGGAGGACGCCTGGAAGCAACTCTGTTCAAATACTGTTTAGCCTCTTAAAGGGAGTTTTTGTACACGTACATGTCACATGCAGTGAAACTTGCTGAACATGATCACACAGGCACAAGTGTTTGTAACTTTTGCAACACAGACATTGTTTTGACAAGCTCTGTGTCAAGGCTTGCACAACCCGGACGTGCTCGCTGACTTTAATGTGTTTTACTTCTGTTCCCACAAGCCGACAGGACGTCTGCTCGCCCACCGAAACCCACCATCCGCCGGACTCTTTCTCTGGACGCCATTGTTGGACCGTATCTGCAGGGACACTGGCCCAAAGAGGCAGAAAGCACAACTGTCACCTGCGTGAACGACAAAGCCACGCAGGTGAATATTCATACGTCACGACACTGTCAAATTATGTGTGATATCTTGTTGTATGTACGAAGTCAAACAAAACTGGGGCCAGATAATTGAATGTTATGTCTGTGCTACTGCCAGTCTGAGAACACACTTCCCATAAAACCTGTTGCTTCATGTTGCAGAGAGAAAGCAGACAGGAGATCAAGTGTTTGCTTTGCGTTTCTTGTATGTAAAGGACTTTCTATAGAGGACAAGATATCTGATGTTTGCTCTGCAGGTGTCTGGTGGTTCCAGTTCGACGCTGCGGGTAGAAGGCAGCCAACTGGAAATAGTCGTTTTTGTTCTTCTTTAAAACTCCGCTGCTCTCCCCTCGCTTCCCCCCTCCACTGTATCTGCTCCTAACTAGTGCACAAAGCCCCCAACCACCATCGCCAAGCTCCGCGGCTTCGTCTTCGCTCCTGACACAGTTTGAACCCGAACGAACCCCCTCTGACTCCATTGTGAGGAGCAGACCCCTCCTGACCTCATTATACAGACACCCCATCCCCCAGCACTCGCCTCAACCACACACACACTCACGCACACACATGCCCACCACCACACCACCCTGCACCTCCTTCTGCCAGAGTTCCCCTGCCTTACTTCAGATGCTATAGCCGATTGTCTGCAGCCATTTCATTCTTTTACAACAAAATATTGCATTGCCTTCATTTTCACACAAATTGTGCGCAATATTCACTGATGTGGGTTTATGTTATTAGATTATATAAGACTCCAAAACATCAAAAAATTTATAATACTTATCTATGTGCAAAATTCTAAATAAATTGCGCAGCAAATTTGGAGTGCCTTTGAAGTGATTGGCTGCAGTTCATGCTGTGTGGCCTTGTGGTCGTAACCTTTGCCGATTTGGTTCCAGCCGATGACCTTTGTTGTATGTTGAACCCCCTTTCCCCCCGTTTCCTGTCTGCCCCTGCTCCTATGTAATTGAGGCAAAAAATGCCTCCCCCTTCAAAAAAACAAAAAACAAAAATTTGCTCACCTATAACAATAATAAATGTAATAAACACTTCTGTAATAATGCTGTAATTCTACAGATGTGCATCAATATTATAACAACCTAATGACACAATGTAATCCAAAAACAGCAGGAACTTTGAACGCAACAAATTTAGTCAACACAGTCTGAAGCAAAGATGTGCAAAGTAGAATTTGTTTCTTGGTCAGTAGACTGTCATATAATGTAAGTTCTTCCTATTGAATATTGAAATCAGAAGTCAATCATTTATTTAACTGATAGAAAGAAAATAAGGCAATAAATCTGATAACTAAATAAATATAGCTAGGTATTTCTAAATATTATCCGCTTTCACTCTTTAAATGTGAGGATCTCCTGAATTTGCTCTGTTTCTTACAATTGTAGATGTAATGAATAAATGAAAGTACTTGACTTTGGCAGACTAATTTATTAATAATTTCCTCAAAAACAAATATAAAAATGACAAAAATGTATTAACTGTCACGATCATGAGGCCATATCACAGTCAGAAGTTAAGTCCATGTTAATGAGTCGTCTGAGCTGGAAACACAAGCTGTGTTCGACCAAATGATCTGCTACCTATGAGTCTTTTTATAGCTCTGTGTCCCATGATCCCCTGTATTCATGTTTTGGATGATTGGGGGTGGGGTTGGTAGAGAGCTGTAACTCTACACTGATGTCACTGCAGGTCTGACTCATACTGTGTTCGGACCTATTTAGCCAGGCGATGGACAGAAGATGGTGTCGGTGTTGTCCTGCAGGCCGTCATGGTACCAGTAGGATTTCTCTGAGCTGTAAGAACAGGCTGTTTTTGTGGGGACAGAGAACCGTGACACAGTCACACTGCCGGCAGTGAGAGCTCGATGACTGTGTGTAATGTCAGCTGCCTTATGAATGGCTTGGACACCAGCAAGTGGATCAGATATTTTGGAAGTGTGTCAAGTGGTTGACTTGAGGCGCGAGGAGACACCAGAACTGTGAGTATCTTATTCTGCGGGTCGACTCAACCTGGTGATGATGAACCGCCAGTCGTCTGCTCCAAACCAGCAGCCGGGCGCAGTCAACCAGACTCCCCCTGGTAGAAGATCAAGAGTCAACGTGAAGAAATCGGTATGAGTGAAAGTTGGATGTTGTGGAATTTTAATTGACAAAAGGGGAATTGAACAAAAAAGTCCCTGTTGGCTGCTCGTCTCAGTTGTTTTTCCTTTACAGTATGTGACTTTGTGAATAACAGGGTTACTGTATGTGTCACAGTGTGTGTGTGTGTGTGTGTAAGTGCACTGAAGTGTTGAATGCTCGTACTTGCACTGTATTTATAGTCTTAACAGTGATGTGGTTTGGATGTTTTCTTGTGTGTGTGTGGAAGCGGGGCTGTTTTGCAGCTCAGAGTGGTTTGCACGTCCCCTTCCTCTGCACAGCTGTTTTGGGGCAGGTGTGCAAGACAGCTGTGGGACTCTTTCTGCTTTGCGCCGTCAAGTTGTTGTTTTAGTTGGAGTTCACTGGGTGTAACAGAGAATCAGAAACTCTGATGCAGTCTTTTCCTGTACTTGAATTTTGTGTATCAGCAGATACATGATGAAATATGATGATGATCTATTAGTTTCAATACAGGTGCAGAGGACGCTGATGGAAAGCAGCAAGGTCTCATCTCTAATAAATACATTATGAATATCCAGTCTGGTGCATTGACTTGTGCACTCAGCGATACTGATGCAGCGTTTTTGACAATATCAGTCATTTCTTTTTCTGGTATTGTTACAGTAAAAACAAGGCCCTGGCCCATGCGGGATGTTTGGGACCGATGCCTATATTAGGGAGCAAGAAAATTATGATATCCAATATTTTGGCTGATATATAATATCGGCAGAATGTGGTTATCAAAAACTTGTGGCAAAGATATATAATGGAGGCAGGATATCTTACATTTTAACAAACTTTATTCCAAAAATCAGTGCACTGAACTTGACTTATTAGTTATTAAATAACGGACTGCTCTCTGCTGGACAAACTATGTAATCACACCATTTTAAACACTCATACAAGCATTTTTTCCAGCCGTAAAAAACAGTTTTAATAATGGTTCGTATCGGAGAACATATACACCAATCCAATATTGGCTGATGATATCGGCAAATTGGTATATCGGTCAGACCCTAGTAGAAACCCTCAAAAAAAAAGAAAAGAAAAAGAAAGAGCCTGCCTAAAAGCAAGGCCCTCTGTTAGCCCGAATAACTGCCAGAAAAAGACCATTTTTTGCCACAGCACACAAAGTTTTGATAGAAACACTTGACTCTTTAGTCACCACACTGTGATAATGTCATTTTTCACAGACTCCGAGCTCCTGGGCTGAGGAGACCCGAGGAAGGAGAAGTGGGGGTGGACACAAACGCTCAGCATCATGGGGCAGCGCCGAGCACCTGCGGGAGGCGAGTACTTCACTTCATCATTGCAGCAATACATTAATCAATTGTTCTGTTTCTTACACCCTTTACACGGCACCCTCCTGCTGACTGCATGAAACATTAACAGCCCCCCGAGTGAGTCACCGCTCCCTTTTTTTTAGAATGAATAATAGTGACTCCTGAATCATTTTTTCTCACCACTCTGCCCTCAGGTCGCCAAGCTGAGGCATCAGTTGCAGAAGCGCTCACGCCACGCCCCTCCCTCAGCAGGATATGAGCTCTCCCGCCACCCCCTGCCAGCGGGTCATGCAGCAGGCATCACTCAGGTAGCTGCTCTTTTATCTTCTGACGACATTTGAGACACAAAGAACAAAGTTTTAGTGAGTTCTACTGATGCCAAACTGTCTTCCACAGGCAGACTAAGTAAAGCTTAGTAACAAAGATATAAAAAACACTTGTGCTTTTCTTAGGAACTGCTGTCATCAAAGTCAACATGCTGTCACAGAAAGACAATTTGAAACCAGCATAGCATACATACTGTGCCAAGAGCTAAATCATTAGTTAAACATTGTGAGCGAGGTAATTAGACATCAGTGGCTGTAAGCCAACAAAAAAAGATAATAAACAAACAAAAGTAAGCACTATGTCAATGTACTGTATATAGAAAGATATATGTACGTATGTATTTTTAGTATTAACTCTTTAGCCAGCAGTTGCATGTTCAGTAGAACACACACCGTACACAGGACGATAAGGAGCGTATGACAGAGAAAATGCACGCTACACTGCACAGAACTGTCACCTGTTAGCATGTGTGTGTTTTGATCAACAACACATGCAGAACCTGTTCCGCTTACAGTGACACAATTAAGTTATAAATAAACTACACACCCAGTTTCAAAAGAAAAGCAACGGAGTAAAACAGTGAAATAAAATGTGTTCATCAACCTCAGCAACGATGTGCATTTGCAATGATGTGATGACAACACAATTTTGCACAAGCAATAAGGACAAAAACACACTTTTACTTCCTTTGGATATATTTGACTTTTTCTGCAGACGATGCCCTTGATACCGCTGAACAGACTTGCCCCGCGGCTGCGCCGAAGTGTTGAAGGCCTGAACTTGGAGCTGGAGGAAGTGTTTGTCTCTGAGAAACCTGACAACCAGCATGAGGTTAGGCTGCTGAGTGAGGCAGAGGCAAACTCATGATTAGCATAAAATGAATAACAAAGTATGGGACATTTTAATGTGTTATTGCCTTTTCTCCTCGAAAGAGCCTCTTATTTAAAATTACATGTATTTGACAGCCCTTGTTTCATCCCGAATCTTGCAGATTCTGGATATCCCAGATGGTCACAGGGCTCCTGTTCCTGCCCAGAGATGCAGCAGTGGCTCTCAGAGTGAACCCTCCCCGGGCCCCCTGGATCCTTCCCTTCTCTCTCCTTCTCAGTCCCCCTGTCCTCTAGATCCTTCACTTCTGTCGCCTTCAAATTCCCCTTGTCCACTGAACCCATCGCTTATGTCTCCATCACAGTCTCCCTGTCCCATGGGAGAGCCAGGTTAGAAAAACATTATATGCTTTGTGTTGAGCCTTTAAAAAGGACCTATTATGTTCTAGATTTTTATTCTGGGACTCCACTAGAGTAGCTTTACATGATTCACAGTTTAAAAAAATTTGTATTTATGTTCTACTGGCCCTTTACAAAACCACTCAGTACATCTCCTGTCTGAAATAGGATAAGGCTGTCCTTCCTAAAAAGCCTCTTTTCAGTGGTTGACATTAGCTGTTAGCTTAGTTAGCTGTGCAGCTAACAGCTGACTCTGCTTGGATTGGGAGCTTGGGGCACCGGGGAATGTTGGGGTTTTACACTCCAAGCACAGGAGCTGATGCTGTTAGCCGTGGTTCCTGTCAGCTAGCATGTGCTTCATGGACGTGGGGTACCTGGAGCAGATTACCAATGTGCAAAGTCCACGACAAGATGATGTCAAATCGATGATATAGTTTGAAAGAAAAAATGTTGGAAATGTTTTGTTTAGAGGAGCCTGAAGGTTGATCTTCTTGCGCACAGGGGTTACTTTTACATACGTTTACATCTTTATTTGACACTTCATCCAGGTTTAACATGAGCTTCCAAAATTGTTACATCATGATAAAAAATAAGGAAAAGCATAGGAGGTCCACTCTAAACTGTATTCTGAGGTACAAAACTGATTTAGCTATGTATAATTTCCATTCTGTACTTGTTGAGGTACTATTGATAAAAGTTTGTATATTTCTGTCCTTCATTGCAGAGCCAGTGGACTGTGAGACCCTGTGTCCCTCTCTGTCGACGTCCCTCCCTTCATTTGCCTTGGATCCTCCACTGTTGCAGCCCTGCTCTTCGTCTCCTTGTCCCAACAAAACCTGCTCCTTCCAGCGCGAGCCACCAGAAGGCTGCGAGCGAGTACGAGTATGCGAGGAGGGATTGTAAGTTAACACTTTCCGGACCAAAACATCACGCATAGATCCTACAGTCATGTAAGCATTTGCTTGTCCAAATCAAGGTTGGACCAAACCGAAAAATCACACAAGTTGCAAATGTCTCTGTCCAGTTGAATAGCCTTGGTTGTAAGTAGATCACTAACTTTCTAATGACATTTTTCATTACATTCTAAATTTTAATAGACTGAACAGTTCATTGAAAATTTTACCAAAAGGATTGCTAGGAGCAGATAATGTGATGTTATAAATGTTCATAACTACATGCAAAGTTGTCAGTTTTGTTGCTCTTAATGACCCAGTATTTCGAGGTCCATGCCAACTGCTTTCTCCATTTCTTTACCCTCAGTTCTGCCTGTCAGGATGAGCCCCTCCTTCAGCCATCCTGCCCTGACCCCAATAAAGTCAACTTCACCCCCCATGGAGGCTCTGCATTCTGCCCCGTCAGTCTTCTGAAGCCACTCCTGCCCTCCATGGACCTCCTCTTCCGTGGCCTGTCGGTCTCTCCTGTCACCGGCTACCCAGGTCAAGCCTCTCCTACCAGGCACCTAGGTATGCAGTAGGTGGATATCTGGGCAGAGCCTCTCAGGACTAAACTGCACTGCACTGGCAGGACCTGCAGAAACTGGATGTGTTTAAATGCAGGGTGCCAACGGAAAGTATGTGGCTACCTGACTCATCACTGCTGTAAAGTGCTATGATCACTGTAATCAGAATAAGTGACTTTGTGACTGTAAGCATTTCATCATTCTTTAGATTAACTCCTTGAATGTTTATTTCCACCCATGGGATGCTTGAATTTAGCTGATGTTCATCTCATCAGCTCATAAAGCTGGGGCAGGCAGTTTATTTTTGGTAACACTGGGCAAAAAATCTATAATAATCTTTCAGCATTTTGTTATTCAGATGGTCTGATGGAACACTAGACTTATGCACCTCTCTGTGGCTCTGTATTCAGGCTTTAGAAAAGACTGTGAACTGTGTGAAGACTGTGATGGACACTTGTCGGCCAATCACAGGCCATTTCAGAGAGTGTGTGTTCTCATTAGCTGCTCTTTAAAGGCAGATGCGCGTTCCTGTCCCCTCAGCTAGTGAAAACCCAGAACAGTGGATGATAACGCAGGAGGAAAAGCAACGCAACCCAAAGAAAGGAAGACCGACATATCAAGACTATCATCTAAAAGAGAGAGCGACAACAAACGAAATAAAATGCGAGCCAGGTGAAGGGGGAGCGGAGCTACGGGGCAAAAACAAACAGGGGAGTGGGCAGCAGAGTTGCTTCCTTTGGAGTCTGATGCTACAGCTAGCTGGATTTCCAGATGTTGCCTACCCCAGCTTTAAAGGTCCAGTGTGTCGCATTCAGTGGCATCTAACCCATAAAAAGACCTAATTTTGATGAAATAAAAACACAACAGTTCTTATATTCTGATGATTATACTCAAATGAAAACAAAGTAATTAATACTTTACTCCATTTTTGCTATATTCCCCATAAATCATGCACACTAGACCTGTAAATTATCCCCAAGATGAGCTATAGGTGGACTGCTGGACTGAAGCTGTGCAAATTGCCCTTAAATGTCGAATGTTTGACTGAGTTTTTGACATTGTTCATTGATAAAACTGATCATTGTTTTAGTTATGCATCATCAGTTCAGACAAAGACTGCAGTTTGCTTAGAATAGTTTCACTCTAATGTCAAAATGGCTGAATTCAGAGTCAAAACACCAAGCACTTAGCATTGCTTGAGCATTTGCTTCCTTGTTGTCCTTTACCATTGATTAATATCCAAGTAAAGCATTGTTAAGATTAGATGAACACTCAACTTAATTTGAGACTTCATTAATGGAAAACAAAGTGCTTGATGGGTTTGTTTGACATTTCTTAGAATCTGTTAGTTAAAGAGAACTATTTTTGGCCTATGGTTTATGGTGGCCTACTTTTCTACAGATTTATTTCTAGGAAGATATATTTTTGTATCTTTTTAAGGAGTTGAGGCTAATGATGCTGTTTTTGTATTCATTGAAGAAATTGTCGTGCACTTCTGTTTGTACTTTTGTGATT
>JAPXVT010000010.1:5018574-5032292 GCA_029823135.1 Acanthurus reversus
GTTCTCAAGATCCATCCTGTGTCTCATTATACTCAAAGATACACAGAGAGGGAGCCTCTTTGTCTTAATGACAGCAGTTATTTTAGCCCAGATAAAATCTTTTGAAAGTAAGATGTCTGCAGATATAAGTGCTCTGTGCAGACTAACAATCAGCTGCCTGTGAATCCTATTGTGTCTATTGTACACAGGAAAACACTTTAACTTTATGAGATCATTTCTTTTATTTTCATGTATACATTGTTGCTTAATACATTGCTCTGCTTTTTTTTTTTAACCATTGCCTGTGTTTGTCTCGATATTTTTCTTTATATTTCAACAATGAAATCATAATGTCTTGTTTTGTATTACTGTATTTTTTTAACCCGTTCTCATCTTACCTCAAAAACAGTTTTCAAAGGGACCCTTAATGAAAATAAATTAAGTTTACATTGGTTCTAGAAAGCATTCAAGTCTGACGTCAGTTCACAGATGCTTCCAATCCAATCAGACTCAGTTTAAGAGAAACTGCACAGATCCAGGAGGCCAAAACTTGCCAAGACTTCACAAAGAACACTTATGAGGCGCCTCTTCAAAGTACATAATTAAGGGTCTGATTCCTTTCTAAATTAGAGATTTATTTCATTTCTGTCACTTTGTATATTTTGGATTTATCATAATGGGTCATTGTACTTAGCCGTTTATGCCAAAAAAAGGAAATTCAGTTAGTTTAAAAAATAAAATCTGGGCCTATGTATAAACTGAACACATTGAAGTGTGCAAAAAGTGAAGGCTGTATTAATGTATGTAAAATTAATAGTTTGTCTCAGCAACGGACTCAATCATAAGATCTTCTTACTTACAAGCAGCAGAATTACATCAAATCTTTGTTATCCTTCCATCCATCCAACCAGCCAACCATCCGTCCATCCATTCATTCAATCAACCTACGAAGCTCCCCTACCCTTAATTGAACCCAAACTGTGATGTTTCATGAGCCTAATCAACCTTTAACCACGGCATTGTTACATCATAAAACAGATTAGCAGCGATTTATTGCAAGTTCAGCTGTGGTCATGTGTGTCAATGAACTTTCAGTGCCCAAACAACGAGATGACAGCCACTGGGACCTAAGTGACCAATAGCGTAGTACAGTGTCCAAAACCTTGATTGTTGGGTTCTTACCCGTCCTCTTTTGCAGGATGAAAACAGAAAATTGCTTGTGCCTTTTCTTGTTTCTAACTTTAGTTGTTTTTTTTTTTTAAATTTATTTTTTTTCTGCTGTCTGGTGTTTGTTGAATGGTGAAAATCATGGTTGCACGTCTTCATTGCACCATCATGTCTGTTTGCTTCAAAATACAAAAAAGAAAAAGGTCTGTGGATCTCAACATTGCATGCTGGGAAGTCTGTCATTATGCTGCTGATCATGTTTTCTCAGAAATTTAATTTTGATGAGTTTAATGAACTCTCAGCAGTACGTTCATTCGCCCCTGTATTAAGGATGCATCTGAATGTTTGTGGAGGATGAATGCAGACTGTAATCTACATTTTATTACACTTGAATAAATTTATCCATCAAAACCATTTTACACATTCAGTATGGGTCAAGTTTCTGTATCTAATTTGAATTGAAATGCCTCAGAAAGTGTGAATTCATAATTCATAACATCATAATTCAAAAATACAAATGAGCCCATTCACAATAATGACATTACTGTGTTATAGGAGACTAAAGATATAAACTCAGAAATTTTTCACCGTTTAACTTAATCAGTTTTGCATTAGGAGGGTGAATATCCTGAGATGGAAATGAAACTTTTTTCTCCACTGTGAAAAGAAAAAAAGATGTTTTCGTGAATGTAAGAAGGAAAAGTTAGAGAGCTTTTGTGCTGTGTATTAGGAAAGTATGCAGGATGAATTATCCATTGTTAATCTTAAAGGAAAACTGCATGTTTTTGGGAATTCAGCCGATTCATCCAAAACCCCGATGTACGACAAGGACATAGATGCCTTTCCCCTCTGTGCTTTCAGTAGGTCGCTAGTTACTTGCACTGCGCGAGCAGCGGTCTGTAATTATCACTGTCTAAAGTCCTCCAAAACACATCAAAAACTCTCCAGCCCGATACATCTACATGTCAGGACCGAGCATATTCACTGCACTATAGAGACATTGTCAGTGTGGGCGAAAGTATTGAGGAACTAGTTCTCTGGGTGTGTAGTGACACAGCGCCTCGGACACGACACGTTTATGCTCCAAAAATAATATTATTTCACAGCTTGGTGAATGTGCAAGTAACCTGTGGAGTGGGCAATTCACCACGTGACTTGCACATTAACCAAGCTATGAAATAATATAATTTCATAACATAAATAATGAAATAATATCATTTCATCTCCATCATCATTTCAGAGCATAACTGCGCTGTTCACTTGTCCTACATTGGGGGTAATAAATTGCTAAATTTCCCCCAAAATTGCACTTTTTCTTTAATCATCTGGTCCTAATGTGTGTGACATTGTTTGCAGGATATATTTACTATGACCACATTGAAAAACTGACCTTCACCATGTGACTGTCTGTAAAGATTCAGTTAAGTGCTGCAGAGTGTATTTTCAGAACAAGTTAACAGAGAGTGTAGCGTTCTTTGGGAAATGATCTTCAGGGATGTTTCCATAGCGACTTCAGGTCTCTTACTGGCAGTTATGGGACAGGAGATGGTGATGGCGGAGCCGGGGAGCGGGAGATTTTAATGGACTGAACACGCAAATGGAACTGTCCCAAGAACTTAAAATGAAACAGTCTGAAATTGCACTGAGAAAACCAGACGGGTCAAGGCCGTCATGCAGAAGCAGCACCTGTTCAGAACCGACTCTAATGCAGGGTTCTAATATTGGAACAAAATCATCAAATCGAAGCCAATGAAGACATCTGCAAAGTGTAAAAGTTTCCTAAAACAGGCTAAACAGAGTGCAGATCACACCAGCAGCTGACTCATAATGAGGACTGAATTTCAACTGTTTACAACAATTTTTCTCACACACTGAGCCATAGTGTCATAGCTGTAATTTGTGCATATCAAAATTAATAATGCACTGTGGAGTTTTTTTTCACAAAGTTTACTTTTATATTCAGCGTTGCTCCCCAGATTGATGTCCATGTTTATTTGCATATGGAGCGAGGAAGTGAGATCCATTCACAAGTGATCAAGTGACATAAGCTGTTTACTTGTTAATATCAGGTGCAAAAACAGCCCTTCATGCATTACTGCCACCTGCAGATCATTGGAATAGTGATAGTCATTGATTAAGCAAAACAGAGACTGGAAAAAATAAATGTAGGAAAACCAGTGGGCGAAATCTCCATAGGTTACTTTTAAACATATTGGATAATTCTTGTCCAGTTACATTTTCGAAGATTTTTTTTAACAACGTTTAAGGTTAGCCAGTTGCTTGGTAAATAAGGATTTAAAAAAAAATCTCACTGCTTCTTCATCATTTATCAAAACACCACAACAGCATTTTTTAATGACATATAGGTTTATATATACTGAAATTCTACTCTAAATCGTCTACTTCTGAGCCTGCAATTAAAATGGATAAAAGCAAAGTTTTCCTCGTTCTTCTCAGTGTGACACCTCAAAAGCTCCCTTCAAAAACTTATCTATGAGTGAACACTGACATTTCCATCCATTAAACAAAATTATCCGAGCGCCTCCAAGGCTGCTGAGAAGAGAATCTCTCCTGCAGAGATAAACAATGTCCTTATTTATCCCGGAGAAGATTTTTTTCGAATGCATGTCTACTAATATCACAGACGTGCAAAGAAGAGATGCTCAGAAATATTTGAACTAGTATTCACTGTGATTTCAGGACTGTGGGTGCACATATTTGACATGTAATTGCTGCCTCTACTGTTAAATTAAGCAGCAGTTTGGTAGAAAAGCTCCAAACATCCCACAGGTCAACAAAGTGAATCTCTAGTTTATTGGTAGTGGAGTTTTTCCAGGCTGTAAATCATGACAGTGTTGAGCTCCAGGGGAGATTTGTCCACATTTACAAACATCGATTAAACTGTCCCAGGCCAATTGTGTTTCTTTCAACTTGTTTTTTTTCCCCCTTAAGAGAAATGAGACAACTGTATAGATACAGAATACTAATGAGAAACAGCAACAGTGCATTTAATGCGTGTCTGTTTCTCTCTTTTTGTGTCTGTGTGTGCAAATGAGACTGTTTCGTAATTTGCTCTTTCAGCCCTGTTCATGCTTCTTTGGTACAAATTCCATAAACAAGCATGAGTTGCTCTGCGGGATACCCACAGCGTTGATGAAATAAACATCCTACACTAACCATCACCTCTGGTTTCAACAACAAACACACACAAAACTGTTTGACAGTGTTGATATCAAGCTTCACTGACATCAAGACAAGTTCAAGTGGTTCGTCAAGGGTTCACTCTCACAGATGTCACAAAGCTGAGGTATCTTAAACGCCCACGCACTGGCGTACTGTAAAACCGTGGACTCACATATGTACAGCTCTTTACAATCAGCTGGAGAGGAGAGGGGGATGTCAGTCTGGATGGTGTCCAGGTGTAGAGCCGGCCTCTCCCACTCCTATCATTAAACTCCCGGCCTGTAGGAAGGACGGTTTACTGGCCTCTGCTGAGCGTGCTGACCCCAAGATGAAGCCATCGAGCTCGCCTCCCTCGAATCGCCACTCACAGCTCTCCCCCATAATTCACAAACAGCCCGACGTCACAGCGGGCTGATTTATTGCACATATTTTTCTATGAAATGAGAATCTCTCAGCTGTGTGCATGTGCCAGTGATGACATTTTTATTTCATGTTGGCAGCACGCTCACTCAGCCGCCTCATGAACCTTGCTTTTACATCCCAGTGTCAGTTTGGACATGCAGAGTCATCATTTTTGCCGTGGGACTGAAGAAACTGCGTAAGAACCAAAAGCATTTAGAGCTCTGTGAAAAATAAAAATAAATAAGTCCATTTACTAAAGTACTATACTTAAGGTCCAGCATGAAAGATTTAAAGATGCTATAGGTAACATAGAACAATTTTCTCAAGACTCTTGTAACTTTGTTTCAGCTTTGATGGCTATGTGTCCAAATTTATATCATTTGACCGAACATAATTTATGTGTCACAACATAAAGGACAGCGTTTATGTGACGGGGAGTCCTGGTTTCCGCTCAGGTGACTGTATGAGGGCAGTTTCATAGCTGTCAATCAACTTTTAATATGTTGCCGTGAACTTCCATAGAATAGGTCAAACTAGAGGTCAACCCTGTGCAGAGAGTACACAGCACAACTTGACCTCTGTTCAAATTAATTCTGTAATCTGACCTACTGTAATTGGTGCTAAAATGTTACAAATTGCACATTTAAGTATGATTTCATCGATGTATAATCATATGAAAATAAGAATCGTGTTCTCATTCCGTCATGAATGAGCCTTTTATGTCTACTTTTATATCCTGTTATAGCTTATGTGAAATATCAGGTGCTATGGGGTAAATTTTACCATTGAGTCAACCCTCTATTTATACTGAAAATATTTTTTATTATATTTCCATATTTCCATTGTTTGCCTTGCTCTTATTACTTGTTAATGTAATTATTATTTATTGTTATTTCCATTTGTTATTACTAGTTATCGATCACGAATTTCTCTTTTCTTTTCTTTTCTTTTCTTTGTGAATAAACTGTCAGCTTTAAGCCAGCGCAGACAGTAGTCATAAGTCTTCACCTGAAGAGTGTTCAGAATAATGGAAGGTTTAAAATGTCTGTGCTTCCACAACAGGGCGAACTGCTAATGAGGGCTGTCACTCACCAAAAACTCAACAACCAAGTTAATTGGAACTTGAGTTGAGCTTTAAAAACTTAATGCAATTTTAATGTCTTTAATTCTCATTGTTTCCCAATTTAATTCTTCTTTCCGAACTCTTGTCTAAATCATTTATTTTTTTTTGCCTTCCTATAAAGCACCTGGCTATGATTTAAATAAAATGTTTTATTAATAGCAGCATTTGTGCAGATCAGAGGCTGCAGCTGGTTTCAGGCTGGCAGGGGATGAGTCAGAAACCAGGGCTGGTCGAGAACGATTAACCAGGCTTTAGGTTGTGACAATGGCTTGTCCCATGTCTATCACACACACACACACACACCACTGGCTGTATAATCCACACTGACAGCCCTAAGGTCGAGTCTAAAAGTGTTGTCTCACTCATCCAGCAGACAGTCGAGGTTTGATGGTTTCTGGGTCCCAGGAAATTTTGTTATGACCAGCAGAATGAGTGATAATGCAGCCCAGTGAACATTAACTCTGCAGGTGCCTGGAGCTAGGCTTTTTGTCCTGGAGCTGTGCATTGAATCGCAAATCACTGACTGTACTTATCTCTCTCGCTGCACAATAGGATATCAGTGTTTAAGCCACAGAACATGTGTTCAGACTCATATCATTTGTAATTGATTTGTGATTACGAAAAACAGGGGAAATGCCTGTGGGTTTATTGACAGTGAAGAATGACTCCCCCTGCTCACACCATATGGTCGGTAAAGCTATGCTGCAATATTACATGTAAAACTAATTTAGTCCATTTCTATTAAGGCCTCATGTCAGGGATATTGTGTTTCTAAAATTGTCATGAATTGTCTGCATCAGCCTCAATCATATCCTCTACGTGGTTCCGTATTAAACAAGAATTTTCTTGTTCTGGCTCACTGGAGAGGGAACTGATGCTGTGAAAACACATCAACACAAATGGAAACAGATATCGGAGGAAACCAGACGAGGCTAATGATGATGTTGCATTCCTCCTTTGATAATATCTGCACGCATGATTAACCCTCGTCACTCAGAGGCCAGGCAAGATGGCCGACTGAATAATTTGATGTGTTACTGTGGTGACTTGTTCCATTTTGTGTTAAGAATTTAAAGAGCATAAAGTCGCACATGGTTTTACATTCCTCCAGAGGCTTGAAATGTAAAAAAAACCCCTCATATTTCAACAGCATAATACAGCTCTGAGTGCTGTGTGAAGTTTTCTCATGAGGCAGCAATACAGTACATTAAAGCTAGAAATTCCAACTGTCAAAAACCACAAATGAGTTACCACAAAATTCATCTTAAATGCAAACACAAGATAATGTAATAAAACGACACATTTAGGCGTAAAAAGATGCGTTTCAGTCAAAATTTGACTGCTATCACATTGACTAAGAGTACTATTCCTGCAGTCTTTCAAAATGGACCTAAATCTGGGGTGGGCAGGGTTTTTGGGGGGAGGTTTGGCATCACTGGGCAAAAATTGTGCATCTCTGCATGGCTCTGTATTCAGGCTTTTGAAAATAAAGAGTGTGACAGACACTTTTTGGCAAATCACAGGTCATTTCAGAGAGGGCGTGTTTCTACTGGCTGCTCTGCAAAGGTAGGTGTGTGTTTACGTCTCCTCAGCAAGTAAAAGTCCGAAATAATGGCGAACTCAGGAGGAAAAGTTGCTCCTCCAGCTTAAGCAACAACTGTAAACACAGAGAGTAACCTGAAAAAAGGAAGATCGATGTATGAAGACCATGGTTCGAATTACAAGGGCTTGGCTCCTCTGTAAAGGACACAAGTTTTCTTGAGGCCTCTCCTGAGACGTTTAAGGGGAGCTCTAAAACGTTGTCCACATTTGTGTACAGGTTAGTCTATATTCTATTTTCTGTGCATTAAGGTTCCTGAAATTTAAAAAAAGTAAAAATATGTCAATGTTGTGTGTTTATTTGCTCATTGATTTTCCATTTCATTTTCCGAACATCTGTCTCCACTAATTAACACAATTCTGTGTCTATTCCTGCTGTGCTTGGTGGTGCTGCATTCAAATTACTAGATTTACGTAGCCACCTGAACTCCTCAGGGACAGAGGGAGAGAGAGTGAGCTGGAGCTGCAGACAGCTGTTTTATTTCACTGTGGTCAAAAACAAGATAGCTAAATAATGCTCAGCTTTTTTGTTCAAGTGACGTGTGTTCTTGAAAGTCTGTGTCTGAGAAGCGGAAAGATGTCACATGTGTGTACCTCTACTTTGTGATTTTGCTTTTCTTTGCTCTGCTTAGGCTATTAAACTTCTTTCATGGTTCTTATGTTGTTGTAATTGTGCCTGTATGAAATGTTACTGATGGTATAAACTGCCTGCAGTAGTAATACTAGAATGTTTTTCACATTAACTCTGTTCTTGACTGCACTGATGCGCACTTGTATAAATGCACATGCAGGTGACTTGGGAAGTGGTAGTGCACACTGGAAAACAGGACTTCCCCTGAAAGCCACCGTGTACCCTGACAAGATGATCATCTAAAAGAGAGAGAGCGACAACAAACAAAATAAAACGCCACCAGGTGAAGGGGGGCAGAGTTACAGAGTCTCATGCTACAGCTAGCTTGACTTCCACACATTGCCAACACAAGCTGTAAATTCCCTAGTGATCTAATAAGTTGCTTTATTATTTCACTGTCTAACTTTGCAGACCAACATCCGTAGAATACTGCAAGAGTGTTTTTTACACTAGTATGTACAGAGATTAGAGGGAACAGGTCCTCAGAGAGATATACAAAGTACATACAAAGTACATTGGTGTACCAGGTTTCTTTAGCCCGTTATGAATCAAAGCACAATGGTGAGCAGTATTTAACTTCTTTCAGCCTTCCTCAGCTGCATTCATGAAAAGCAGATCATCATAACCCAATAAAGGCAAAAAAAAAAGAAAAAAGAAAAAAGAAAAATGATGTCTTAGATCACTTAAACATCTCATCTAATCATTTCTTCTGAAGAAAAACCATCATTTTTCTTGCGTTTGATGGTCGTCATGGGAATAAAACCAGTGATGGTTTATTTTAAAGTTTGTCTTACGTACACGTCTCCAGGCTGTGCCATGATTAGAAACCCAGGAACACTGACATATGGGAAGCATCAACCCTCTCCAAGTTGTCACTTCCTTCCTCTTTATTTTCTCTGCCATGATGGAGAACTGGTGGCGACTACCATTCTTCAATGACCCTGTCCATTAGAAAGGTCACCTCAGGTCATTCCAGGGGTTGCCTGTGGACCAAAGGTAGACTTTGGACCAATGGAAAGCAAATGTGGACGGGAACTCTACCTGTATTCGTACTTGAGCTTCATAAGGAAGGAAAGGCTCAACAGTAATGGCTTGTTTACACTGTTTGGAAAGCACTGATCTTTTGGTTTCGTGTAATTGGCCCCCAACTCAATCAATCAAGGTATCAATCAGCAGTCTGTGCTTTAAATAAACATATTAATCCTTTAGGATTTCTGCTCTCCTGATGACGAAAGGTCAATGGCAACTTTGAGCGAAGAATCCCCAGTGAAGGTAGAGTTTCCATCATAAGCAAACACACCAATTAGTTGAATAAGCAGCACAGTCGTCGTTAAAGGCGTCTCTTTGCTCGCTCCTTCGTCCATCAAGGAAACGACGGCTTATGATGGCAACGTCTCCTGGAAGACTGTCAGTATTAGTTTCAGTCTGCGAGAGGAGCATTTACCCGACTGTCTCTGTGTGGTTTGCAGGTTTTGCTGCAGAGACTTACTGTCTCTCTGCTCTGCGGTTGGCGAATTTAAACTGTGTCTTGCTGATAGAGTTTAAGAGGGGCAAAGAGATGAGTCATCTTTGTTTTTTCCATTTCATTTGTCAACAGGTTGCCCGACGTGATATACCGAAAGTTTGTTTTCATTATGCAATCCTGTTCAGTGTAATGACAACAAGGCTGAACTTTGAACCTAATATGCATCCGTGTTGTTGAAAAGATTTCTCAGAAGTCCTCAGGATGTTGTTATCCATCTCCTTTTCGTGTACTTACTATCTATTTTTATCTCTGACTCTAGAATATAAATCGTCCCTCTACCTTTGTGTGATGGCATGACACTGACATGTAACTAAAGTAAGAATATATTCAATTTAAGGTAAAATTAAATCCTGTGCTTTATACCAATTCTACACCAAAATTATTGCATATATGCAGGATTTTTAAAAGCAGTTAAACCTACTTAGAATAGGGTATATGATTTCTTTCCCATGGTCAGTTGGTGAGGTTGCCTTGGTTTTGTTTTAATCTGGTGTGTCAAAGTCAATGTGACAGATGTGACAGAAAACAGGGAATGGTAGCAACTTGCATAGAGAATACTGATAATACTGTACAGCAGCAGTTTCGTTTTGATATTATAATTAGTCTCTTTTAAGCTCAATGCCAAATTTATAATGTTGGAGCTTTGCTTTAATAAAGATGAATGGAATTTGTTGCTGAGATGACAAAGTGTCGCAGAAGTTAACAACAAACCTTCATTGCATCCATGATCACAACTGTTCCATTAACGCTGACTGAAGCTGGAGAGGATAAATACCTGGAACTATACTACAAAATCATTTACGCAGAAGTAAACACTGATTGTACCCTTTTCTTACAGAGCTTCATTCTTTTTTTGTCCAGTGTGAACTAAATAGCTTGCTGATTTGCACTGCTGACAGTATATTTTAAAGCACTACAATTGTACCATGTACATACTGTACCAATCATTGTTAAGGACCATAGTCTTTTTTCTGGACAGAAGCACTGCAGCAGAATTTTCTTGGAGTTTAGGTACGAAGTCTGACTTAATAAATGTACACCTCACTCCTATTACTGTCTTACATTATCGCACTGTTTAAAAAAATATGTAATATACTTGATTAATAAGTCCTTCACTGACCATAATCATAAGCACACCTTCAGAACCTAACCCATTCAACCTTTGCGGGTTTGTAACTCTCTGGGTTGGTCTTAATACTTAATATGATATTCACTGACAGTGAGCTGTGAAAATTTATAAATGTGCTACTTCAACAGATGTCAAGTAAACAACAGTATTCAGTCTGCATCAAAATATTCTGAAAGTATTAGTCTATTTTAAAATCGGGGCTTACTTAAAGGCCTAATACAAACTGAGTCACTCAGTGCTTCAAACTCTTCAGCAACCAGTAGTCTTGTAACCGTTATGTGGAAAAATGATTAAACTGTTTGAACTGTTTCCTTGAACAGGGTTCGATCATTTTTCTTTTTATTCATCATAATAAAAGAAATTGCAACAAATCCCCTGCAATTATGTCAACTGATTTGTAATTCAACACAATGCTGCTCATCCTCTTCAGGGCTGGTTCAGTGTTGAGCCTATTTCAGTGAGGCCAAAACCGAGAAATGCTAGCTACAGACTGTGCAGTTGGCCTTATACGTTACCTCACATGATCCTAAAAAACACGGAACAAAGTGTGACCTACCAAAACTACCCTCTCAGTGAGAAATGCACTGGATTTCAACTCTAAACACAATGACACCTGCTGGACTGAACAATTTGCAAAATATGGAAACTTAGAACATACTACACAGAGCCTGAAACCTCAGTTTTTAATGTTTATTGCATAAAAATTAAGCAATGCACAGATTTTTTTGTTTTGTCAGTGTCGAATTAAGAAAACATTTGCATGGGACAATAGGAAGTTAATCATGTGACTTTTTAAGCCAATCACCTGCCAGTTCTTGTATATCCTGTAAATGACATGACCTCTATTTTTCTCCATGCTCTGATGAAGATCATTACAATAAGGGACACGTCTTTTAGTTTTCAAATTCAAGACAATCCGTATTTTAAGGGACTGTTGGCAGCATGCAACTTTAGTTGATATCTCTGCAATGCAAAACATGGACCTTTGTGGCATTATGTCAGAAAACTCTATTGATTGATGTTATTTTATTTATTAAGCATTTTAAACCAAAAATTATGCCCATATGTTAAACATTTCCAGTTAACTTTTGTTTTTCTCTGTGCACTGAACTCTTATGTTTTGGGTCAAGTAGGTTTTTCGTTTTTCAACCATTATTCCTACAGTACCTATTTTTCTGCCTATGATAAGCACAGTCGTTTGTCACCCTCCTTTAAGTTGCCTGTCTCCACCCGCCGACGCCATTTAGATGATTTTCATTTTCCCAGCATGTCTCCTTCACCCCAAAAATGTTTGTACAACTCAGATTGCAATCTGAATCCCTCACTCTCACCCACTGTCATTCCTCTTTTTTCCTGCATTCTTCGACTGTGTGGCAGCAGAGGTGGGCAGCTGCCGCCCTGGTGGTCTTTCACTTCTCTAATTGCAAACCCCCCTCCCCTCCTCTCATTCCCCTTCTGGAGCCCTCTCTGTTGCACCGTTCCTCCCATCAGCGGTGGATTTACAGCCCAATCACTGTTGCCATGGAATGCTACATCTCGTGGAACAATAAAACAAGCAGTTTTCATACTGGAGGGACAAGCGATCTGACCTTACACGCTGAGGGGAGTGTTGCATGTCCGTGGGTTGTCAGCTCTGCTCGGCGTGGTTAGTCAAACTGCAGGTCTTTTTAGGGATTTGTCCTTGCAGTGTTACAATTATCCTTGCTCCAACAGGGCTAAAAGGACACCTTATAAAGTCAGGCTGAAGATTAACTAACTGCTGCCTTCATTACAGTGCAGAGACAGGCCACTCCAGCCATTATACAGAGCCCTGCACAACTGTAACCACACAGAGGCTGGGGAGGCTCACACACACCTCCTAATGACTTTCTCAGAGCTGCCTCAAACTCTTGTAACAAGAGGTTTGGATCTTAAAAATGAAGCAGACATGCTGTACGTCCAGCTGAGCACTGTACAGCAAAGCAAAGCAATGGTGGAGTACAGTACGACTGAAGGTAGTGCAGGGGATTCAGCGCATGAGAACATAACTTTGGTATCCATCCAGACATCCACTTCAGTACTCTCACCCCCACACACTTGTACTTCACTCCCCTCTTCTCAGCTTCCTGCATCCCAAGCATGGAGAGGACAGCAGGTTCTTGCCACGAAAAGAGAGATTAAACCCTGTCATCACCTTCCCCTCCCCCGGAGCTCAACACTCTTCATCCCACTGACAGCAGGTCCCAGTCTTTCCAAACCAAAGCCAAATACATGCCAGAAGGCACAGACAGACAGGTAACTCCTCTCTGATACGCAGCATATGTCGTCCTGTTTTACAGCTCAACCACAAGCATCCCCAGCCTGTACAGGATATGGTAATATTGGACTTTTCTTTATTGGTCTTTTTATTATGGCTTTGCATGAAAAGCATTGACCTGCCATCAAACTACCTCATGAATTCAAGCAATCTCCTCCAGATCACAAGCAGACACAAAGACCTCACAAATCCCTGAAAAAGGAACTTATAATTAAAATTGTTATACGAAAGAAGCTAAATCAAAACGTATTAAACCAATCATGCTGTGCCACATTAATGTCTTTTATTTTCCTTTGACCTGTTAGGTGAAAATATTTGAAACTTGAGGATGTAACAGAGCACACTGCTCACATCTTTGGTGCTTAACACCTTTCGTCTGGTGTCAGTGATTCTTCTCCCGACACGTTTCCAGACCACAGTGCTCTTAGAATGCAATAACTGCACGGAGGTGGCAGAACAGGACATTCTCCATGTGACCGTAGCAGAGGCAGCAGAGCAAACTGGACACAACTGAGCCCTGCGGAATCCCTCGGTACTGACGATATGTTCTGCAACATAGAGGGTAACTGTCTTGGTCACATCCCGGTTGAAACAGGGTGAATGTCACCATAAAAAGGCCACCATATGCTGCTCACATAGATAGATTTTATATATATTTTATCTTGTTTCTGACCTTCTTTTAGT
>JAPXVT010000010.1:5039229-5054438 GCA_029823135.1 Acanthurus reversus
AAAAAGTGCTGGTACTCCCCGTATTTACCTGTTGGCGTGTAAATCAGGTAGCCAGTATTAGCCAAGCATCAAGTAATAGTCTATTTTCTAAATTTCTACAGTGAATAAAAGATACTAGAAGAAAATGCTGATTTTCTCAAAATTTATTTGTTAAACTAACAAGACCTACTTTTAGTTTTCTGTCTCGGTATTTGAGTATTTATGTTTGACTGTCAGAGAGCTGTGTCATCATCAGAATACATTCCAGTTCGCATTCCCCCTCCAACATTACTGTCTATTTTTTATCTCTTTGTTTCCCCCTTTTATCCAACATTGTAAAATGCAGCTGGGTGGGTTTTGACAGAGGAGCACATACACAACCTTATTCCCGGAGATAGGGCATGGATATAGCGTTAATGAAGACGTCCGACTGTCGCGAGAACAAACAAATGAGCATCACGTAGTCCACAAGCAAAGAGAGAGGTGCGTATCATGCAGTGCACCCTTATGTAATTAATTGCCAAGAGATACTCTGGTACGGAGAGGACAGGGAAGAGTACTGGGAGCTTGTGAGAGGTCCTGGTATGCTGTAAAAAGTCCCGGTACGCCAGGAGGTAAAATCTAGAAGTGGGGGTTCTGCGTACCGGTGCGGAATACTCACAGGATCCCACAGTTTTTTTGTGCCTGAATGAGCAGCAAACCTTTAAATGCTGTTACTGGTTATTTTGGTTTGTAAGACATGTTTTTGATCTTAAATGTTATTGCACACCAATGGAGTGAAGGAATGTGCTCCATTGTTGTACAGCACACAAGTAGGAGGGAGGTGGTTGGTGTATGAAGCTCAGGAATTTGACAGTGGAGACGAGGGTTCACATCCTGACTCCTCTGTGTCATTATGTTAAAGAATCAAAAAACACTTTGGTTAGGGTTATGAAAGATCACATGTTGGTTTTATTTTGTTGCCACAAGCAGGGTGGACAGAGACCTTTGTTAACAATGCCTCGTTAATTACACCTGGTTTTGTAAAAAACAAACAACTGGAAAATGTCCTGATGTCTTGTTTTTATCACCAAAAAGAAAAAGCCTGACGTCTTACTAAAAATATTTAATTCAGTTCAGATCAATGATTCGCGACACAACTAGATGCACTTTGCAAAAGTTTACCAGACTTGAACTTGCAACGTTCTGAAACCGTCTCGTTGCGTCGGGCATCATTGATCTGAACTGGGCTTTAAACAGTAGTACTCTGGCAGCTATCTCATCTCGCCATCACGCCACCATCCTCCTGTCTTCCTCATGATGGCAAAGTCATGTCACTTTGATATATATTGTAGAAATGTTGATATTATACATAAATGAGTGAAATGCACAAATTTTATGTATCAATAGTTGGTAGAGATGTAAAATTGCAACATTTTTCTCTGGACTGGTTCATCCCTCTTGTACTGTCTCTCCATCAGCCACTCTTTCCACCCGTTCGTCCTCCCCTCTGTATACATGTCATGCTTCCTGGATTCCTGCAGTGCAAAGTGCTTCCTCAGGAGGGATTGAATTCACCTATAATTTGGTTTTGAGCCTTTTTATCTCCGTCATATGCTTGTTGGGAGTGTGGCCACTTTGTTCGTTGTTGATATCTGAAATGTACTCGCTGTACTTTCTAGAAAAATATGTATTATTCTGAGAGGGGAACATTCAGTTTACAGCAAACAAGCTCTGACAGGAAACCTCTCCGTGAAACTAAAGCGCTGCTGCTGAGCGGGCTGTTTAATGGACTACAGATGAGCTGCAACAGCGCACACAGAAAGCTGGGTGACACTACCTTTCTGCAGTTTATTTGAGCTTGCTTGGGTGCCAGATTTGTATGGAGGTTGCCAAGTTGAGAAAAAAAGGTCAAATTAAGTTTTTTCTCTTTTGTTATTGTCAGCTCACTTTGTTTTATCCTTCATTTTCCCACAGAAAAGTCTCCAGAAATGGTTTAAAAAATGAAGAACTCTTAAATTATTTGAATCAAAAAGCATGGAAATGTCGGATATGGTTTCATGCCCCAATCACATACTGTATCTCATGATTACCCTCTCCTCCAGTCCTACAGTTTCTCAGGTGTCATGTGATCACAGCGCGAAGGCTCAATTCCCCAGGTGAGTGTTGTTGAAAATCTCCTTGAATTATTTCGCGTAAGCTTTTGGAGCTGTGAAGTGTGAAACGCCCGGTGCACAAATCATTCCTGCATGAAAGCATGTGTGAGGGTTTAAATATGGCAATAAAACAAACTGGTGTGGAGCCAGCGTGGTGGTGGGGAGCTGCAGAGGAGCTGCTAGATGGATGCCTGTGTTACCCACCTGAGTGAGAGTTGACTAATATGCAGCATTGTTTCCAAAAGAAATTTCAATGCATTTCACGATCCTTTGGAAGAACTATTCTTAGGTTCTGGTTTAGGGAGTAATGTTGAATTTCATGCTGCATTAATGCTCCAGAGTCATAAATCTTTTGCACTTTTACGGGCTGTGTACAGCCCCTCACTGTGACTCAACATGCTTGATAGTTTTTACACATGCAGCTTCTTGTATGTGTGTTTGTTTGCACATATACATACACGCACCATTCAACAGGAGGAGCTAAAATTGGCTTCAAGGTATCAAAGCAGTAATTTAATCAGTCTTTCAAACACGGCAATTTGTGCAGGAAGTTCTGATTAAAAAGCCTGTGCATCAGTGTACGGAGCCTCACCCACCTCCATGGCAGCCAGTTAGCTGATTAATACCCCAGAGGACCCAGTAACCCTCCGCCTGCCCATTACAGCTGCTTCACTGCTGTCTGAGAGGGTGAGCAAGGAGGGGTCAGAGAGGAAAAAGGATTGGATAGAGACTTGAAAGGTGTACTACAATAAATTACCGGTAAAAATCAAACACTGTAATACTTTTATTTGTGTTAATACTGAATGGACTTAAACGTAACTTTCAACTTTTACTTTAAACTTCACAACTTTATTGTTCAGCCAAGGTTGGAAAATCCCCTCCAGACAAAACTGTTGGGTTACTGTGTTTAGTCATGTTTAAAAACAGTTTCACCTAAACAGCAGCACTTCCTCCAAATGTCAGTGAACAGACCTCAGCAGTAGTCTTTCAATGCCACTCCACTTGTCTGTAAATCTTTCACCATCAGTTCAAGACAATTAAGAAAAAACAAAATAAAAACACAAGCAATCTACTCACATATTTGCAACTCATTTGCCGAATGGAACCATTAGTATTGTGCGTGCACGACTCGATCACATGAAAAAGCAAATATTGAAGAGGTATTGATTCAGTATTGAATACTTAATCCATTTGCATGACTGTATTCCAGTCTCCCTTGGAAAAAGGCAATGCTATCGTGCTAGCTCAGCGGCGTCCTCCTCCGCTGAATCGGCTGCTGACACGATTGCTTTGTCTGCGAAAAGGTGCTGACCTCCAGGAAGGACAAGGGCGATGGTTTTTGGCCCCACCCACTATAAATCAAAATGTGATTGGTTAATGCACCTGCCACTTTCTAAACATACATGTGTGGCTGTGGCCTTCTGTCCCGATTATGAAGTCCTAACCGATGAGTGAGGGGCTCTAACCTTTTCTTTGCCTAGAGACAACAACAAAGAAAATCTGGTTGGAATTCTTCTATTTTCATGGTTTCAGGACAGTAACTCTTTGATTTCTGTACTAAACTTGATTTTTTTTTAAAAATGGGGCTATTGGCTACTTAGAAATGGGGAAAAAAAAGATTCCTGAATGAATGAAATTTAATGATTCGTATGTTTGATCTTTTCTTAAGGCCTAGAAGTGCCTTATGGTTCCCCTCTGATGGTTACAGATGGTCAAAGGTAAGTAACAAAAACAGAGAAGATCAGGGGCTAAATATAGAGTTTTAAGCTTTCAAAGCACATTTAGGATAAAGCACAGCAGTTATAAAGAGATTTACGGAGAAAAAGTAAAAAATAACTCAAAGTTAAAGACAATGGAATGAAATCAAGGCAGTCAGAAATTCACTCTTCTATAACATGCAAATCTGCAAGAGGAATTGCACATATGTCTGGATCTCCAAATCTACAATTATGTTTTTTTAATTATATAATTTGTTTGTGCTGAACTAATGCCTCATTCCCACAGCAGAGTTTGAACATTTTTCCTTCATACTTCTGCTTGAGTCGCTGGCATTTGATATTTTTTTCTGTCCTGCAAAGTCATCCAGTCCTCTCAGCTTCTTTCATGGATGCTTTTCTTCCTCAAGACTAAACAAAAACTACAAACTTTTCCAATATACAACCACACAAGTCTCTACTCTTCCAATTTCAACAATAACATCTGGACAGTTGGCTGCTAGAGAACACATTATTTTCAGAGATTGGAACACCCTGAACGACCTTGTGTACTTAATACCCCCAAACAACCACACGCCCAGTGCTGCTGTGCTACATATTCACCTCATTAGCTCCATTAATCCAGTCTTGTGCTTCTTCTGCCGCCCGTATGGACCTTTTTTATTATCTGGTTGAGGGCCTATTGCACATGTGAGGTCGAGGAGGGAGTTTGATTTCTGGTTCGTATGCTCCGTCCTGTGTGTGAGGGCTTGACATCTACAGTACAGCGTATAATGAGACGTCTGTCTGCCTCATTCTCCACCGATCGGAGGTCACCAACGCTCTATGGTTTGATTCAGGGATTAAATGTCAATGAGTATTTAATCTATCAGTTTCTGCACTGAGGTGTTGCTGGAGAAGGTCATACGGAGAGTAATGAAGTGTTGGTATATTCAGTGTAATGTGTTTTTAGTGGGCTGTTCTTGTAGTCTTGGCAGTGATTTTAAAATACATTTACTAATAACGTGCAGTGGAAAAACGATTATTTTGCTCCTTTAATGAGAACTTTTGCAGTAACAATCAAAGTCATTTGTCGGCTTTTGGCAGCACACAAAAGGTTAAGAGATAACATTTCAGTTTGTCTACCAGCCAGACTAAACACTCCACGTTTTTATATGAGGTTAATCAAGATAATGTGGACACTTAATCCACTATAATATCGCTGTCAAATACTTCAGATTGATGCAATAACGTCATATCGAAGGGTGATTTTTATAAGCGCTCCTACGCCTTCTTAGCAGACGATCCTTAACCTGAATCTTTAATTTGTAGACTCTGACAGAGAGTGAGGTGAGGCTGGTGCTCCGTTTGAAAATCGTAAAAGAAACGCCTGACAGCCGCCTCTGTTCTCTGCACGCACACACACACACCCACACACACACGAGTCCACCCGCTGACCCCACTCACCAACATCTCCATTAACCAGAGCACAGTGTGATTTCATTACATCGGGCTTAATTGTGTTCACTGCATCTCGACGTGCTCTGGTAGAAACAGTGGCGTGAGTGAGGGCTGCGGGAGGAAACAGAAGATGGAAACGGCGGTGGGGACGCAGGGCAGAGGGGATGTCAAAGCTTTTATTCACTGGCTTTTAAAAAGCTCTCTATTCCACGCTACTGCATTTCCCCCTCCGCAGGGCTGAGAGCATGTCTGCGCTTAGAAAATAACCTCCAGCCTCCATGCCGCGCAAACAAACCGCTCCAGTATAGTGTATGCTCTTCTCTGCACTGTGAGATACAGTACGTTGTCCAATTCAGAGCAGCCAGGGAGGAAGGTAATTGTTGTTAATGTTTATCAGCTCATTTTGGTATGTACTTTTTGTTTGGTGAAGTGAATAGAAGGACAATGGGGCTCTAAAAATGGGTGAAAGCTTATCAGGATTACAGAAAAACAGAATAAACTAAAAGCAGGCACTGAAAATGAAGATCAAAGAGGAGCAAAGGTTCTCCAAACCCTTCACATATAAAAACTGACTCACATAACTACCTTTACAAAGCCTGATTATGTTCTTTTTTTCTCCTGACAGCTGGTGCCTATTTACAACTGTTGTGTAATCAATTTGGACAGCTGTAAAATAACAGCAGTGGGAGCAGAACCTGGAAGAGACCTCACAGTTTGGTTTAATAGGAGAAATCAGCCCCATCGGGAATAAAAGTCGAGATGATTCTGGGTCTGTCTGTGACACCTGACATTGTTTGGTTTCCTTCTCTTCGGATTGGAGCTGAAACACCTGCTGGAGTTTCGTTCTCATGTCAGTCCATCTAGACGCCCATTGCTGTTTTAACTGTCACAACACTGCAGAGACGGAGGTCCTGTCTGCTAATTTCACGTCAGATAAGTTTCACAGGGGCGCGACCTTTTGTGTGGGTGTTTTCAGACACATTTGTATTCTGGTATGTTTACCTAATGTGGTACTTCTGTGTTCACCAGTAAAGCTTCAGTGTGAAAGAGGACTGGAACATTTTCAAAATTAAAAACCCATTTTGGTGGCAAGGAGGACATGGAGTGCCAGTTTTCAATAAAAATCAGGGCTTATTTTGGCCAGAGTAGCAACATGGCTTTCAGTCTGTTGACATAAATTATCAGCTCCATGAGGTTGATACTGGTGGTTTTTTTAGTGAAGCGTCTCAACTAATACTGAAAGGTTTGCCAGTAAACCCTCTTGTAGTCACTTTGATGGTCTCTTTACTTTTTTTAAGCCAGACCTATAATTCAGTTTGCAGATATTATCAGCCAATATTGGCCTAGCTTGTGTGTGTGTGTGTGTGTGCTAGTACTAAAAGGTTTTTTAAGGCCAGAAAAATGCTTAAATTAACAAATTAAAAATGTGGCGGTCCTTTTTTAATACTAATAAGTGAAGTGTTTATCGTTCAGTGCACTGATGTCCAGACTTGAGTTTGTTAAAATGTAAGATATCCTGCGTCCATCACATATCTTTGTCACAAGCATCTGATTTAGCATTTAGCCTTACAGAGCTTCTAGCATGACTGTGGACTTTGAGTCAGGTTTAAATTGATGTTGCAATATTTTACTCTCCAATATTTGTCAGAACATTCAAACAGAAGATCCTGGATCCCTTTTAAACCCCTCACCTTTGATGGGATAATCAGTGGCACTTGGAGGCCGCTTTGAAATAATATGGAATTTCTCACAAGCTGAGAGAGAAAAGGCTGGGAGGCATTAAAGGACAAACAACAGGTGTGGCTCAGAGCAATGAAAAAAAAAGTGGAGTGATGAAGAAAGACACAGTCACACAAACATCTAAGGATTCACCATGTAGGAGATCTGAAAAAGTACAGATAACATCTACAGGCTCTCCCATCAACTGCAGTGACTCTGTTCCTGCAATTAAGCCCTGACGGTAAATATTTCTCTGCACAGCCACAAACTGTTGCCTGATCTGCAGTAAACGAAGAACCACCTCCAGACCGGTTGAAAGCCCTGTGGTTAGCCGATAACTTTGATTGCACCTGATGCTAATCTAAAGCTGCAAATGTTTTCAGCCTGATTTCAAGTTTACGATTTGGAAACTATTTCATTGAAATTGCAACCAGGCAGGTTGAGCGTGTCGTACCTTTGAAGAGAAAAGTCAGGAGGTTTTATTGTGCTTAATATGGTGTTAAACTAAGCCAATAATTAAACAATTACAGATGATGAAAAACCGATTCTCACATTTCATTTTGAACATTATTGCCTCTAACTGAGACCTCCATCAGAAAAGGTCCTGACCTTTCAAAACACAATTCACAGCAGAAAATGTTCACTGTTTCCTTGTTACATTTAATCCATTTCTTTTTAAACACAACCTTTAAACCCTCCGTGTGCTTCAGATACTGACATACACAGCAATATACAGACTTTGATTAAAATTTAATCTTTTCAGATCCCTGTTCTTTGTATGGATTTCAGATATAACAAACCCAAAAAAAGCTCTATTTCTTTCAACAAAAATGCGATGAAGTGGAAATCTTCACTCTGACCGGGCTGTTCAAACATTTTGTCCAACTGTAAAAGTTGCTGCAGCAAAATGCAGCAACTCATTTTAAGGTTTGAGGTTTTGACACCAAGAAATCAACTCATCATCTGCTTATCTAATGCTGCAAAAGATTAGACTCTTTCTTTCATTTTTGAAATCTGAAGCTGTATCTTTAGAATTGTGTTGTGAGTGTTGTACTTTTCGTACAGCTACCAAAACTTTTCCAAGGAGCTTCAGAAATGCTTGGCGAATTAAGTTTTGTTTGAATGGAAGTAACCTTTGGAATTACAAGCTCAGTGAGTTAAACATGCAAGAAAATTTACCTGAAAGATTGTTTTCTATAACATAAACACCTTTAAAGGGTAAAAAAGAAGGTAACTGACAATACATTTAAGAAAGTAGAACATAGAAAGTTTCCTCCCAACCTGCATTAAAGACATTTTAGAGGAGACAAACCACTTCCAGTGTTTTGAATAAAACACCAGAGATGACTGTTGCATGACACACATCCCACCCCACTCCCCAAAAGCCAACCATCTGCTTTACAACAGTCGATCATGGAAACATATCACATGTTGGCAATCAAGAATCTGTAATAAAAATCTGTGTCAAGAAACTTTGTACACATGTATACAGTCTTTTTTTTTTTTTTCCCTGGTAAGCAATGTAAATAAAATTATGTCTCTCTCCTCATTCATACAGCCGGTCCTATTAGCCTGAAATAAGTGACCATAATGGCTGCTCAGAGATAGAACTTGCCCTGAAGCAGTTAGAATAGATCCAAAATATCTTAGTTTGGAGGACTGGATTACAACTCTTTTTTTAAAGCTAAGTTCAATTGTTTTATCAAATGGTCTTTGATTTTTTTCTATTGGAAAGCTATTTCAGCTTCAAGTATTAAACTATTTATCAATGATCTATATCTAACCAGGCACTTCCAACTGGAAGGGGACATAGTTCTAGATAGACCTGGATAAAAAACAAAGGGGTAATAGAAGTAGATAGATGGTTAGAAAAAAAAGACGAAGATGAATCTAAGTTTGGCCAACACCAAAGAGACCATGCAGAGGAGAGCATCTGCTGTCTACAAGCTGCAGGATACGTCAGCTGTGATGACAGCAATGGATGCAGAAACTTTTCAACACCTGCAACAGATGCTACATGATGGAGGCTTCATGTCGCTGGGAAAAGTAACCTCTTGAGTCTGTGACAACAAAGAGATGACAGAGAAGCCCAAAATACATCACAGCAACAAACACTGTGTGGGTACATCAATGCGTCTTAGCTCTGACTTTGTCTTTAGATGGTTAAAGTTATTAATTACTCTAAATCCTCTGTGACCTTTTTGTTTTTCAAATCGAACGTCTGCACCATCCTCATGGACCCACAGTAATATAAACCGCTGAGTGATGCCAGGGAACAGTTTACATAACCAACATTCTTAACTTTGCCATCTCTGAACTCATTATAGACAGAAATAGATCTGCAGGGCAGATGCTTTCATCCAAACCCATTAATGCACTTTTTGCATTCTCATCCAAACACTATGGAGATGGAGCGCGATGTGAAGTTTTGATGCGTTGAAGTGGCATTTATGAACGTGTCCACTCTGTCAGACCGCCCTGCAGGCAAGAGTCAGGTCTTTGTTTTTTATCTTCCCCTGGCCGTCTGATGCATTAACTCACTCCTTTCAGCAGATGCACTTATAAAAGAGTCACCTCATCTTTCATGTAGAGGAGCAGCTCCATGAGACTCACTGTCAAATCTGGCCCTGCAGACCTCTTTAGTACATTAAGCTGCGCCGACTCATTTAAAGCCAGACTGTAACATTTTACTGTTATCATGATGTTGTGCATTAGCGGTGCATTACTGTATGTTGCTCATAGCACATAATGGAATTGTATTTTGCACTGAATACAAATCAAGTTTAAATGGTTTGCTGTATGAAGTGGGTGGCTTTTTAGGCTGTTGAATAAAATCACTTCCTCCTCCATGTTTAAAGTTTAAAAGCACCGTAAAATATCAGCATCCTTACAGGTTCACTGCACATAACGCCATGCAAGAGGAGTCACATAAATTGCTTGTTTGTCATACAGTTTATGTTCAGTTCGGGTACATCGTCACTGAGATGAGTCTCTAGCGTTCTCATTGTTAAGCTTTGGCCCAAGATTTGGTACTTCTGTGCTCTTAAGAGTTTTACAAAATTCTTCTTCTTTTTTTTTTTTTTTTAAAGTAGGAATAATCCAAATGGCAGCACGGTGTGCAGTGGTTAGCACTGTTATCTCACATAATGATGGCTTTTCTTTGAGGAGTTTGCATGTTCTCCCCGTGTCTGTGTGGGTTTCCTCCCACAGTCCAGAGACATGCCGGTTAATTGGTAACTCTAAATTGCCCTCAGCTGTAAATGTGAATCTAAACCTCTCCTTTAATCTTTACTGAACTTTGTCCTTAAAACTTTTTCTGTCTTTATTTCATTTCTGTTCTCATTGTCACACCTCTTTAAAATACCTCACTTATTATTCCAGACTTGAAAAACGTAGGCCTTATTACTGTGCCGACGATGATATTCAGTGATTTCAGTCAAAGTTGGTTCAGTATGACCTTTACCTTGTTTGTATGAAGTAAATTTCTGTGGCACTTGATGTTGTTGTAGCTTTCAGACTCTCTGCCAATAACACAAGCGCCGTAAAGCTAACAAGTGCTCATTTAGTTACTCTCCTCACAGCACTTAGTGCAATAATACAGTTTTAATGACTCTGTGAGCGCAACTTAGCTCCACTGTATATGTGTTGGTCTGTGAACAGGACCTCTGGGTATTTAAGCATATTTACTGTTGTAAAGGAGAGCTTCTAGATCATCCCTACAAACACTCACATCCATTAAACAGATACAGACGCAGGGTTTGTCCAGTAGCCGCTCCCCCGCCATCATCAAAGACAAGAAGCTGCAAAGAAAGAAACGGCTTCTCTGCCGAGTGCTGCTCGGAAAGAAGGAGTGTGAGAACAAAGAGGAAGGGAGGGGATGATCGCCAGAGGCTAATACAATACAATGTTAGTAGGAGCGCTTCCATAAAGACGTTGAGTGGATCCACGTGGGCTGACTAACGACAAGCACAGCTGCATCTGCAAAATTTACCCAATCCCTAAGCTCAGAAAATGATTGTCTGACTGACAGTTAGTGCTCCACAGGTTTGGCTTTGCTGGATGTGCTATATTAGCTTGCAAATTCTCTGTTTTTCTTTCGAGGAGCAAAACACTGGGTCTATTCAAGGCCGCTCTCAGATGACATTTGGCATCAATGTGTCAGTGGCAGAGAAATATATTCATCCAGTGTCTTAGGCGTGGTTTCTTGATGGAAAACAGCTTTTCCAAGGAAAGCACAGACGATGGGTTGCACAAACAGCGCACAGCATTAAAAATGCATTATGGAAGAAAACGTCATTGATACTTTAACACAGTGCTTCACAGTTTATCAGTACAGTTACAAATACATGTGCTGACATCATGCCATTTGGCAAACATTAGCGTAACATCTGTAAAGGAGAGTTTATGTTTAAAAGAGCCCACAATGAGCGACAGACTTTAACACAGAACTGTGACTTAACAGATGTTCATTTATAGATCAACCTGTTCATGCAAAACCAATGAAACCCACTGCACCGTGCTCCGTCTTCATTAGCTTCCATGCTGTGACAACGTGAGCTTTTCTCATCCAGTTCAGGGAGTTTCTGCAGGTTAAACTGAGGCGGTGGTCGGTCCATGGTCTTTAGTTTCACACTGTTTAACTCCAGGAGGCCCGAAGAGAAACAGAGAGCTAGCAGAGCTGCTCAGGGATCCAGTGACGCTTTAGGAAAACACGGTTTAAAAATGGATGGGAACGCTAACTTCTCCAGACAGATGTGTTGATAAGCCCTCAAAAGGAAATGCTCCAGTGTAATGCTGTGAGGTAACAGAGAGAAAATGGGACAGATGAGGCCAAAAGAAAAAGGAGATTCCAAGAAAATATTCTCTCTTCTGCCTTGTGCTCAGTTTTACTTGCAGCTCAGTCATATTCTCTTTCAGACTTTCCCTTCATCCCTCCCTTTAAATTAGCAGCTGTCAGACCCCCTCGCACTGCAGCGCTGATTGATGACCTCATCTGGGAGTTAACATGACACACTTTGTGTCAACTCTTCAAACTGCTGCACTTATGTCTGAATTGTACTCTTTACTCAATACCTTGAGCCATTCATTACTTTACAGCTTATTGTTACCTGATCGGTCAAAAGCTCGACCTTCTGCCACGCAGCATGTGGCGAACAGACAACGGCACTTAATTCCTTTGGCCCTGTCACAGGTTATAAATACTGTCAAATGCACAATCCCATTTTGACTGAGTAGGTTTCAGTAAAGGGTGAGGCTGCGGCTATGCAGTCCCATTGCTTCCACACACCCACATCCTCAAGGTGTTGATGAAGCTGCAGCACTCTGATTGATGACTGCACATTCACACCAGGCTCTGGGGTTCCTCTGCAGCATGTGGGTGTCCTCTGAGTGAAACCTCTCATTTCCTGCAAAGACACAAGGGTGCTGAGAATGGAGGTGTTTTCCTTTTAGTAAAAAAATTCCACTAAGTCCTGAGACAGCTTTGTATTGTCTTCTTCCCCCTGTAATGGATCCTGTGGCCTCTCTTTGTTTTAATCACCACTTTATCTCTCATTTAGAAGAGTCAGCAATCACGCATCGGTCAGCAGAGGATTCTAGCGGGGAAAAAAAGCTTTTTTTTAATGGCAATAAGTTGACGTGCCAAGTGCGTCGTGAAATCCAGCATTGTTTCACCATGGCTTTTCGGAACAATAAAAGCCAACTGTGGTTGGTATGTGGTTATTCGTAGGAGAAGTAATTACCCATTAGACGTGTCAGATCTATTAGATGCTCTAAGAATGGTCAGCTGAAATGCATGTCTGGAATTTCTGTTTTCCCTGAAAGTCAGCTCGTAATGACAGGTAATGAGCTCTCATACATGACCTAAGTGATGGTAAGAAGTAACAACAACTTCAAATCAATTAACCCAGCTTTCTTCCATTAATGTGTACAATATTAACATGACGTTATAGTGTTTCTCAATTTTACTGCATAGCACATAACTATATATACAATTCCTCATATGCAGACATATTGGTTCTGCATTTTCTTAATTCTTGGCTTTCTTCTGTGCTACATTTGTTTTTTATGTCTTCCTGGTGAGCTGAACGCCAGCAGGAGGGAGTGTTTTTCACCAGCTAATCAACAAAGGCGAACATATTGACAACATGCACAGTTCACCTCTGGATTTTATGTTGGCAGATCAAAAATGCACATGTGGATTACGGAATTTTACAAAAATTTTAAATAAATGCAAAACAGAAATCCGTTTGCACTTCCAGAGTCAAATTCCTCAAACGATTTGTAATCCCAAAGTTTCATGGCAGATGCTTGAAATAAAAAGTGGTTCCTGAAAAGCAATGAAGGAAAATAACAGAAGTGATTAATAATTTTAAAGGCAAGCTTGCTGTATGGCAGCTGAGAAAACTGCAAGCATTGTAATGACTTTTATTTCTTCTAAAAAAAAGAAAAACTGAACCACCTGAGTGGATACAGGTAATCATTTGGGACCGGATAACTAACATGTTATTTGCAGCATGTATATGCTACCCAGTAGACACTTGTAAGATTGTGGACAAAGTTTGACCTCTGGAAAGCAAAGAAAATGGGACAACAAAAATTAAGAAAGGATTGAAAGGATATTAGAATTGAGACAGATAGAAGAGGCATGCTCTTTGTTTCTGATACCAAATTAAATTAGGATTATTCCTTTTTTTTAATTATCCAGCGATGCAACTTCTTAAAGGAGATTTTAGTCTTAGAATCATGGATTATTCATTGTTTCAAAACCACTGTTTTCCCCATATGTTTGCCTTTGGCTGAGGGAGGCGAGTCGCTGCGGGCCATCTCTTACACTCTGCCGTTATAAATGATGACTTCGCCAAATAGAGTTTATTCAGAGAGGAGCGGAGAGAAATGAAAATTATTCCCTCCACCGTGAGACAGCCTCACTTTCAGTCCTGGTGTAAGAGTCTGCGCCGTAACACATGCAGGAGATAATGCGTTATCATAAAACTGATTTCCAGGTGCAGTTGCTGCACTGAGGTGTGCTGTGGAGCAGATCGAGCCGTGTGTTCACCGTCACCTACAGATGGAGCAGATACAGCAAGATGTGCTGTGAGTACCCAGCATCCCCGGCTCCTATGAAGGGGAGGGGGCGCCATGACAACCCAACTCCTCACTGGCTACCATCTTTCTTTCAATCTCAAAAACATTTCTGCCTTTATCTTCATAATCATGCACTCCTGCGTATTTATGACTCCTTATTCATCAGAAACCCTCCAGGTGCTGACTTGCTCACACACCCACCGAGTAAACACACAGGAGATTCCTCCTATCTGTTTAAACGCATGAATTGTGTGTTTAGTATTCATGTGGCATTTAGCTGAAAGCATCTGGGCACTGCAGCAGCAGCAGTAGCAGCAGCACTGGGTCAGTGCAGGAAAAACACAACATGATTGTATTGTTGACAGAAAGACAGTCTATTTAAGGTGAAAATAGTGAGGTAATGGGGAAAACCTTATTTAAAGTCAGAATGAGTTTGTCCCCCTGTCAGTGATTGATTCATTCAGAGGAGTTTTTAAAAAGAATGAAAGTTATTTCACTGCTTCACTTCATGTAAATGATATCAACAATTTTGGATGAAGCTCAGTTCAGTGTGATGACGTAAGATCACTTTATTTGCCTTGCTTTTCTATTTATCATCAAGGATGTCAAAAACCTGACGTGATGCTTCTGATCAGAATTACCCTTTGGTCTTTTACTCATCGCTCATCAGCCTCGCTGCCAAGTGTGTCTGTATGCAGGAGAGACTTTATTTGTCCATGCAAATGCTGAAGCATGTTTCTGTGGGCATGTTTTAGCTGTTTATCTGTTTGTCAGAGACGAACTCCAACGATGATGAAAAGCCCAGATGATTTGAGATGAGAAGACAGATTATATTTTGTCTTGTAAACAAACAGAAGAGAGGGCAAGTCTGTATGTTCTGTTTGATCATTTCTGTCTGTTCTATTAAAAATAATACTTTGAGTATAGGTGGAGTCAGGAGGATTTTACTAAAAATAAAATATGGACATATACCAAGGTAATGCTGCTCACTCGTCACTTCTGGGCCTCTGTATATGTGTGGTGGTGACTGTGTATGGAGGCACAAAGCCCTCTGCCTGTATTTTGATGTTTTGGCTGACTCAGGACCTGCTCGGGACAAGTTACCATAAAGAGTGATGTAAACGCACAATCAGTT
>JAPXVT010000010.1:5150140-5161274 GCA_029823135.1 Acanthurus reversus
TCCTCGCCGCAGCGGACCCGGGTTCGATTCCACCTGTGGCCCTTTGCTGCATGTCATTCCCCCTCTCTCCCCTGTTTTCTGTCTACTCTTCAGCTGTCCTGTCCTAATAAAGGCACAAAAAGCCTCAAAAAATATCTTAAAAAAAAAAAAAAAAGCTCTCATAGATAAGCTTCCTTGAATAATCATAATGCTGCTTAAATACTCTTTCATTTTGCTAAAGTGAAGTCACATTGACACATACTGTATTTACAACTTGTTAATGGATGGTAGGTTGTGTTTGGTGTCATACACTGTCACTAGGTGGGTCTTTGCTGCTGGCTCTGGCCCTCAGTGATAACTCATGCCAGCCTGCTTGGTTTATTGCTGATAGAGACCATCTGTGCTGCCACAGTTAGTCTCCAATTAGACATCTGAAAATGCACAGAGTCTATGGCAATAATTTATGCTGGGTTTTCTAGATACAGTTGTGTTTATAATACAACCATCTAAACATCCTTGACTTTACTCCACACATAGTGGAGTGTCCTATTAAAGGGGGTGAATTCTTGTGCAAACATGTATTTTGTATTACATCATTTTGATATGAAAGAGTCTTTTTCTGTTAATTGATGATGAAAAAAAGTTATGTTAAATCTACAATGATTTATTGTTGTAAGTCAATAAAATGGGAACATTTGCATGAATGAGTGAATCAGTACCCTACACATTTTATGGTTTGTTGTCTCACGCATTTCTCAAATTCTGCTTTCTGTACAGCAAGATTTCAAACTAAAATTTTTTTTATCCCAGGTCGCCATCACCTGCTTTAAATCCCACAAAACTCCTCAAATAATTTATTGAGAATAAAGTTTGTGGGCATGTCTGTCTGGATGAAAATGGCTATATGAAGTCTGGGAGTGTCTGCATACTGTCTGCTGAGACACATGGACACAGCAGATATCTCCCACAACTGGTGATAACAGGCCTGTGCGACAGTGTTTTTAGCCTGGTACCACTGTCCCTCACTATGTGGTGTATTGCTGTATTTTCTCTGTGTGATCATGTATGGTAGAGTTATGCTGTACCCCAGTACGAGAACTATGAGGTTAACATTTTTGTTTTTTATTGAAATATCTCCATCCAGTCAGATGGATCGCTCAAACATTTATGTCTCTGAGACAATGACCTTTTTTTAATTGTAATTTGTCCAATAATTTGGTTTGAGACCAAACATCTAAAAACTAACAAGTCAGCCTTTGCTACACTTTGTGTTAAGTGTTAATCAGCAAATGATAGCAAGCTAACATGTTCAAATAACATGCTGCTGTCGCTGGTAAATACATAGATTGAAGGTTGAAAGTAATTAAAGCAACAGATGTTGATTGAAAACAAGCTGGGGCCCACAATAAAACTCTGCAGTACCCCAAAAGTTGTAGATGAGAAAGTTTCCCACTATGACAAAAAATCTTCTTTTCTGAAATTGCGGAATTGTTTGAATTTTATTTGTTTTATTTTATTTTATTTGATATTCAACCTTCATTTAACCAGGAAAAAGCGTCAGTCAGATTAAAAATATATTTTTCAAGAGTGTCCTGGCCAAGACTGGCTGTAGCACAGTCATCAAATAGAAAATGAGCAGCCAAACATAAAAATAAACAAAACCAGATACATTAATACATTGAAAAACATGAAATAATAACAAGTAAAGCAGCAAAAAATTTGCAAAGTTTACCACAATTATAGTTCACATGACTTTCAGAGGATCTCCTACAATTGATATCTTCATGTCAAATTAGTCAATAAAGCAAATTGCATACATGCATTTTAACAAGGCACATGTCTTTATGCGTATACAGACTGTTTCCTCCTTGCAGCCCAACTCATGATGTGTTGATGGGTCATTTGACCTTGTTGGAACTGGAAGCGGAAATCAATTATTAGGGACATTGTGTTTGATTTCACGGACAAAATGGAGCTTTTATCTGTGGGAACTGCAGCCTCACATACTGTTGTTTATCTCAAAGTGTTTTTCCCAGAAGTTTCATTAAACTTTGACAAACAAGATCTCACTGACTCACATGTTGTCTGAGGCAGGAGGACCCAACTCCCACAGAATCCTCAGATGAATCTGAGGGGTCATGGTATGATTGTTTTGAATTTGATTTTAACCACTTTTTATTTGTAAAGAAACTTAGTTCTCCAGTTTCCTTTGGCCTAGATGAGTCAAAATGATCAACCTGTATTTCATTCCTTTTCTTCTCTTTATCAGTTACTTTTGTCAGGTGTATATATTCACACTTTGTTTAGAATTATGTAAATAATGTCAGCTGTCATACTCAAAGCTTGCTTACTAATGTTTTTGTAAATGTGAATAAACTTATTCTAAGTAGCTTAGCTAGCTTGGTAGCTTGGTAGCTAATTAGAATAACTAATATTTTTTTGATAATTTGTTGAAGAAAGTGACAAATAAACATGACAACTTAGAAGTAATGCTGATTCGGAATTCACATTTAAAAGAAAAATATTAGGATGACATGTACTTATTTATTTATTTGCTGCGCAAACCTTTGATTTTTTCCTCTTTCACCAGTCTGCATCTTTGTGTCAGTATCTGTCATTACAAGGATTTGGACAAAGTTTGGCCACCAGCACCCATCCCCAGTCATCTGCAGAAGATGTCAAACCCTGTTACAACTATGTTGGTCAGATTAATTCAGTTTGTACAGCCCAAGATCACAAGTCCCAGTTTGCCTCAAGGGGGCTTTTGAGTTAGTACAGTGTAGGGAGAAGAAAGAAAATTAACAAAAGGAAATGATCACTATCTGTGGAAAACTTTGATGACGAGATACAGACATATGTAGGCTATAAAACATAAGTGATGAGTGTGGATCCAGGAGGGTGTTGCCACATGACCTCGAGTCAACCATGGAGACCCAGGAGGAGGACATGACGCGCAAATACTGAAGAAAAAAGTGTTTCTGCCAAACACCATGATGTCACAGTAAAGTTAACCTTTGACCTTTGAGATATAAAAAGTCATCACTTCCAATTTTGTCATAATGAGGGTATGAATTATTGAAACAGGGCCGTGTTTTGTAAGGTTACAGTGACCTTTGACCTTTGACCTCCAAAGCCAATCCACGAATGAACTGTTTGGGGGACTGACTGAGGATGTTTATACCAAGACAATGTCACAAGAATGGACAGATAGACTGAAAACAAAGCAACATAGAAGAAAGACATATAAACAAAACACATTCAGTATTTACCAGAAAGTTTACAATTTGTGGATTTCTTATTGCTAAGATAACCAGCAACCATGTGATGACAAGTTCAAGGCCTGAGGTTTCTAATAATGGGAACTAATAAATAAAAAGGGTGAAAAAAAAAGTTTTTATCTAAGATTTAAAGACCTCAATAAGTTTTTCCAGTGAAAAGGGCATAGATAGGAAAGTGACCTGCATCCCGCTGAACTCTTTTTCAGAACTTTTTAAGATTTACAGGAGTCCAGTATTCTGAGAGTAGAAGATGCAGAATGAAACATAGAGTATATTGTGAGCAGAAAGATATGAGGCAGAGATCGCTTACAAATTTATAAGTCATTGAAAGCACCTTAAAGTCTTATCTGACGTGATAGATGATAAAATTGATATTATGGTTGAGTTTTGCAATTTTTGTTAAGAATGTGTAAGCTCTTCATCAACCATGGACAGAACACGCCTAATTTTAGCCCTGTTACATAAGTAGAGAAAGGTGATTTTAGCAGTTTCTTTTCTGTGCCAATCAGGGGAAACAGTAGGATCATATATAATATCAAGATTTTTGGTCATTAAAGTTTCTGGAATCACACAGTTGTCTTGCCATATGCACAAGAGACACATAAGTGAGGTTCGATGGCTGAAATAAAACCATTGGGTTTACTGTGTTTATTTCAAGATAATCAAAGGCAAAGGAACAACCCCCCCACCCCTCCTTGTTGTGAGGGAATCCCCAGTATGTAAACGAGTGACGTACAAAGATGCTCTCCCCCTGATACTACATGTTGACCCTTTTCCTACCCTCTTTACCCCAACTGTGGCCTTCAGACAGGATGAGGTGAAACCTGCTAGTCCAAACAGGTTTTCTCACTGCACCTGACCAAGCTCAGAACAGGTCCGTGTTGGGAGGGCGGAGTGGGCAAACTAGGGCTGGGATATCCCTGACTCAAGGTGTCTCTGGCTGATAGGGCTGCTTCTCTGTCACACAAGCCTTATCTCCCCCAGCCCCCCCGCCAGGTTGCTCAGCAACCGAGGGGGTTGCGGGGTACAGCACCTCTTAAGGTCGACGTAGTTTCATATGGGTGTTCCCGCTCCTCTGGTTCTCTTTCTGTACTCATCTTTTCATTTGTCCTGGCTCACTTTATCATTAGGCTCGCATAGGTTGACAGGACAGAGATCGTCCTGTTGGTAGTGCTGGAGACCAGGTGGGAGGACCTGCGTGCAGGTAAGGGTGTGGCCTGCTCTGGACAGGGGTCAGACTCACTTTGTGGCACTGCTGGACTAGAGGGCAGAGGTCAAACAGGATGCTTATCTGCTCTAATAGGACATGAGACAAGACATTTCTTACTTTTTGTGTCTCTGCTGTGCTTGTAAGAAAAAGGCGGGAGTTCAATCCAAATTGTTTTGTTGATCTAAAATTTTTTTTTTTTTTTTTTTAAATTGTTTGATGCATATATTTTCTATAAAGACATTTCAAGCATTCAGGCTTCATGCATTATGTTTGATTGTCAAAACTAGCAAAGATTTTTATCATCTGTTGCACCTTTGGAAATACTTCATTTGTCCTTTGTGCCTTTTTTAAAAATAACTGAACATTCTCAGCGCTAGTCAAAATTTGTCACCACTAAAAGGGGATTTGTTGTTAATTTGCAGCACCATAACATGCTTAATTTTCCTGGCTATATCAGTACATTTCTTCCAGTCAAGTTTTGCTATTAGTTATTTCTCATCAGTGTGTGCAGGTGTAAGTAAATGTGGAGAAAAAAAGCTGAAGTCATATGACGAAGGTCACGTTTCTTTATTTTGATATGAAATATTTCAGTGACAATTTTGCTAAGTGCTTCTTTCAGCTGTTTGTTAAATCTAAATAGAATCCATGAAAAACAGTCTAATTTACATTCTGAAAAAAACATTGCAGTGAATGTTGAATGTAATGCACCTGTATTAATTCATTTTAGCTGTATTGAAAGTTTTTCATCTAGTTGTTACCAAAGTAAACAGATGTGTCTAGTTGAGAAGGGTGTAACCCAAAGATAAGGTGCTGCTCATCTTCCATTTGAACTGTAACGTAGTTTACGTTCTCAACGGCTAATGGACTATCTGTCATAAGGCAGCAGCCTCAGAGCGGCAGTGTGATGGAAGATGGTGGTATCTTCATATAAGCTGCCTCAAAGAGAGGTTTCTGAAAACAAAGCTGCTTCTCATGAGAAAAAACCAAGTTTGATTGAAAAGTAATGATACTTTTGCTTTGATTGCTAAAGGAATATAGTATGTATTTAGCACAAAATTCTTTGCTTTGAATGCTGTGGGTGCTCCTGTCTGCATTAAAACTATGTCAGAATTCACCCCTCACTCGTCAGCAGTGAAACAATAATCGACTCTTTTTCTGTTTTAGGGGATGCAAAAAGTTGCTGAGAGTTCAAAGATTCAGCAGCTAAGAAGCACCAATGGAAAACAATTTCAGTTTTGAGGAGGTTGGTCTTTTTTCCTATGGCGTATTCAACAGTAAGATTCAGTACATTTGCTACAAGATATATTGGAATACTGAAGCTCCACAGTTGTGTGCTTCAGAGTTCAAGAAACAAAGAGATCTTAAAAAATTAGTCTGTATAGAGCCTGTGAAGTTTGATGTGTGCAATAAGTCTTGCAGCAATATATATTTCCCTTCATCCCTCATCCAACTTTCCTCCAATAAATACTTTTCATCTTTCCTCTTTTTCAGGGCAGTGAAATGTCCTATGAAGACAATGAGCCAGTCTTCCTCTCTCCAGTGAGACTGTAAGTCTTTTCTCTCTTTGAAGCCTCTTTGCTTCAGCAGTAACTGAGACTGTGCAGGTTGCACTTGATTCCTATACAACAATGTATATGTATTGTAAATGTATGGTGCAGTTCTGCATCCGGTTTCTTATAAGATAGAGAGAGCTGGTCTTTCTTGCTCTGAACTATGTCAGGCAACGCTACCAAGATGTGTACCACCAGAATAAGTCCCTCCAGTCAAGTGATTACAGTATATCTACATGAGGTTTTGTTGATATAGTGGTTAATATTCCATTCATGGTTTTAATACTTTGTTAGATGACTTTTTGTAGCTCTATGGAGCATCTTTCAGCTCATTTCTTGGGCTCTAATGTTTTGATTTATTTTGACTGGAGTAGGCAGCTGTCTTTATTGAAAAAGCTCTGATAAACCCACTGTATTCCTCCAGTCCAGCATGTGAACATAGTGATACATGCCTCTAAAGCGGCTCAAGGGTCAGATTATTCCCTCAGGGGTCGGTCAGACCAAACCTGAGCTTAGAGGAGAGTGAATATTGGACTCACATTCATCAGGTGTCCAGAAATACAAATTAACATGAACGCTAATGATGCTCTTTGTCTGCTGAGCGTGTGAGTAACTGACTGTTTGCTAACAAATTCACCATGGGATCCTTCACCATAGCAACTGTTAAAGGTAATAATATTATGTAAGTAGTTTGTTTTTCACCGCCTTCAAGTAGCTAAAACACAAACTAAAAAAGGGTTTAAGGTTAGAGTTAAGGTTGCAGAAAAACCTCAGCTGTATTTACAAAAGTATTTACAAAAAAGTTAATAAAATGAGGAAACAGCAATCTTGATTTATGGGCAGGGGGTGGCTGATTTTGCTTTTTTCTTTATTTACTTTCAGAAAAATCAATATTAACACATATTTATAAATTGCATCTTGACAAGAGTGATTATTTACAACCCAGATAATGATAAATAGGATGTAACGGCATTAGGGTCTGGCTGAGGTCCGGCTCAGCCAATCACTGAAGAGAGCTGTTTATCACAGCTTTTGGTAAACATGCTCAGTCAAAACTCAGGGTAAAAAAAATCGACTGGTTCAAGCTGTCTACCATTATGCAATCTTGCCCTCTTGTGGTCAAAGAGAGAATAGCAGAATTTTATGGGCATGAAGAAGTTAATCAATATATTTTGAGATTCCATTCTGATGAATTTTTAAAGCCTTTTTTTTTTAGCAACAAATATAGACTTCAGAGTCGAACTTACAGACAACATTTTGGAGTTCATGTTACAAAAAATCCCAGATTTCACTTGATCACTTGTTAAGCTGTGACAGAAGTTTGTAAGATGTTGTGAGACATTAGGAGACGTTGTTTCTGATTCTCCACCAGGACTCCAGCAGACCAGAGCAGCTTCTATGACCTGGAGAGGCAGGAGCAGGAGCAGGAGGAGGAGGTGAATGAGCCACCTATGGAGGCCATCATAATCCCCAACAACTCAGAGGGTAAGTTTCCCTTACAGAGTATGCTTTAGTAACTCTACCCCTTTGACATTTTATATTTGTGCACAAATCCCCTTTCTGTCTTTATACTTCAGCTTATCTGAACGTGAACACCAATGCCACCACAAGAGGGGATGCCCAAGTAAGTCTGCATTTTTCATACTTAACAGATTTGAAAGTTCATGAGTATAAACCAACATTACTTGCTGGTATGTTTATTAACTAAACACACTGCATTACCGCAGGCCTATGTGGAGTTAAATGAGCTCCTGGGCAGCACCTGGCAGGAGACTTCCCGCTGGGTAGGCTACGAGGAGAATTTGAACCCTGCAACGGGAACATGGGGTCCTTCGCATGTCTCCTACCTCACTTTCAAGAGTCTGATCCAGCTTCGCAGGATCATGAGCACAGGTGACTTTGGCACATTAAATGAAACGGAAATCAGGTAATGTTTGATGAATATGTCCAATTAAAAGCAACTCAAATGTTTCAGGTGCTGTGATCTTTGACCTTAATGCCACCAGTCTGTCTGCTGTGGCTGAGAAGATCGCTGATGAGCTTTTGAATAAGAATGAGATTCGCGCAAGTGATCGTGATGGCCTGCTGAGAGCTCTGCTCCAAAGACGCAGGTCACACACGGAACTCAATATGATTTTCTTTCTTTCTACAAACTCAAAAAGTCAGAAAAATGTGTGCAGCATACAACTTGTACTGATTTTAATCTTGGTTACAGTCAGTCTGAGGGACCTGTGGTTGCTCCTTCTGGAGACATTGAGATGCATACCTTCTCTGTAGCCAATAAGGTATACATTTTAGATTATTTTAGATTGTTTTATATGATTCCCTGGGTGAACATCAATATCATGTATTAACATCATAGATCCTACATTTATTGTACTGCTGTTGATTTTGCAGAGAGACAGCTCTGATAACATGGAGGCCTCAGTTGTCCTCTCAGGTATGCACATGTACTGTAACTCAGATGCAGTTATGCGTTTCAACATTTTTATATGTAGTTTTGGAAAAGATGTGGCTAAAATAGGTATTTTCCATAGGTGTCCTGGACTTCCTGCAGAAACCAGCACTGGCTTTTGTGAGGCTGACTGACTCCGTGGTGATGGAGTCTGCCCTGGAGAGTTCTGTCCCAGTTCGCTTCGTCTTCATGCTGGTTGGCCCCAGCCAAAGCGGAATAAACTACAGTGAAAGTGGCCGTGCCATGGGTGCTCTGATGGCTGACTGGGTGAGAGAGAAGAGAAGTGCAGCTTTAACAATTCGATCACACAATCCCACCCACCTACTTTGTTTAGTGCAGGTGAATACAATTTCGTGTGTTTCTGCTGACAGGTGTTCTGTCTGGAGGCCTTCTTGGCTCAGACTGACAAAGATCTGACCAACGCTGTTGCTGACTTCATGGACTGCAGCATTGTGATCCCTCCCACCGAGATCCAAGATATGGGAATGCTTAACCCAATCATTGGTTTCCAGAAGAAGATGCTGCGTGACAGGCTCCGTCCCATCGACAACCGTCTTGCCTTTGGTGACAGGTCCAAAGGTCAGCATACAGTACAGTGCTTACAGTGCACACCTAGATGTGTGAATGTCCATACAAACAAGATTAAATCCAGGTATTGTTTGACTGGAGAAGTTTTTTCATATCTTAAACATATTGAATACCAATGCTCAGCCCTTGACTCCATCAAACTTATACAACGTGATTCTAATCATGCATTTTTATATTTGATTAGGAAAAGTTAGACCTTTGAGGGAATATGCTTTGGGTACAAAGTGTGTTGAGAAGACTGATATCAATATCATGTCTGTCCATTAAATATGAGGCTACAGGCAGTGGCTGATTGACTTAGCTTAGAAACAGAGAGAAACAGCTAGTTTGGCTCAGTCCAACTGTAACAAAATCCACCAACCAGCATCTAAAAGCTCACTATTAACACAATATATCTTGTTTCTATCAAAAATATGAATTCCACATTTTTGTTATGTTCCACATTTTTGCTTAGCCAAGAAATGTTTGGGTGCAGAACCTCTCGTAAACAGTGAAGCTTTAGAGTTGAGGTAGTTGTATTTTGGTACTTAAGATGGACACACACTAGCTGTTTCTCCTGTTGTAGGCTTTATGCTAAGCTACTCTAACTGGCAGCTGGCTGTAGCCACTTATTTAACGGACCGACATGACAGCGGTTTCAATCTTCTCATGAATGAAAGAAAAATAACATACACACAACAACAGAGATGGGAAAGGGCAAGAAGCAACTCTCTCTTTGCTAAAAGAACCAGCGAGGTGTTTATGGGAGACATTTAAAATTAGCTTAAACTTTGGCACATATTTTGTATTGGTTCATATATAAAACTATCTATAATGCATCAAAAACAATATAAACAGCACAAACAGGTAGATTATAAAAAGACTTAAAAATAATCTTAAAGGCAATAGAAATAGAGACAGATTCAGTGTAATTAATGTTAATGTCAGTTTTATTTGTTTGTTCATCCAGTCAAAAAACCTCCAGAGGAGCCACGAGAAGACCCTCTGGCCCGTACAGGCTATCCTTTTGGTGGGATGGTAAAGGACCTGAAGCGACGTTTTCGTCACTACGTCAGTGACTACACAGATGCTCTAAATCCTCAAGTCCTTGCTGCCGTCATCTTCATCTACTTTGCTGCCCTGTCCCCAGCCATCACTTTTGGAGGGCTTCTTGGTAAAAAAAAAAAAAAAAAGAGTCCCAAATGGAGAGACATGTCTTTTCTCTCAGGCACAATTCATTTACAGGAGTTTACTGCCATTTCATTTTACTAATATTTCTCTCTGCTCTCCTACTCTAGCTGATAAAACAGAGAAAATGATGGGTGTGTCAGAGCTTATGATCTCCACCAGCATCCAGGGTGTCATCTTCTGTCTCATCGCTGCCCAGCCTGTCCTTGTCATTGGCTTCTCCGGACCACTGCTAGTGTTTGAGGAAGCTTTTTACATCGTACGTATCAGTTGTTCGATGTTGAAACTCCTAAATAGACATCTTAATCAAGATTAATTTGTCATTAATATCTACTTTTTCCATTCCATAATAGTTCTGCAAGTCCCAGAACATCGACTACATTGTGGGTCGTGTCTGGGTGGGGATGTGGCTGATAGTGATAGTGGTTATTATGGTGGCCTTGGAAGGCAGCTTCCTGGTCAGATATATCTCCCGATTCACTCAGGAAATCTTCTCCATCCTCATCTCTCTCATCTTCATCTATGAGACCTTCAATAAGCTCATCAAGGTTTTCCTCACCTCATCTCTCCATATATTTCACCCAAACCACCACTGTAGTCATCTCATTTAGTGTCTCTTTTAATGTTCTCTCTGACATCTCACCTCTGTTTTTTATCAGATCTTCAAAGCCCACCCTCTGATTCTGAACTACGACCATCTGAACGACTCAATGGACAACCCCTTCCACCCGGTCTTCAGGGAGCACGTCGAGTACCATCCAGGTGGCAACATATCCATTCACGAGCTGGAGATTGCAAGGCCCTACCCCAACACCGCCCTGCTGTCCATGTGCCTGATGTTTGGTTGCTTCTTCATTGCATACTTCCTCCGCTATTTCAAGAATGGTCATTATTTCCCTGGCCCGGT
>JAPXVT010000010.1:5546853-5566788 GCA_029823135.1 Acanthurus reversus
GAAATGTTCACAGATGAGGTAATGTATTAAAGTTTTAGTCACATTTGCCGACTTCCTTCCTCACTGACTGATGTTATCCCTGAGGTTGGTAGACAAAATGAATTTCCCTTTTTGTACTAACATACTTTTACGTAATTAGTCATTTCAATGGATACATTTTACTGAGTAGGCAAAGCATGTTAATTTATTTAAGCACTATTTAGACACAAGGCAATTTTAAGTGCTTTACATGGACAAAGAAATACATAAAAATGAGACATTAAAAAACATTACAGTTGCATTTAAAGGCCAATAAAAACCAGCATCAAATAAATCAAAGATTAAAAGAAACTGCATGTAAATAAATTAAATGGAAAGCAAGAAGAGAGCCAACATAGCTTCGGATTAAAATGAGCCTTTGTATCTAATTTGTTTAAAAACCACAGGAAACAGTAAAGTTTTAAACTGTGATTTGAATGAGTTGACAGTTGTAGCAGATGGCAGGTATCAAGGAAGCTTGTTCCACAGGTGGGGAGTAATAAACAAAGACCTGGCTTGGGTTTAATCCTGGGAACAATGAGTAACCCTGTCTCAGAGTAACAAGTAGGCAAGTTATGCAGAGATTTATTTTAACCTAAAACCATCAAAGGCAGTTAACCAGCCAGGAGAGCAGCGCTGTTCGCTGTTGCTGAGTCCTATCAAATGCAAAATCTACTGCTTGCTCAGTCCCCTGCTTACAGGAACTGCCGATGTCTTTGCAGGTCCTCAGTAAACATGAACAAAAAGTAACTTTAAGTAGGAATCAGTCCTAACGTTAACAAGCTTGGCTAAGTTGCTTCCTTTTTACAAATGAAATAAAAAATATAAGAAGCTTTTGGTTGAAGATTTTGCGGACTCAAGTCTCCAGAGTCCAGTTGGAAGCATATTATTAAAGCTGACGGTTCATCTCTCCTACGTGATCACATGGGAAACAACCAGAAGCTCAAGGGTCAATTTGACACTGTTTCCACAAATATGTCCAAAACAGTTTATTTTTTTGATAAAGATTGAAAACAGCTGCAGTATGATTAGATTTCCTCATTCCTCCATTGTATTTTTCTTGTTCAAATAGTTTTCTTTCTTCACATCATGGTCCAGCGAGAGCTGCTGTTGTTGTATAATACTGTACAAGAGGTGACAAACACGACTCACAAGGATGCTGATGCTGTTTGCCGGCAGCTGAGAACCTGTAGTGGTAAATGTAAAGATGTGAAGAAATCTTTTTAAGCATAATCTCTCCTCTTGCCTCTCAGAAGTAGCTCTATTGTGATATGTTAAGTCTGTACTGTAGACACGAGGAGTGGTATCCTTTAGTCAGGTTTAGAAGCTAAGCTTTAGGGTCCTTGTCCCTGAATATACTCACTGACCTGCATGGTGGTCACGCAGACAGGGTTGCTGCTGCTGCCAGCCGTCTCTCTCTACACCGAGTTTGCTTTCGTTAATGGCCATCAATAATGATGATGGCATGCTTTTAGTTTAGCCTCATTTAGAGAGAAAGCACTGGAAAAATACTGCCCTACTTGACCTGATGTTTATGTTTTTCGAACTTATTCCACAGATTGAATCTGTAATGAAAGGTTTCATGTTGCTGGTATGATTTCTATGTGACTAAAAATCCCTTTCGCTGTCTGTTTTTCCGGAGAACTGGGCGCTTCACAAATCTCTGGATGAAGCGCTGCTTCAGCGAGGCATGAGATGTGTTTAAGAGGCCACGGTCACGCGGGCCGCTCTAACCTTTTAACGTGGGCTCCGAAATGAAATGTAAGAGGTCCCGAGATGCACATGTGCTGCTCAGGTAAGTAGCGTGTCCCAGGCGTAAAAGCTCAGAACATGAGTGAGCAAACACAAAAATCACTGTGTTACTTAAAGCTTTGACCCACATGGAGCCCAGGCATCTTGGCCCACTTAAACATTTTGATTTCTGCAAAATCTTCTGTCTCAGCGCGCCTCTCTGAATTGAATTTGTGTGTGAGGGATCTGTCACAGGTCTCCTCTTGTTTTATTTTTGATGAGGCTGTTTTAGAGCCTGTTTGTCATTCTCAGTCTGCCGTCATTCAGCTCGTACTTCCCCGGTGGGACGTTCTGATTTGATTTGAACTGATTTGCTGCTCCTGGTGGTACAGATATTTGAATGTATGCGTGTTTGCAGATATATATTTATACATATTTTGGGAGCTTGGTGTGCCCCTCAGTGGCAGTGTTTCCCACAAGATTTTGAGAGATTGTGGTGTCTAAACCCCAGACCTTTTAGGAAGGTTTAGGGCCACGCTCCCCTGGAAGAAAATTCTGTACATTTTAAAGTTAAATGCATTCATTTGGGGCATTTTGAGACCAAATAATAGGTTAAAGGTATTGTGAATTTTGTTTATTTTTAATACCTGCACCCACCCAATGCGTAATGAGGGCCAATCGGCACCGCCTGACCCGTTAAAGTAGGTGCTAGTCAACAACCTATACCCAGTCACAACTCAGCATCACTATTTACTTCAAAAACATGACCTCCAGGTTGCTGTTTGTGATAGTCAGCTTTATGACTTGCATCTGCACAGAATAACATTTCTTTCAACTGACAATTCCACGATGTAAAAACGAAACACATGGCATGACATGATTTATTCGAATTAAACTATTTAAATGAAAGATAATAAAAACAAAGGTTGATCAAACTGCAGATGTTTTTTTAATTGAATTCTTCTTATGATTCAAACATAATAAATTATGAACAGGAGCACTGAAGAAAACCCTCATGAGCACAGGCTTTGCCCTGCTAAGCTGGATGACCACCTCTGTAGTGTTCGTCCCCCTGATTCAGCAGCCAGGTCTGATTTTCTTCCTGAACCGTCTGACGAAGTGCCTTTTACATTCTTATCAGTGAGAAAAGAAGGGGCGCTGCGAACCTCCAGGGGTCTGATGCGCTGCTCAGGGTCCAGGTGCAGCATGCTTTTAATCAAGTCCACCAACAGGCGCGAATCCCACTGGTCTTAACCATTGTTCGCCGTCAGCAGCTCAAGATCATTGAGACACCTGAGCCTGTTGAATTCTTCGCTCGTGGCCTTTTTCCCTGTCGCACACCTGAACTGTTCCGGGGTCTTATTGGTCCAGTGCTGCTGGATGTTGCTTTGTCTTTTGAAATAGCATTCTGAACCTTTCCCACGGTCTAGCCCATGGTCTGGTGGCTGCCTCTGAATTTGGATGATTTCATGCAGCATGTTATACACCTTAGCAAAATCACAGGGGCAGTGTCCTGTTGCCAATTCTGCCTTAGATTCTCCAACAAAACCCATATTATATCATGCAGGTAGGAACACTTAAATATTGTACTAGTCACCATCAACATTATAGTATGAGTATCATTTTTTCCCTTCAAAACTTCAGGGCATAACGTCCAGATAAATTAAAAACATTGCACCTCTCATCTAATTTACCTGACTCTCTTCCTCATCAGGAACCTTCTTCTTCTTCTGGAAACATTTTATTATACTCATCTGAAAATGCAAATGGAAATATTTTACCACTGAATATTACCTGACATTATTTCCTGCTATTTATTCGTAATGTATCTGAAACGTGAAACGTGAGGACCCAGCCTTAACATTATGCATTGTTAATGTCACCTGTTCGCTAGCTCGACAAAATGAACCGTAACGTTAACGTTAGGGGCCTCAGAAAATCTCCTGTCTTTTCTGTCTTGCCGCTCTTGTTTGCGCCACCGTAAAGCCACATAGTAAAGCGATGCCACTTCCTGTGCCCATTTAAAAAAAAATAAAAAATAAAGCTCATTGCACTGTGTGTAACATTTTGTGACATTTAAATTATCATTTCAAACTCTGATCGTGGTCATTGTATATGTGTGTGCATATATACTGTACATATTTATTCAAACAGTATACTTTTGAATGTTCTACCATCTGAGATTTTAAAAAAAGCATTATTCTGAAGGATTGGCAGCTTTTGCTTTAACATGGCAGCACGCCACGGTCATTTATATATAGCGGAAACCCTGAGTGGTGTATAGTGTGTGAATCCAGAGGGTGTGACGCTTCTGTCAGAATACATCACATAAAGTGTGACGTCCACCAGAGAAATAAGGCTGAAGACTTTTTAGATGAACAGAGAGCCTTTATGACACTACAAAACCTGCGAGCATTTGCTCATACAGTGTACTTATTTATCCATCCATCAATTTAAATCTTATCTTACTGATTTGTCTGCATTATATGGCTGAAATCATGTGGACGTATAGTGTGACTGCTTTGGTTCTGCTGCTTTTTCATTGTCTGACCCAGTTGTTCTTCAAACTGCAGCATGTAATTATATTAAACATTTGTGTGCTTTCAACTGTTGATATTAATGCCCTGAATGCTTTTGTGCACAAAGGCAAAATGATGCTTTGATTTATGCTGTTTCCCCAGTTTTATCTGAAGTTTGAAAAGATTGTGACAGACTTGAACAGAGGGGCCTGACCTCAACACCTGATTCCAGCCTTTTTTACATGATGTCTCATTACCCAACATAACATATGCTGATGGCGAGACTGAAAAAAGAAGAGTAGAGACATTCATAGCTGCATTGGAAGCGTATCTGGAGGTAGAATAATAATTTGGTTACTCAGTTAATCAACAGAAAGTCTGTTAGTCTCTATTCAGATGATCGAATAATTGTATTTTAGATAGAATGACCAAATACTACAGTTTACTCTGTTCAATTTATGTCTCATTAAACTGAATATGTCTTGGACCAATGGTTTGGAGAAACATGCAATTTGAAGGCACCGCCATGAGTTATAGGAGTTATTCTTTGCCATTTCTGGCATTTTCTAGGCTTAAGAAAACACATTAGTCAATAAGGAAAACAATCATTACTAGCAGCCTGAACACCATCTATAATCGCCTGAGTGCAGGCGCTGCTGCAGTCACCCAGTGTTCAGCAGACCAATGAATTGAACTCATGTAAAACCAATCATACTCTGGTCTGCTGAAGCTGTCGTTTCACTTTTTAGTCTTAAAATAGTCTCCCGTCTCCGGGCTCATTATTATCATCTCTGAGCTGCTTCCCTTTCGCCTCCTGTCCCCCTCACTCATTTTCCCCCTCCATTTTCCTGACATTTTATTTATTCATACCCCACGGTACAATGTTTTCTGTTTAGCCTGTTATTATTCAAACAGATCGGAGCAGATGTTTGTAAAAAATGATCAGTCAAAACGTCAGCAAGTTGGGTAGACACCCTGAGCCTGTGCAGTGTGCATCTGTTTGAGTGCGACATTTCCGGATGATTGGGAACGAAGGATGAGCATATCAATGACAGTGATGACAGCCAGCAAATATGAAATAAATCATAGTCCAGTCCACCTTATCATGAGCGCCGCAGCGACGAATCTGTGAGTGGCAGTGATTTATTTATTTTTTTTCTCCTTTTTTGCAGCTGTCAGGGTTTCAGAGTGGAGTCTATATTACAAAGTAAAGAAGGAAAAGAAGAGGGGATTGAGTGAGAAAAAGATTCTTTGACTAAAAGAGCTGATAGTCAACCGAGTTGGAACTGCCTTGACACTACTTGTCATCCGATTGAAAGCTTTTGATGTGAAGAAAACAGAAAGGTAAAAAAAATAACTGCTGGCGAGACGCTGAGCCATGAGCTTACTTTGAAGACTCTCGGGTGCATCTCAACTTTTTTGTATATCCCTCTGCGTGTGTGTGTGTGTGATAGCAGTGTGTGCCTCATGTGCGTGCAGATGCAGATACATACATCCATGCTGCTCGCGCTCTCACACTCGGGCTGTGTTAGTAGTTTTGGATAAGTGAGGGGTGGCGGGGGGATAATGAACACTCCAGTATTCCCCTCAGTTACAATGAAGGATGTGGATTAAGGTCACATTGAGCTTCGCTGCAGCAGGAACATCAAAAGCCCTCTCAGCTTCCTACAGTGATGTGCTGTGTGTTTACAGTGCACCCTGACATGTATCCACATAATAGCATGGCAGTCTCAGGGGACGTGTATGTGTTCTGCGTGTGTGTTTATGCATGAGTTTGACTGGCTGCATCAGTTGGATGGAGCACGTTAGATGAGTACACGACGTGAGAAGAGAAACTCTCCCTCCATATTAATAGACCTGCTTGTCTGTGTAATTTCAATCACACCTTTTCTCTGAGGACCTGCTTATCTCTTTTTTCTTCCATGTCAGTAGCAACTATTCTTTTCTTCTTGATCTGCTGCTGTGTTTCTGAAGGAAAACTCTTGGGATATTAGTGAACAGGATGACAGCAAAGGCAATAACAAAGGACATCCTCATGCTTCATGCTTGGGCCGGGCAGTATTGAAGCCTTGATTTGCATATCTATATTTATATCTTTATACAGTATCTTAAAAATCGTATATGTCCAAAATTTTACTTTCTTTTAAAAATTTGGAATCACCTCCATAAAAAGCTTGATTTGGTATTAATCATGCTTTAAGGTTGTAGAAAGTCCTCTCTACAAATAGGTTTGATTTTGTATGACAGGATGACAGGCAAAGCAGGAATATTTTGCTCTCTGAGAAAGAAACACTTTCAAATCATTGCACCAGGCTGACAATTGCAAGGGCAGAAAGAGACAAAAATACTTCTGAGCAACTGAAATCACCAGTCAACCATCAAAAGAATATAGAAGATAGATAGAAACTGGTCAATAATGCCTTTAACAAGCTGGAATTAACAGCCATGTTGCTTTAGCAGAGCTGTTATTATTTTAAAAAAAGCTAAAAAAAAGTCACAGCTCAAACATTTTCAGTCTTACCAGTGAGGAGACGGCAGATGGCCCCAATACAAACAGGCTCTCCAAATATTTAGAGACCACTTGCACCGCTGTGGTTCAGTAACAGTTTGGGTCACTGATGCTCTCCCGAACTGGAAAACAAATTTAAAATCGAAGAGTATTTTGGGGAGAAATGGTGACAACAGGATTCTTCCCGGTCATGCAACACTGTAGGGACATCGAATCATTTGACTTTTCTTTGTTGGGGGACAAAACAATGTCAAATGTAAAAAAAAACAACAACAGCAACAGCAAAAAAAAGATGGCGTCTGAATTTTACTGTCTTTATATGTCTAAATGTTCAGTGTTGAAGTAATGCAGAAAGCATGGATGTAACAGGTGAATAAAACAGGTAATACTGTATTTAGATACCCAATTGAATCAATATGTGATCTCCGCTCATTCCAACTATTTGCATTCAGTCTCCAATCCTCTAAAACGGCATTCCACCAATTTTCTGAACCTGGCTGCACATATCTGCTCCCACTGCTGAGGTCCAACACTGGTGTGCGATAGGTCATGACTCACGGTCGGCAGTGCAATTCATCCCAAAGGTGTCGGATGGGGTTGAGGTCAGAGCTCTTTGCAGGCCTGTAAAGTTGTTCCACAGCAAACTGTGAAGATCGTTTCTGTTCGGACCTCTCTCTGGGCAGAGTTCACCGTCATGCTGAGGTAGGCAAGGGGTGTTTCCCAAGCTGTTGCGACAAACTGTAAAAAAGTCTGTGTTTGCAGTAGCATTAAGATTTTCCTTAATTTGGACCAAGGGGGCAAAGCCTGACCTTTAACCAATAGCCCCACACGAGTATTCCTCCCTCACCAAAGGTCGTGTTCTTCTTGCATCACCTAAACCCAGCTTTGATTTTAGACACCCAGATTTATGATTCATAACTTCATAACTTGCTCCAGAATCCACTGTTGACACTTGACAGTGCTCATGGTGATCTTAGGCTTCTCTGGCTGCTGCTTGGTAATAGAAAATCCATGTTGTGAAGCTCCCGAGGAGCGGTTTTTGTGCTGATGTTGCTACTTGAGGCAGTTTGGAACTTGGTTGCGAATGTTGCAACCAAGGACAAATTATTTTTACACGCTTTATGCTTCAGGACTCCGCAATCCCATTCCATGGCGTCATGGCTGAGCTGCTGTTGCTCCCAGCTGTTTCTTCAACAACAGTAACAGCCCTCATATTTGACAGGGGCAAAACTAGAAGAGCAGATATTTGACAAATTGACTCATTAGACAGATAGCATCATATGACAGTGTCACTGAGCTCTCCAGAGCAGCTGATTCGGATGCAAATTTGTGTCATAATGAGTTTGTCATGAGAGATAGCAGTCTCTTTTATTAGTCTAGCATTGGTTGCGTGTGAGGCAGCTGTGTCCAGTAATTAGATGGACTTTCTATATACTTTTGCCATTACATGGGCTGTAAACAGAAACGTTGCAAAATGCATTTATACACAGTTTTGCAAAACAATTTATACATAAAAAGACGTTTTTGATTTTTAGCTTCAGAACTGATGTAGTTTAAAGCTCACATGATGATTTCTCTGACATGAGAGTGAATTTGCTGTGTTTATTAAACATCCTGATATTAAAGCTGACAGACTAAACGAACATGCCAGCATGATGAAAGCAGAGATGTCCATGTTTGCTTGTTGGTTTTCTCTGGTCTCAGCATGAGAACGTGTCTGCCTGGTGTTCATTGGACATTCCCGGCGTGTTCCAGTCTCTGTACTCTGCCGACTTTATTACCCTCCTCCTCAGTTGGCAGCACAGCCCTCGGTTGACAGCAGAGGTCAGGGGCTGCTGCTCCTAGACGGACCAGAGGAGGATAAGCTGGCTGAAGTCATGCTGAAACCAGAAAGAGAGAGCGACTGGAATCCTCCGCCTCTCATCACATTTTATCAGGCAGAGGAGCAGCAGCAGGGAATCAGACACATATATTTGATGGAGAAACTGTCTTAAGTGTCTATGACTGCTTGAGACTCAAGGCTATTAGCTTTACAATCTCATCTCCTTAAAAGTTCCACTTCTCTTTAATGGGAGTTGTTTATGTTGGCAAAACATCGAGTGAACAGCAGGGGCGATAAACCCAAATATTCCCAGAATGACGAATCAGCACTCCAAAACCGTGCAGCGTAATCTTGATTTTTTTTTTATACACTTTGGCTCAGACTGGCATCGCTGTTTTTCTTCCTCTCTTGTTTAAATGAGTGTGCGTGCAAAGGCTGTCCCCAAGCAGGCCTGTGAAGCTGCTATCTGTCCTGTCTGGGCTTTTATGTTTGCCCGCAGAACACGAACGCTTTGCCTGTGGGACAAAGCAGCTGACTGCCACAAGCTCACAACCTCGACCTAAGAGCTTATCGCGCTCGCTCTTCAGGTAGGGATTATGTAAATTGGAGACTCAGGTGAAGCATCAAACAGTCCTGGAGTTTAATGGACTAATGTGTTTCTCATGGGGCACCTGATATTAGCATGTGTGCAGTGTAGCAGTTAACAGCAATTTCCATAATTCCAGCAGCGCATCAGCTTTACCCTTTTTTCTGAGTGCTGCATCGGTCACTTCTGCAGATGCTTTCTTTTTTTTACCTTTTCACCCCTTTGCCAGTAGATACATTATTTTAGTAGCTACATTTGAAAACAGTCAGAAGCAAAACAGTTGAGAATTTTTTTTTTTAGATATTTTTTGGGGCTTTTTATGCCTTTATTAGGACAGGGCAGCTGAAGAGAAGACAGGAAACAGGGGAGAGAGAGGGGGGATGACATGCAGCAAAGGGCCACAGGTGGAATCAAACCCAGGTCCACTGCGGCGAGGACATAGCCTCCGTATATGGGGTGCCTGCTTTTACCAACTGAGCCACCGGGCGCCCCACAGTTGAGAATTTCAAAGGTGTTAATGACCTGTGGAGAAGTTATATGTAAATATTGGTACGGATTTCTGGAACAATATTGCCAGTTGTACCGTACATGCTAACTACAAACAAAAGTGGCATCATAACCCTGGTATGTCCTGAAGACTTGTTCTGAGGTAAACCTGATTTTTACTCACTAGACATAATTTATCGAAGTATTTTAACGTCTTTTAATATTTCTTATTTGTTGTCATCTCAGACAATGTGCAAAAATGAACTTGAATAAGAAAATATCAGGCATTTCTTAGGCTTTCTTTTCTTTTTGTTCTTCTTTTCTTTGGCTCTGTTTGTCTCATGCTTTTGAATGAGTTATAAAATACATTTTTTTTGTTGTGATTATTTGCATAAACCTGTTTGTTCCCTTGAAATTTTATAGGCTGAAACATTCTGCTCGCGATTTTTGACAGTGATATGCCGTCATACTCCAAGCCAACAATTTGCAGAGCTAACAGAGCTTACTAGCAGCAGACGACACATTAAGCAACAGTTACGAGTTACTATAACAAGAACTAAAGCTATTTGTCTGTCTGGATCACACTCTGTGATCCTACCCACTCACCGAAGTTATAAAATGCAGAAGCAGTCTGTTGGCGCTCTGGGTGACAGAGAGAGAGAGACATCATTCTCCTTTTACAAGTCCATGTCTTATAGAAATAGTTTTTTAAGCTGCTGTTATAAATTCTGCACTTGCATGGAAATGGATCGAGATGGATTTTGTGGTCATTATCTTTAAATGTGACTGAAGAAAGTTCTGCAAGGATAAATTGAAGAGTTTAAATTTTTCTGTGAGGAGAATTTTTTGACAGCTTATCGACCGTCATGTAAGAGATAATAATATTTAATAATAACTCCACATTTAAATTTATAAATATGAAGTGCGAGTCTTTCGGATGAATAGTCAAACATTTCTGTAGGGAAGTATTTTTTCCAGAGGCTGTTTGGATTATGATCTCAGTGCATCGGAAAAATCAAAGCTATAACCTTGATTTTTATACCCATATTCTCTTTTGTCTGCTTTGATGCAGCATTATGTTCTATTATATTATGAATACATCTACAAACATTTATCCTTGCTGCTTACCACAGTGTGATGCTTGTGGCACTTCTTAAGGTTTTTCAAAGCACTTTAAGTTGTTTCCTGAACTCACACACACAAATATTAGTTATAACAATATGAGTCAAAGTAATGTTGTACAAACACCTAAAAAAAACAAAACAAAGGGCAAGTTAAAACGCTGGGGAGTTTTTAAGATTTTGAGACATCAGTTAACATCCTTTTTCAAAAACAGAACGCTTCAGAGGGCTTCAGAAGTAAATGATCACTTTAAAATCGTCTGTCATGTTTAAAACTGCATGAGTTAATTGAATTAAAGATTGACATTGACGAGCCACTAACCTCCTCTCACAGCATGCTGGTCATCACTGGCGTCATTAAAATGTTACAAGCTAAGGCTCAGCGGCTTCTGACTTTTTGTCACCATCCTATAAATACAAATAATCAGGCCATGCATAGCTGCAACAGCTTAATGTCGTTTCACAGCACTGCGATTGTTTCACAGAGGACATTCGAACATAATTACTTGTCACATAAAACTGTCAAACTATATGAAACCATTAATAAAGAGACAATATAGAGATTTATTGGCAATACTCTGGTAATAATGAATAAGATAATGTAAACTACATATTAACTGTTTAATGAGAGTTGGTAGATCTTGTTTGATATGGTTGTTTCTCTTTTGATTAAACTGCTTTTTGTTTGCATTTCCAGCCTGACTTTTTTGAGATTGTTATTCATGTTTCCTGTTTTATTTCCTTAACCAATCTTGTCACGTGTTATATCTGCGGTCCTGTTAAGCTTCCATCCCATGTGATTGCCTGCCCCGCCCTGATATGTTTCACCTTTGTCTTATCAGCCCTTTTTACACAGAGAAACGGCATTAAGGGCTCGCCAGTTATCCGCCTGCCGTTAATTTAATGATGTTTACACGGAACCGAGCAGTGCGTCTTTAAGCTGCTTTAGTCAGTCATAATATACATGGAGCTAGGGTAGAGGAGACGTGACCGGTTGAAGTTAAACAGTATCGGCATCCTTTGTTAAGAGAAATACCCGACGTATTAAACTGCGTAAAAACTGTCAGAAAACGCTGACATTGATTTCAGAACACAGCCATAAAAATCCATCTAGGGCTACTTCTGTTGATTTCCTTCGAGCTTAATGTGATCTCTGTTAGTAACAATGGCCCACATGCGCCACAATCATGTGTGTAAGGTTACAAATACAAAAATCTCTAGGCTACTTGTTTACAGTGGGCAATTTTCACAGTGTGGGCTACATCTTTTATGATGAACAAAAAAAGACAGTTTCCCCCACAGGCGTCCACAGATCAGCAGGCTAATGTCCACTGGACGTTTTTTTCCTCTCCCCACAGCGGTGTGCTGCATCAAAGTCAGACTTGAGTCCGACAGCTTATTCTTTTATTTCTTTAGCACATCTGAGTTTAACTGGACTTGAGAAAAAAGGTTCATACAGGAATAAAAACCCATTTTTCGGTTTGGGATTTTTTCTAAATGTTTATGCTTTCATGTCCCTTGCGCAAGGTCGCACCTCTACCACAAATAGTCAAAGAAGTGATTACGCTGGTAAAAAAACGGTGGGAAAATTCTGAGAATGTAAAACAGTCATTAATGTTCATTCTGGCATAACCTTGTAGAATTCCTTGGAGTTTATCTCTCCTCTGCTAAGATAAATGCCCCTGATCCTGTCAGCCGGCTTACCCATTTACACAGATGCTGGCTCACTTCTGATGCCGCTTTGATACTACAGCCAGAGGCGGATAAGAGGCGGATCGAAACTGACCGCCCAAGCCGCCTCCGTACTGTAAAATACAGATGGCGAGGCGGGGAAAGGGCGCACAGAAATCGCCTCGACAAGGCTGTGTGAAAATGGTCTCTCTTTTGTAACGTTGTATTCAGACCAAATCAGGGGATCGGGCAAAACACTGATGGTTTGTCACATAATTAACATAGCAGAACCCATTGTGTGTCGTCAAGTTGTGTACCCCATTCCTCTTCCAGTCCAAAGGTGGCAGTCAATCGCTGGAAGACAGCCTGTTTTGGTGAAAGACTGCCGCCATGTGACGTACAGCAGGCCTTTCTCCTACAGTTGAGCCAGTTTTAACTTTTTTTCACCGCAGACAAAACAGACAAGCCTCCCTCAGATGAACTACAAACCCGCGTTTTTGCTGGATTTTCACCTGATTTGGTCTGACTGCAGCCTTAGAGTATGTAAGTCCTTGTCTTCCCTTTCTTTGTTGTCACCTTGTCTGTTTGTGCTCCCTGGTCCTGTGTTTATGTCTCCGTCTTTGCTTCTTGTGTAACCCTGTTTGTTGTTTTGATCCGTTTCTCTAGTTTTCTCCTTGGTTTGGACTCCCTTACTCTCCTTTGTTTCCTCATGTTTAGCCTCTTTAGATAAAGCTTAACTTTTGTTTCATCACCTCCTGTGTTGTTGGTGTTTTTTGCTTTTGGGTCCCTTTTTCTTTATTGACAGTATGTAAAGAAACTGTAATTTAAAAAAAGTTTACTCTGTTTTCCTGAAAGAAGCCCTTTCTGATGAGTTTTGTGCTGTTTTCAGAAAAATATCAGTCCTCTTAACTAAGGCGTTACAGATTTCACCCCACCGCCTGATCTGTGTCAGGAGATTCTCCTTGGCTGCTTCTCCTTCACACCTCTGTTTTTCAACGACCAAAGTCCATGACGGCGAGTTTTTCAAAACGACCGTTTCTGTCAACCATCTCATCTTTGCATGCAAGCACAGGAATACTAAGTCTTGTTTCAAGGAAATCTTGTTTTCTCTCTCATTTTAGTTTCCAACACCAGCACGTAGAACTGACATTTAATGAACTGCATGTAGAGGTGTGTTATGATGTATTTTAATGGTGATCTGAGCTCCATACTGACCATATTGATCTGGAGTAGCTTGAAACAGAAATAATAAAATGTGTAACGGTTCTGCTAGGATGTAGTCCAGGAAAAAATCATGATATTACAAGATATTGGTTCTTTTTATACAAAAGCAAATTGAAGTAGGAAGAAAAGGACTCCAGCATGAACTATGTAACAAAGACATTTGTGAGGTAAGTTTGTTGGGAATTTAAGTTTTCATAAGTGTCATGAGAAGATCAAGTATAAAAGTTGCTGCAGTGAACCCACACATTTCCCCAATGGCCTCTCGACAATAACAAGAGGAAAATATTGAGAGATCAAGAGGGGAGCGCTAACCACTCACTGCGGGGTGAAACAATGAAGTTCACAAGACCACGGGAGCTGCTCCAAACATGCTCAGCAACCTGATTTGCAGCCTTCAGATACTGGTTTAAAGACCAAGTTTCCCTCAAATGTAGCCTCTCAGGCAGAAATTACACTGGGGTTGTGCACCGACTCCCAACTGGCTCCATCAGTCAAAATGCAAATTTTTAAGTGAGAAGGTTTGGGTAAGATGGAATTCACAATGAGGAGAAAATAACATGCCTGAAAATCGAACTCAGGGTCAGAAAGTCCCACGAGACACATGCTGAAGGTCGTACTGGCTTGTTTTGACCTGAGACCAGGTCCAGTTTAATTCAGTCTAATCATGTTGGATGGGGTCTTGCTGTATTGTGTGTCCAACAAAGCTGTTGTATGTGTAAAATTACATATATACTGCTTATGTTTAAACCATTCCTGCTCATTAATTGGTGACATAAAATGCTGCTGCCACTGCATTTAAGGCTGCGACCACTTGATTTTTATTATCACTTATTCTGGTGTTTATATTTAAAGTGATTCAGTTTTATTGTTTTCCCCAGAAAATGTCAGAAAATAAATAAAATTAGTCTCACATTTTGCAAGACTTCGAGGTGTTTGAAGCTTAAATGTATCAATGTATGTGTAATTTTTCTGTTACACAATTCGAGTGTTTTAGCCATAATAATGCTCCCTGTTTTAACTGCCAGGTACTTTTGCTGGTTCTTTTCAAGTTGGGTCTGACCGTCCTTGAGTCCTTTTTCTATTGGTCAGTTTTCAGTGAGACTCAGCTTTTTTGGACCTGTGAAGACTGCAAAATCATCAACATAATATCCTTGAATCCTTGAACTTATTAGCTGTTGTTCAGGTGCACTGCAAGTGTGAGGAGGGAGAAGAGAAATTCACTAGTTGACAGTTTGTTTGATACGCTGAGCTAAAAATAATGCCATCTAACCTACCGTCATGAAGGCTGGGTTTATGTTATTTATTATGCAGACGGTGTATTACCTTATATCATGTATTTTTGTTGTTTTGTCCATCTCATCTAAATCAGACAGGACAGACTAAATAACAGCAACACCTCTGAAAAATACAAAATAGTTTAAACCCATAAACTATAATCTATCAAAATGATCACCAGGTCAATCGTTGCTCCTCGTCAGTTAATAATTAAACTTTAAAACCTTCATGAACGGGTGTTAATAGGGTATGAAACTCCTATTAACCTGTGAAACTTCAAGGTAACTGCCGGCATCAGTCAGTGCATCTCTGAGTTTGTCTCTGAGCATCAATAATAGCTGTATTTGACAAATGACTTTGGACGAGAACTGAACTATTGACAGCTTCAAAATAAAAAGGCTGAGCTGGAGCACAAAGAGGCAAAAAAAAAAAAAAAGTTCATGACAAACGGCAACAAATGTTGAATAGCTGAGTTGCTGCAGGCTGCTCTGTCAAAATTCAGTTTGGAGCAGGTCATATCGGGGTAACACTGTTTCCCTTTCTCTCCTGTTTTTGTTCCTGAGCCATTTTCGGGTCTTTGGGGACCTTATTTAACCAAGCAGAGAAGAACTTTGCATTTTTGATATTCCAATTATTCTGTTGAAGGTAAAACTGTTGCTTTCGTGCACCTCGACCTTGTATGATACTGCTCATGCTGCAAATCAGTAGTTATTTAAGAATTATTAAGTAAACGCCTTTGCTCACACATGCAAGTTCTGTGTAAATTTTTTAACCTAAAAAGGATCTTCACTGCAGAAAAAAAACATGGAACCTGTGAACTGCGCAGACCTCCTGCTGTGCTCTGTGAACAGGGCAGGAACTCGTTCTTCATGGGTTTCCCTCTCTTCCCTTTCCTGCTGCCTGCCAGCGAGAATCGTGTCGCTCTCTTTTCCCTCTGATGTATATCGCAGTGGTTTCTCAGCAGTCTTTCAACCTCCTCCGCTGCAAAAAAAAAAAAAAAAAAGAGGGCTGGGGCCGCATTTTTATGGCTAAAGCTCAAGTGTACAGTATCATCAGTGACTGGTATGTAGACAAGACGACCACCATCCACGTTCCCCTGAGATCTGTCATTTTCTTCCGTTTTCAGTCCTGCTCCTTCATCTTGTATTACCTTTTCTCAAACATTAAAATAGTCAGCTGCTCACAATGTTGCCTTTTTTGGAAACATTCACATTTTGTGTGAAAGTTTTAGATTGGCTTGGAAGGGCTTTAAAACTGAGTATTACAATTACTGAATGTGTGTAAGATGGAGTTCAATAGCATTTATTGAATCTGAATCTAAGATTAAATCCACTAAAGAGATTTTGCACTGCTCACTTTTAGTTCTCAGCATTTGTTCCAACAGTTAAAAATAACTCACAGACTCAACAGAGATTTGTAGTTAATTTCTTGTCGGCAGCAAGACAACACACAGTTTTCAGAAAATAAAGAAAAATTCAAATGAGCATCAGAAGATATGACATGTTGATTGTGGCATGCTGAAAAACAACAACAGATGAAGCCTTCTCGTTTTTGAGACCTCATGTGTGACATGACTTCATTCAAGAGCCTCACATGCAGAACTAATAAGATGATATACATAAACTATTAATATGAACTGAAAGAACTTTTAACTTGTTTTAAAGGAGAATATTCAGCACTTTGGCGACCTTGCTGATTAATTAACTTTAACCACTAAATAATAAATTAGTAGTTCCTGTCTGGGTTGTACCCGTGGAGGTACAGACAGTTACCACTGGATTACTTTGATACAGAAGGGAACTTATAAAACCACGACTCTCAGGCGAGTTTTAAGAAGCCGTTTTTTCAGTGATCTCGATTCATTCACATCAGAGGTAATGATACCCTTGGAAAGTGTAAGTCACACTGAATCTAAAAACGTGTGTTCACATTGTTCTCTAAATTATAACTCAGTGAAGAACAACAGTTTTGACTCAAATTGCAGCAAATGAGCGCTAAAGATTCATATCTTGTCTCTGAGCTGTGTGCTGCAACCACAGCTGAAACTCCAACTGCTAATAGCGTTGATGGGCAGACCAAACTATTACCATTATCTTACCTCGCCTCTTCTCCACCCACACGTATCTCGTCCTCTCATTCACCTCACAGATTAAACAACCCTAAAATTAAGCCTGAAGATACAAAAGATTGGTTAAGATATTATTTAGCTCCAAGCAAAAATGCACATGCTGCACTGTGAAGTTCAAATCTATTGAAAGCATCTACAAACAGCAGTCTACACCAGCAAAAGAGCAGTGTTTCTTTAGAGAGGGTTTATTGGTTTGTTGGCATTACAGAAAAACAAGAACACTCCCAAAACCAAGTCCAAATGAGCAGCAGCTATTGTGCCACAGAAGATCAGGATTTTCTGTCTCTCAGCATTTTTCCTGCAGTTTCAGGCTGTTTGTGCCCGTTTGTTTTTCCCACTGAGAGGACGCCGGCAGCAGTGCCACTGTTTACAGTCCTACAAATACTTTAAGCTGGTCCAGGGAGGGCAGAATTCATATGTATGAAGTAATATACTGTATAAGAGTTGGATTATTGAACTGTAAGCATAGACTGCATAATGTGTGGACAGAGGTATATAGTGTCTGAAAAGTGAAGCCAATGCGGTGCGTTTATCATGAAAACTTTCTACTGTCCAGTAGGGAGCTTCTCCAAGAAGTCCATTTCTATGTAAGCTTGACCATATAGACTTGATTGATCCCTCAGTAAACAGTTTCTTCATGTGACTATGGTCTGAGTTGCAAGTTTTGAGCCTTGTTCAATAAACAGTGATGTTCATTTTTTAATGAGGAGCCTAAAATGGATGAAACAGGGTTTTCCTTAGGATGTGCTTACCTTGTCAAGGTGTAACCAAGGTCTTTAGGGTTATTAGTCAGGTCCAATCAGGAGGCGTGTCAAAGCTGGGGTCGGCACATCAAGCTAGCTGTAGCATGGGATTCGTAAGGAAGCAACTCCGCTGCCCCCTCCCCTCCCTGGTTTTGCTGTGTAGCTCCGACCCGCCCTTCACCTGGCTTGCATTACATCTTGTTTGTTGTTATTCTCTCTTAGAGATGATCGTCTTGATACGTCAGTCTTTTTTATGGTTGATTTGTTTGTTTTTGTTGCTAAAGCTGAAAATGCAACTTTCCCTCCTGGGTTATCCATCATTGAATCGGACATTCACTAGCTGAGTGGACGTGAACACGCATCTACCTTTGTGGAGCAGCCAATAGGAAAACTCGCTCTCTGAAATGGGGCCGAAAAGTGTCCGTCACAGTCTTCATTCTCCAAAGCCTAAATACAGAGCCATGGAGAGGTGCAAGAGTCTAGAGTTCTTTCAAACCACCTGAATTGGAATGTGCTGCAAGGTTATTATGGAATTTTTGCCAATTGACAGCAAGAAGAAAATCCCTATCCCAGCTTTAAGTGTCAAGTCTCTGGCATCATTCGTTAGGCTGCCAGAAACTCTTGTACTTCCACAGCACTGAACTACCTACCCTAACCTTAGTGTATCCTCTTGTGTATACTAATTTCTGGCTCCAGTATCAAAACAGTAATGGACATAATGCCTAACTTAAGGCTTTAAAGACATCATCCACGAAGCAATGGGTGACAGACGTGGGCTCTGCCCTTATTAAACAGTCTGTGATTGTGTTGGATCTCTTCTCTGCCCTCTCGTTTTCATAGCACTTTCATTACAATCAAATTAATTTCTTTCATTAAATTATGAATCTAGTTCATGCACAATAAAAAAGTGATTAGCTCTGCCAAATATTTTCTCATTTGTGCGTGAAACAGAAGTAGGGCCTTTTCATAGATGCTGCAGTCTGTGTTTAATCCTCTCTCTTTGTTAAGAAACTGTTGTTTTGTTGTGCTTTGCCAGCAAAGTGCTGCTTTCCTGACTTTGTTTACAAAGGCTTATTATATTAGTTTCTGATTTCTACATTTGTAGTCAAGCAAAGGGTTAGAAATTATGGATGCTATTACTGATAAGGGCTCCCATGTTGCTGTATAGGTGAGCTTATCCTTGAGAATGTGCAAACAAACCCACATTTCTGAGGGCTGGGTGTTTTTATTGCATAGTAGAAAAGTCCAGCAGTCACATGTATGGAGTGAAGTTAAGAGAGGAAAAAGAAATAAAATAGCCCAGAAGCTACAATCTCTGGTCTCAGAAGTTCAAAGAAGATTCTGTTTGAAGCTGTTAATGTGAGAGGAGCTTCTTTCCAAATTTCTTCATCACCACGCAGGAAAAAATCTGCTTTCTGGAATCAATATTTAAAAACACAGATGGTTCCATCCTCAAAAACAGAGCTTTTTGTGTGTTAGAAGGTCTTCAGAAGACTCATAATTCATTAGCAACCCAAAATGTACTTTGCTTTTCTGCCAGCAGTTATTTTATTAAATGTTATTTTTCTGAAATGTTGGAATTCTTATTTTTAGAACCATTCTAAGTGTTTAAATGGAAGCTGTGGAACCAACGCACCGCAGCGAACACTAATGTAGTTTCTAGACTGATAACAGGAACTGATGATTATGTGGGTCAGGCTGATCCACTCTTATGTGAAAGCACACATTCACATACACATTATTTATAGACTGCACTTCTTTCTATGTTGTATCAGTTAATGAGGATTCACCTTATAGGGCTTTGGGTATCTTGAAAAGTGCTCCATAAATGTAATAAATCATTATTATAATCATTATAATTATTACTGTATATTCTCTTCCTTTACTTTGATTTCTTTCCCATTGAAGTCACTCGGTCGACTATTTTGTAAGCAGCTTAGATATGATTTTAAAGAGAGAGAGAGAAAGGGAGGTGTTGCTTGACGTCACCTCACGTTAGCCAATTTTCTACACTACAATGAATGTTTGTTTTTCTCTTGTAATGAAGATATTGATTCAACTTTTTGCTAAAACCCAGATTCCAAAGAAGGTTGGGAAGCTGT
>JAPXVT010000010.1:5667725-5679487 GCA_029823135.1 Acanthurus reversus
TGAAGTGCTACGAGATCTTTCGTTGGCACACGAGGAGTAACATTTACAATATTTACATCTGAGATTAAATAATCAGTAGTCATGCGTTTCCTAAAAACAAACTCTTTTTTTGTAGAAAATAAAGTTCTCACATTCCATTTGGATATTTTTGTTTTGTTTTATAGCAAAAAGAAAAAGAACATATCAGTTTCAAATGGCATTCACTTAACCGTATATATGAATTACTCCTGTCGGATCTATGATTGGTTCTTGCACTGCACAGGATGCATGAGCAGTGAGAACAGGAAGCATTCTGCGATTGGCATCGACTTGAATAAAACTGTAAAACTAGAACAACATGCTACTAAAAGTACTCCAACAAGAGTCACAATAAAGCTGACTGACGGAGTGATCCTCTGAGCCGGATCCCAAACCTGAGACACTCTAGTGAACGATGCAGCTAGAACGAGTGATAGCTTGAGGAACAAAACTCTCCTTAAACACACTTTCATCTGTCCCTTGTCCTTTTAGAGGTCAATAAATAAATTAAAAACAAACCTGAATAAATATGACTCGAGGAAGCGACAATAAGACTGAATTTTTGGACAGTGAAACAGCCTCGGGCCAAGACAGCTGTCGATCTGCTGCATAAACACCCCGGACGATGAGGTATTCCTCTGACATCATCTTCTCCCTTTGGTGCCTCAGTTCACGGCCGACCAGCCCTGCATCGGTCACACAGAGGGGAGTTCGGCAGACTCCCAGGCTGGCCAGCAGGCCTTTTGTTGGGGGGAAGTGGATCAGCTCGTTAGGAGAGGACTGGTGCAGGATTCGGGTGGGTTGACTGTAAAGTTCTTCTGGGGGAAGCAGGGCGGGGGTTTTGGGTTTAGGTTTAGGTCCGCACCCAGCTGACAGGCACCCAGAAGGACTCTCGCTCGAGCCTTTCCAAGATACCTCGCAGTTCTGCACAGGCACTGGCTGAGTCCTCCTTGATCAGGACCCGGTCCACCAGGTGTCCATACTGCTGATCGATCTGAATGGCAGACTGTCGCATCTCCTGGAGGTCTTCATCCTGTTACAGAGAGCAAAAATAAAATGATTTCTACAGAAAGAGAGACAGTTTCACACTTAACCCTCACTGTGTCCTGCTGCAGATGTGAAAACCTCTGGGGGATGAATCCAATAAACACAAGTCGTGTTTAAGATCTGAACACAAGTCTTCCTCCACATGTGAGACAGTCTCCACAGAGACAGAAACTGTAATGGTGTAAAACGCTTTCATGACTACAAATGTTGGCAGCATCATGTTTAACCATTAACAGAAGGACTGGAGCTCAATCCGTAGAGACTTGGCTCAAAAAAAACAGTGGCTCAAGTTCAAGTCCTGCTCAGGCTGTGATACAGAGTGTGGATTAGTAGCTGAGGAGGTGTCAGGTCACCTTCTGGACACTGGAGATGTGTCTCTGAACAAGCAAGCTAACTGCCTGATGTTAAGCAAGGGTCATTGTTATAAAGTTAAACTTAAACAGTGAGAAAACTAGTCAAAGTGCAGTTACATAAAAAAGATGCCCTTGAAGAACTAAAAGTAACCTGAGATAACATTAGTTGATACAAAAGTAATCAAAATGACATAAAAAGGCATGTAAATTTATTTCAGTTTTAGTTTCTTAGACCCTCAAACTATAAAACTTCAACAAAACTGACTTTGCTGAAAAACTGAAACTTAAATTATTAAGGGTTCTTAAGTTTAACTAATTATAACAATTGGGAATTAAAAACTAATGTATCTTTGGCAGCCTCATCACTCTTAAATATCTCCAATTATGCATTTTTAAAGGTTCTGTGTGTTTGATGAAAAACAAAAATTTAATTTTCCCCAAAATGAAATAAATTAAGTGCTGAATTAAATTTAACTGTCTCTTCTTAACTGCAGGTAATCGAGTAAATTGGATAGAATTTGCTTTGACAAATAAACATTTGTTGAAAAACAAAAAACAACTTGTGTCTCAATCTCTTTTTATCTCAAAGATACTTGTACTTCAAGTTTGATCTACACAAGCCTTCACTGAACTGGGTCACATGTTTCATTGCTAGGAGAAAACTCAGGACTCACTGTAATGCGGCCATGGTCTCCCCCTCCTGGTGATGTGGCAGCACTGCGGCGACGTCTGCTCTCGGGAACACGAGGTTTGACAAATATTACATAGGGCTTGAACTCTGCTGTCCTCAGCCTCTTCAGGGCCTGGAGGAAGGTGGAGGATTTACATACAAGAGAGCAAACAGAGGTCAAAAACATCAAAACATGACGGGAGGAAGTCAACAGTGATGCATGAGAGTGTCCACGCAGTGAGCAGATCTGCTGCGACCGCCTGCCATCAGCAAACTGCTGCTGCCTGCAGGATCCGTGTCTCATGACATGTTGTTATAGCTCACTGTGAAGCATCTGGATGCACATCAAACCAGATGTGCAGAGTGGATTTACCTCAGGCTGCACGTCCACCACACACATCTTATTCTTGGCCTGAACGGAGCGGATTGCTTCTATACTTGTGCCGTACTGGTTCTCCTTGTATTCTCCGTGCTCTATAAACCTGAAACGACGACAAGTTTAACGTCAGCAGGAAGCAAATCATTTATGAACACACAGGTTTTATTCGTAATAATGGAAACTTACTTGTTATTTAAAGCATCTGCATCAAATTGCTGCTTGGTGACGAAGTGATACTCCACACCCTCCTTCTCATGAGGCTTCTTGGGCCTGGTGGTATCTGTTGGAACATGAAAGAGGAAACTATTTGCATTTGTAGTAAAATGTCGATTTATTGATAAGAACGGCTCGTGGAAATTTTTGGAAACTCACGTGGAACAGCTACCGCGAAACGATGTGGGTTTTCAGCAATCACCCGCTGTTTAAGTTCATTGATTCTTGCTCCGAGGGAACCTTTGCAAGCCGGTTTTTGTGTTTGAGAAGAGAAAAAATAAAGATGGTTAACTTCACGTGAATCATTGTGCTGAAAAAACTTGCAAGAAATGAGTCACAAGTGTGTTGCAACACATAGTTGGATCCACTCGGTGTCACCATCATCACAGGAGAACATTAGTGCCTATCAGTTGCTCAATCTCACCGATCAGAACCACCAGACGGGGTCTCTCATTGGGTCTCTGCTGGTAGCGGGTCACCTCCTCATAGGTCAGGAATTCGGGGTCTCCGGGATCCGAACCCTCTCCGGAGGATCCTTGTCTGTCCTTCCGACTCAGACGAAAACTCCTCCGTAAACCAGCTGCAGTGAGGTCAGAGAAAAGAAGAACAGCAGGTCTTTGTGGTCAGGCTTATCATCAGTCATTAACACAAGATGACCTGACAACACTTCATTTCCATGATGCAGACACGTATTTGCATTGAAAAACAGATAAGTGCGGTGAGCAAACAAGTTTTGAATAAACTTAAAACTGACCCTTTGATTATCATGCATTAACAAAACCTTAGTAAACAGTGCACACAGATGGAAAAAGCCTACCCTTTTGTAACATGTAAATACGAGATAGTGTGAGATAAGAGCTGAACTTAGAGCCATTCATGCTTCCACTGAAAACTGGTTTACATGCAGCTGACAGGAAACACATCAGGTGAAAACTCTTAAAGCCTGAGACTTTGTTTTAAACAAGTCTTTGAATTCATTCTTAAAAGTGATGAACGCTCCTTCGGCAGTTCAAAACAGATGTCAGTGACCAAAAAAATACACATTTTATTCAAACATTACAATCCAAACAAGGCATGCTGCTCTGAACGAGGCTACAGTGCTGAGGCAGGACGGACAGGACAGCCTGGCCCTGAGAAACGCCACGTCATCAGCACAAGACTGACTGCAAATCAGGGTCTCGCATGGCCAGAGCTGTCTGTATCCCCCCCCCCACATCAGTGGTATGTACCTGAGGGAATGAGCCGGGCACTGTACCTGAATAAAATTCCCAGGAAAACACCTGACCACAGGAGGGCGCCACTGCTTTACACTTAGGAGAGACTATAACTGGCGTTAGAGCATCACACAACCCAGCCTCACACCTCCACACAGGGTGAACAAGCAGCAAACGCGCCTGGTTGAGTGTGCAATGCGTCCAACGCAGCAGGGCCCTCAGGGGGGGTGGGGGGGGTGAGGGGGGGGGTGGGGGTTGGTGGTGAGAAGGCGTTTTGGGGAAGGGGGAAGCAGTGCATTGGCCACAGCACAGCCGCACGGGCAGTTAGTAGGATGCGGGGCAGGAAGGAGGATCCAAACACTGCGAGGTTGAGTAGGCGGGCGGAGGGATGGAGAGGGGAGGGTTTTACAGCTCCAAGCAGAGTGCATGACAGGAAGCTGAGATGCTGTTTTAACCATGTAATTGGTGTTACAGTGAGAAGATGTGTTAAGATCACTCCTCGTCATTCCAGCAGCTCACAGGGTGTGGGGGAGTACATGGGGCTCGGGTTGGGCTGACGAGGGGTGAGGGAGGGGAGGTCAGCAGAAGGCTTCGAGAGGGGCTGAGGATAGAGTGGACTAATGTGTTCCCTCCACCCAAATTTAATTTCAGAACATTGTGTTACTGTAACATGAAATGCCTCTCTACCAATCTAAATGCAACAAAACACTCACATTTACAGTAGAAATATTTGGTTTATATTTTATTTTACAGGCCTCTACTTTCCCAATTTTCACTTGATTACATGGACACCAATATTCCGATACTAACCTGACTGAGACAATACTCTGAATAAGACACTGCCATGTAAACAGCATTTTATGATTACCTCATTCCAAATAAGCTCACAGTCAGAGTAAACAATAATTGAATTGGGACATGCAGAGTATTCCAGTTTTGGCTGCATTATTGTTCACATGTATCCACCTTAATCACATCATTCTGTCCTATCAAAGTTTTTGTAGCATTTTGCGACAGCGACACAAACTTTACAGCAGTCAAACTGCTTGACGGCGCATAGTCCAGCAGCAAGCTTACAGCTAGCTTCAGAAGAAAAGATGACTGACAGCACCGATAAAAAGAAGTCCCAACATTTCTGGGGTGAGACAGAAACCAATGCCATGTTAAATATTTTGGGGAAAATGGATATCAGGAAGTTTTACCCACGAGAATATCAGACGTGTGACTTGGGGTGGCCATGCGTCTCGTGAGTCATGAATCAGACTATGCTCTGTAACATGTAAATGGGAATATGAATGGAATATTGTATACGCTATTCATGTAAACACAGGTGTTTTACGAATGTTTTATTTAGAATAAGGTCAATATTCAGATTATTGCCGCCCATGTAAACATAGTCAATGATGGAAAAGTTTCCTTGAAATTCCTGTGATGCAGTACTAAACTAGGAATCAATAAAGGGAATTTTCTCGAAAGATTATGAAACGCCTCCAACCCAAGTTCATGTGTAACTAGCCTTTATTCTCATTTTTTTAACTGAATGTATAGGTTAAGTTTACTAGCAAGTATTTAAAGTATTTTGTCTCAAAAGACAAAAGTTATGTCTGCAGAGATCTCTGCTTTTAAAAGCTTCTGCTCTGACCTCTGTGAACACATTGAAGTACTTTGCACATACTGTAGGTGAAAATGTGTTTTGCTGACATGAGCCATGTTCGTTTCGCTTGTATAATGTTAATCTTTGAGGTTATGATAATGGCATTAATCTATATTGTAGTCAGAGTAATCTGTAATGCTTTTAATTGAAAATAGTTGATTATTAACAATTAATTAGAAATGTAATATTAAACTGGAAAGAAACTAATACTTTTTAAAGTAATATATTAACAGGCTCTTTTGCTCTTCTGACTGTCTAACACTTAAGCTCTGCAATTGTTTGATTATTCATCTGTACATTGTTCAACTATGCAATTACTGCTAGACAGTCTGGTGCACATTTTTCTTATTTTTTTTCCGTACATCATTACATTTTGTGGTTTAATAAATATAATTTTACTTACCCTTTTTTCCTACTCTATCTGTTTTTCTTGTACCAACTGTAATAGAGCAATTTCCCCTTGATCAACAAAGTAATCTGATTCTGATAAAGCAGCACCAAATAACAGTACTTTTTAGGAAACCTTCTTAGAAATAATTAGGAAATTATAGACTTATAACCAGCCTCATTGTTTTGTTTTTACGTGTAATATAGTCTAATTCCCACACTGTGATATCAAACACTTTGAACTATCTGTTAACTCCAATTATGCAGTGGCATCTCTGAAGAAGCTGATCTGTTACTGGCACCTGCAAAAGTGTGAGACGATACTGCCTACAGATTTTTCCTACACTCATTTCCTTTCATGTTTGGTATAAACAACCTGCAACAGGTTTGTTTTTTGTACATCTACTCACATTTTACTTTTCCTGTGCCCAAGTAAATCATCTACCCTCATCTGTCTTCCTCCTCTGGCATTGTCTTTGACCTTTGACCCCATCTCTTGACCCTTGGAAACCTTCCTCTTCTCCCTCAACCCCCCGCCCCAGACAGGATTAACCCTACCAGGAGTCATTCTGACCCCAAGCCCAAAAGCATCCGGGAAACCAGCGCACAGCCAGACTGCAGCAGGCAAAGAGCAGAGAGGGAGAAGGAGGTGGAGAAAGATGTGCACGCTCTCACCTATGTACTGTCCATTGAAATAGCCCTCACAGTCACAGTCCTCTGTAGGGAGGCAAGCAGGGAAAAGAGGGGGTAAGCACAGGGTAAGAGACCTGGAAGAGTTAAGGAGTAGGGGAGGTGGAAGAGTTAAAGAGGGGGGCAGGCCACGGGTGCTGGAGAGAGCAGGCGACAGGCAGCAGGCAGGCAGGCAGCAGGAGGTGAGAGTGGACGGCAGCCAAGAGATAATGAAGGCGAGAACCACTAACAAAGGCTTGATGGAGAGATTTCATATTACGAAACAAGAAAGTAAAGTAGAGGAGAGGAGAGGAGAACGGTGGCTCTCCTTCATCTGAAAAGGAGCCAGCTGTGAGCAGAATCTCATGTAAACAAGCCCGAGCTCCCAGAGGACGCACAGCTGACTTACAGTCTGCCTCACACACACAAAACCTAAAAATCCACAATTACACAGCAAAAGAAAAATGATTATTGTTGCTCTTCTAAACCTCCAAATTCTGTCCTTTCATTAAAAAAAAAAAAAGTGTGTTAATGACCCCGTTTGCTATTTTTAGATGGGCAGGAAGGAAAATCACTGCACAGCACGAAAACAGGTGAAAAAAAAAAAAAAAAACAGCAGCTGAAACTGCAGCAGAGGAAAAGATGAGGAGGAAAAACAGAACAAAGGATAATAAAGACTGAGGATGACGCAAAAGTAAAGAGGAGCTATTGTTATCTTTAACAACCCCTGCATGGTTGGGCTAAAGTCTCCAGGGATGCTGCTCTGCCTGCACAACTGAAATAACACACACACACACACACACACTAGAGCAGGGGTTGGAGGGGAATGTGTTGATAACTTCGGGGCTTTGGGACGCAGGGCAGCGTTGATAGAAACGCAGGGGTGTGAGTGTGAGCGTGTGTGTGTCGTGCAGGAAGACAGGTGTGGCTCCATAAAGGCAGTTGGGTGACACCAGATACCACCAGGGAGACGTCGCTCAACGAGCCGAAGACAGAGAGCGCCCGAGCTGAAGTCTGTGTGTGTGTGTGTCTTTGTGAGTGTAACAGCGTTCATGATGCCACAGAAGCCAGACACACACATACTCTGAGTTGTGCAGAAGGTCAATGATCCATGTAGATTTTGTCTTGCTACCGGAATAATAATACCACAAACAGTGAGGCCCCCGACCTGTCATTAGTCGACCTCCTCATTCATTGATGTGAAAATAAACAAAAGCAAAACACACATCTGCTTGACAAACGCTGAATGAAATGTCTTTACAACTACAATGCAGTGTTTTTAAGGCAGGAGCCTGGTTCATATTATGCTTTCTACCCTGATGCACCAAGAAATTATAGACTTTAAAATTCAAAATAAAGAAATAAATAAATCTTTTTTTTTTTTTTTTAAATTAAGGTTTAACCTGACTCAAATCTGCAGTCCAGCAGATGGGCTGTTGAAGATAAAATGTCTTTGAGGTATCTCAATCTGTCGGATAAGCAAAAGGAGCACAAACAGACGTGCAAGGAAAGGAAAACTTTGTGATGACAGAGAGGACTGCCAGTGGCATGAATGTGATCTGATAAGTTAAAAAAAGAGCTTGAGCAGAACTCACTGTATAAAGATGAGGGCAGGCGTATTTTGACATGTTCTACCTTACGGCCACTCACTTCACTTTAAGGCATTTCCTCTCAACTAGTGGATCAAGGGGACATGATTCACACTGACCATGTTTTAAATCAAAAGATAAAGTTAGTATTTCTGTTTCCTGTGTGGTAGAACAAAGCAAAATTCTGGTGAATGTACTGAAACTGATATTGGTTGATATCACAGTTGGTAAAAATTTGAGTATTCAATTTAGACATGATGAATTCAAATTTAGCGATGCAAACCGCTGCTGGTAAAACTACATTTAAATTTTTCTTTTACTCTAATATTATGTGATCTTATCTCAGAGAATCAGAGAACTGAAATACATGGGCCTATTTTTTTCATTTTGTCTTTTTGATCGCAGGGGAAGCCGATAGATTTTATTGGAATCGATGAAAGCACTGCGAGATGGGTGCAGGACTTCAACGTGAAACCATATGCAACGCCAGCTAAACTCGAGTCTATAGATGGTGAGACGTTTGTTTGTTTAAATGTCGCTGTTGGTTGGACTCTGCTCAGTTAAGTCATGTTCACTTTTCCAGGTGCTCGATATCAGGCACTGCTCATCCCGGACTGCCCTGGAGCACTGAACGACCTGGCACACAGTGGCTCTTTGCACCGCATCCTCACACACTTCATTTCTCACCAAAGTACGTGTGAGGCCAATTTCAAAAGCACTCAGTGTGTAATAATGTGTATGCATGCAGTGCTGTGGAAACTTGTTTGGTTTTCATTTGCATGTTTGCAGAACCCGTTTGTGCAGTCGGTCATGGAGTTTCAGCGCTGTGTTGTGCCACTGAGGGACAGCGGTGGGTCTTCAGTGACTACAGCCTGACGGGGGTTAGTTTTTTTCCCCCCAAAAAGAAAGGGAATGTACTCAAAAATTTTTATATGTTCATTGTATTAAAGTAACTGTTTTTGTTGAAAGCCATCAGTGTTTGAGCTGGTGCGGAGGCCGGACTTTGCCAACCTGCCTCTGGTTGTGGAGGACTTTGTGAAAGACAGCGGTGGATCATACACGGGTGAGCTGAACTACAGAGCAAAGATACTTCAATCAGCTTTTTAAACCTTCCAAAAACTAAAACTCTCATGTTTATCTCTGTTTTCCAGCAAGTCAAGAAGATGCTGTGCATGTAGTCATAGACAGACACTTGATAACTGGTCAGAATATGCAGTCAACCTCACTTGCTGTAAATAATCTAATCCTGCTCTGTGGTGCCAAGTAAAAATAGAAAATGTTGCAACGAGAACATCAAATTAAACAGTTAAGTTGTGCCACATTTATATTCATGTAATTAAACATTCATCTCAGTTCAAAGTTGGAAGATGCTGGGTCAGAATGGCTGTCTGGCAACATGTACATACACCTTAATAAAACCCAAAGTCTTATCAATAAACCCAGTAAAAAAAACCCACACACAATCAAATGTCTTGATTAAAAAAATTCCAGAATGAGAACACTTGGTTATCAGAAGCAGATGCAGCTTTGAGATGTTCAAAGCCAGAGAAAGATGTCATTTAACAGCAAGCAAAGCTGCATTCAAGAGCAGAAATGTTTATGGGCAATGGAGAGCAAAACAGAAGATTTTAGAATTTGGACTGAACACGATGCTGTTGCTGATGTTTTGTGCCACATGAACTCTGAAGGCCTCAGAACAAGAACATAACCCTTCTTTAAACTTCATACATGTTAATGATCATGCACCCTCTGTTGTTGAAGATGTTACTGCACACTGAACTATACAGTTTTGTTTTTCACAATATCATCCATGAAAAATAATATAACATACTGAAGTACCTGGTATCTGTGTGCTGCTAGTATCCATTAAATCAACAAATCCTAGATCTGTTCATGAGGACATGATTTCTCAACACTTTCATGACCCTGAAACAAGTAACCTGTCAGCAGCTTGTTCCATAGATCCCTGTCACTCTCTTAGAAACAAACAAACATAAATGCATACAGCTCTTGAATTTCTGGTGGAAAAGAAATCCATGTGCTGATGAGTAGAGGTCCACAGTCCGTACTGTCAAGTCCATATCTCATAGGAGATCATAGAAATAGTCCAGTCCTTGTCCTAATTCCCACAAGGAAATTCCTGTTCCAAGTTCAGTTGCTAAAGAGATCCTCAGGTAGAGTGACTGCAAAATAATTTAAATCATGTTAATCTCATCATATGGAAGTAACCCTCATGAAAACATCACCCCATTTAATGCAATGAAAAGCAATTGTTATTAAATTTTCTGTGTTCCTCTTGGAGTTACTCATAGAGAGCAGACACACCCGGCCGGCGGTCAGCCGTCGGCTCATGTCGGGCCTTCAGTTTGCACGTGTGGCCCGAGGTTTTGCAGTGTCCCATTGCTGACACTAGTCAGCCCTTGTTGGAGGCTTTTGTGTTGAATAAGCAACAAAGCCCATTGGTGAGAGGAATACATGTGGTTGGCTGTTTAGCTAAGCAAATCAGTGCATGAGAAGAGACCCCACCCCCTTCTTCCACAACCAAGAGACCAAAGACTGATCGCGCCATTTGCAACTTTTTATCTGACAAATTCTTGATTAACAGCCATCTGAAAGTGGGAAACAAATACTTCTTCTTAGAATGATGGTCTGTCTTAGGTCTTTGGGTTTCCCTTTTTCAATTACAAATGCAGACTGCCGCCTCCTGCTGGTGTGGAGAGTCATTACCTCTCATGCAGGCACAAACATGCCTGCTAGCTGGCTAGTGGCTGTAGTCTTCGACTTTGTTTCCACTGAGCGATACAGTTTGGTTTGGTATGGTTCAGTTCTCTCTGGAATGGTACCCCTAGATCTGGCTTGCATTTTCACTGCCAACCGTACCCTTACTTGGTGGGCGGGGTTTATACTGGATGCGTATGTGTGGCGTTGCAGAAGCGCACCATAACAACGCTCTGCCACTTTTTTTCTTCAGGTGAAAGATATTTGCAGTTAAAAAAAAAAAAAATTCACCTGCATAAATCAGGAAAAATTCATGCGCATTTTATAAAATGTTTGAAGATCCAATAGTTCCTAAAGCGTATGTCATCATTACAGAAGGGCAAACACAAATGAGGTATTGATGATGTTCAGAAATTTCACTACCATATGTTTACGTTATGTATTTGTGAAAAAATAAATTCTCTTAAAATCTCTTCAAGTTGTCATATCTGCATTTAAGGTGGACCAATTAATACATGGCATAACTTGTCCATTGAACAACATGTAAGAAAATGTTCCACCTTAAAAGATGCATCTAGCATCTCAGTGAAGGAGATGATCTGTTTTTCACCAGTAGCGTTAAACTTTTGACAAGGAATGAACATGAAAAGGCGGCAAAGCATCCTTTGATTTTTGTTTCATGTTTTAAAATGCTACAGAAACGTTTTGGCCGGTGTTTTATCTCCACAGATCATCGGTTCATCGTTAACCTTCTCTCCGCAGTGACAGCTCAACGAGTCGTGCTGCTGCAGCGAGCAGAGCGGCAGGTCTCACCGCCAGCTGCAGCTCCTCACAAGTCTGAAAACTTTGAG
>JAPXVT010000010.1:5890375-5901382 GCA_029823135.1 Acanthurus reversus
TCTAGCAAAGCAGCCCTTTACTTTTCTTCAAATCAATTTGCTTCCAGCTCGGGAGGGAGGCATACTCATCTCTTTTCATTTCCAAAATAGTCTGAAATGTAATTTTGGTGATTTTTTAAAATTTTTATAGAGGACCAATGTAAAAATCAATTCACATAATAAAATATCAATGATAAAGTTTAAACTTTTAGATTAGAAACATGAGAGTGGCTAATATTATAAGTATAATAGGGTGAACACTGCAGCCTGCTGGCTGAACAACATCACTGCATGCTGCTTCATCAGTTTACCTGGAAGTCTTGATCAGACAGGTAGACCTCTAAGTGCTGGGGGTCCACCCCTTCAGGTAAGGGGCTCTGCAGCAGCTCCTCCAGAGGGTACTGGGTCTTCATGAGCTGGGCCAGGGCGTCCTGCACCAAGGTCAGCTTCACCCGCCCTGCGTCGCCCTGACACACATCAAAGACACCCAGTGGAGAAGACAGATGTGGGTAAGACTGCCAGCATCAGATTAGGAAATATGTGATTTCTTCGCTCATGATTTTTTTCTTAAACTAAGTGCATTCCTGACAACATGCAGACAGAAACAGCAGCTACGGCTGAATTTAGTTGTTTGGGTTTTTAGTTTTCTTTTCCCTTGATACATTTCAGTTACTTCAGGTAAACATACAGGGGCAAAAGATCCTTTTCACAAGAGTAAAGGGGGCAGGTTCTCCATTACTAATAGGTTTCACAGTGATAATGCAAAAAAATAACAAAAACACAATTATTCCAACCGTGCCATTATTATTATTACCCATGAGGCAAAGAGTTTAAAACCCCAAATGCTCCACTGCAAACTCTTCATTTGATTCAGAATTCAGATGCTCATAATTCTACCTGATAGAGAACTGATCACAGTGATTCTAAGACACAATCTTGCGTTCAGGTAAAATATTTACTCCAACAACAACAACAAAAGATCTAGAAAGTGAGCAAGATTTACGAAAAAAACATCAGGTTTTGTGTATCGCAGCTGGTGAGGAGCCTCTACAGTAGCTGACAAAGCAGGCAGTTATTAAATACTGGTAGAAGAACAAATGTTTATAGAAACAGTAGCTTTCAAATATAACTTCCACACAGTCCAGACAGTTTATTCAGATATTGTCAGGTCAGAGTGATTTCAGTCAAGAAATTATAGAATAGTGAGCCAACTTGGGTCAGTATATTCAATGATGCATATAATAAAAAATAAACGGATAAAATATCACAAAAGTATAGTAAAATTTAAAACCTCACTGCTGTCTTAAACAGAAGACCTCAACAAATCTGTAGAACATATTTAGTGAAACTGGCTCAGACTAACAGCTCCAGGCCCTGTAGAGAGTTAAATTGGAAGAACATAATAGGATATTTTGTGACTCTAAAATTGAAATCTATTCAAAGGGGTTATCTGGGACAGGATTAATGCTGAAGGCTGTATGGCCAGAAAAAAAAAATACTGGCAAGAGATTGCTCAAGAAAGGGCTGGACTATCACATTATACCTGGGCAATAATCCCAGACAGACTCATGGATCAGAACAAATACCTCTTTAAAATACTCTGCAGCTTGCAAACCAAAATATATAAATATATGTAAAAAAGCTGTAGCCAAACGCTCCAACAAGGGCCAACTGGACTGAAACTGTCGACAAAATAAGCAGTACGAAGAAATTAAATTTTACCTCCATCTCAAGATTATAACAAGATCATTATGCAAAATAAAAACAAAATCAGACCCTGACCGATACAACGGTTTGCCAATATTCTCGGCCAATATTGACCTGATATTAAAAGTGCTTTTTAAGGCTGGAAAAATGCTTGGACTGGCATTTTAAAATTGTGTAATTACATAGTTTGTCCAGCAGGGGGAGGTACGTTATTTAATAACCAAATGAAGTGTTTACTCTTCAGTACACTGATATTTGGGATAAAGTATGTTAAGATGTAAGATATCCTGCCTCCATTGAATTTTCTTGAATTTTCTTCATCCATAATATTGGTATTGGCCCCTAAGTCCCATATCAGTTGGTCCCTAGAAAAACAAACACAACATACCATCTGTGCCTTGATGTGACTCAGTACGTTCGTAACTGCAAGACCCTTTTCCTATGTAAGTGTAATGCTGCCCATGTCCTTTTTCTGTTTTCTATATGTCACCCCTTTAAACACTTCATGTCTCACACACTTCCTCCATGATAACCTGATCACATAACTGCATGGTACGTCTACCTGTGTGTGGGGCCCCGGGCTCCTCTCCCAGCGGGGGAACACGTTAGTGAAGGTGAGAGGCTCTGCCCCGTCGTAGATGAGGTAGGCCTGTGGTGGGCGTCTGGGGTTCATCTCTGGGATAGAGAGAAAATCACCACATTGTTTTCAAACACATCCTTACAGTTCTGAGCCACACTTGTCACACAGCTTCCTCCTACCTCTGCAGTACTGCAGCGCCGTCTCCAAAGCGCACCTCCTCTCATTATGCCAGCGGCTCCAGGCCGAGGCCGAGCTCTCGGTCTGCTCGGGCTGACCCCTCTGCCACAGGTAGACCTCCAGACGGTTGTCGAGCAGGAACAAGGCTGGAGGATAGAAAAGAAAGATAGAGGACATATGAGACAATAAAGTGGAATTAGATTAGGTTGATATTGCATTAAGTTCGACTTTGATGTCCTGTGGGATGTTTGGATTTCAGTGGCAAGAAAAAAAGGGCCAGCAGCAAAGAAAAAGCAAAGTAAATGTTTAAAAAAAATACATTTGTAGGGGTTCTGAATCTTGTTTTTAAAAGAAGAACTTTTGGAATTAAAAAAACTGGAAATTAATTAAAGAGAAACAGAGCCAGCTTTCTGTGTATTGTGTGAAAACGTCGAGTGCGCTCTCACCAGGCTGTGGTGCAGAGTACAGACTCTCTTGGACGAAGGGCATCGCCATCACAAGCCCCGGCAGCCGTGTTGGACTCTGCAGCTCTTTGGCTCGGAAACTCCCAGAGGCAGCACACAGGTGGAAGAGGCGAGGTGTGAAGTTATACTTTCCAGGATCTGACAGAAGGCAGGAGAGGTTAGTTTCTTTTTTCTTTTTTTAACTTTAACTTGATTTCTTTTTAACTCCTTGCTCAGAGCATCAGAGACTCGGAGTCAATAGTCTGGCCCTTTGGCCTTGGGCTCATTTCCAACCTGTCGTCTGCTGCTGCCTCATGATTTATTTCATTATTTCCAATCTATATTGTGATGTCTTGAGAAGTCAGAAGCTTTTTCCTTGGCGTGGTTGCAGGAGAGAAAGACAGTGAGATGTGTTTTCAAACCTAAATTTAAAGGTTTCAGTTTTCTCGCAACAGTAAACTCAATTCTTGCAGACAGCAGATAAACACAACAGTAACTGAAATCAAAGTCTATTTTTCTGTCTAACTGGTGACATACCATGATGGAAACTTGCACGCTGCGGTCTTTTGTTTCTCTCCTGTGTCTCCCAGGCAGCAACTATTTTCCTGGCTATCTTTGGAATGTGTTGTCTTTTAATGGACGTAATGGTGGGTAGGAGTCCTTTTTGCAGCTACCAGGAGGAAATGTGTCTTTCCTCTATAACACCACCTCTCATGGCACTACAGTATTTAGACTTAAGTGCTGTACAAATATATAATTATTCAATAGTGTGTTTTTTAACTGATAGGCTAATAAAATGCTAATTTCTTCCATGTTTATATTTTCCATAATTTAGTATTACATATTTGAGTGTAATGCCATATTTTAATCATACACTTTTTTTAAAATTCTTTGTTTCTATTTTTCTTATTTTTTCTTGAGCAACTAGAGAGGAACATTTTCCTTTTGTGTATCACTAAAGACACCTGAGGGGAAACTCTGGGTCTGATTCGAGTTAAATTTCACAGAGCTGAGAGAAATGTCCCCAGTGGAGAGAACACTAAAGAGTTGTTTTTTACCTTGCAGCATGCAGTCATAAGCCTTCCTGTCCATCTGTCCCAGAGCTGTCCAGAAGTCTGCAGGCTCTGAACCTTCCTCAACCACCTGCACCTTCACAGAGCTGTTCTGACTGAGGCCCAACTCTGATGGACATCTGAGAAACACATAAGATTCACAAGCTGGAACATGATTTACCTCCAGTGGTGATGCTACAGTCTTCTGTGAGACTTACATTTGAGTGAGACGCTCCACTGCCCTCCTGCTGACCTCTCTGGAGCTGGTATGAGCTTTACAGCCAGTCCAGAGATACAGCACCCCCTGCTGGCTGTTGAGCAGGACAACAGAGCCCCTTGACCTCAGACCTGCACAGCCGCAGTTCACCTCCAGCAGGGCGCCCTCCTCTGGGAGCTCTCCTCGCACACAGAACATACGCCACTCTGATAAAACAGACAGAATATTTCTTTAAAATCACATAACAAAAAGAATAAAAACAGAAGCAGGAAGATATTAATGTGCCTTTACTGCACCTGCATTAGATGCCTCCTCTCGCTTTCCCTTGTGAATGACCAGGCCTCCCTGGAAAAGCTGCAGGAAACAGGGAGGTTCTTTCCCCTGAGGAACCACCACCTTTAGAGCAACACAACAAACACAAAGGCTGTAACTGACATGTCAGCAAAGAGTTCTTACTGATATAACTAAATGCTAAATTCAGCTAAGCACTAATTTTAGATAATTTATTAAATAAAGACATAAATAAAAGCTCTGAATTCATCATGCCACACTAATATTGATGTATTTGCAGTGAAAAAATACACTAAATGCTAGGGTTGGTAACTTTGAAGGAAAGAGCAAGAGAGAAGTAAACAGAATAAAGCCTAACAAAGGTGCACCTCAGTAGGCTGCTTGCATGATTGTTCTTACAGTGTTATTACTTGAGGTTGTGGTCATGCACATCTTTGCTGAAGCTCACCTGTGACTCTTCATGGTTGTTCATCCCGATGGACAGGAAAGCAGCAGTGTCCCGCCCACTGACGCTGGAGCGACAGCCCCTCCACAGAAACAACACCGTGTTTTCTTTCGTGCTACACTCATCAGGGCTGTTTGTCTTATCTATGGCAGAAAACATATGGACCTGCATTAAACTGCATGAGACAAAATATATCACATCTAGATTAAAGGAATAGTCCACATTTTTGGAACCCGAGCCCCATTTGTTAATTAGCAAAGATATTGTTGATTAGCAGAGTTTTTTTAAAGCACAACACATGCTGTTCTTCATTATAGCTCTGAACACTTAGACACAAAACCAGTGAAAAGGCGATAGGGTCACACTCCTGTCAGTGTCTATGTACTCCACACTGCACACAAAGTGAATTTCAGTGAGCCTCAGTCAGCTTGTACAGACAGGAGTGTGACCCCTTACTGGTTTTGTGGCTGAGTATTCAGAGCCAGTATGAGCAACAGCATGTGTTGTGTTTTGAAAGGACTCTGCCAATCAACAATATCTTTGCTGATTAAGAAATAGGGCTCGGGTTCCAAAAATGTGAACTATCCCTTTAAACTACAGAACAAGTATAAGACCCTGCACTTCAAAAATAAGAGTGCAAATGTCATGTATTCTACGATGACTGCCACTGACCGACAGTGCTCATGCTGTACGTCCAGCGGATGACGTAGGAGTCTCCTTCGTGAAGCTGGCCGCTGCTCTCTATGTGGATTTCACTGTCGTCAAACTCCTGGACGTGCCAGGTGTCCACAGAAATTGTTTTCAGCTCCATCTGACCTCCATCCTCCAGTGTAATGACTCCGTGCCCCCTCTGGACATCAACCCCAGCCAACACGTTGCGGACTGAGGCTTCCTCTTCCAGTGTCTGACCCGACACCAGATCCTTGGCATCACAGGCGCTCAGGAGGTCTGATGACAGGGATGCAGACTGGGAAGACTGATCTGGAACGTGCTGTGAGAAGATGAAGACATACAAGGATGATGGGAATCTAAAAAAAGCTATTTCAGATTATTTTAATGACTTTGAAATATAACACTGTAAGATGAACCTGTATCTCCTCGTTCACTACAGCAGCTTCCTCCGACCGTTCAGTCCTGCTCTCCCAGTCCAAGAACTTCTCTCTGAACAGAGACGTCTCATTGTGCTCAGAAACGCAGCCGAACAGCGCCCAGCTGGGACGCCCCTCTCCCATCCTGAGGACAAAGTCCAGTATCTCATTTTACATGTTCAAATTTCAGTTTGCCACGCAAAAATATACACTTTTGTAGCTTAAACTCTAATAAACTGTTGAATTATTCATGCTTTGAGTTAATGTTCTTAAATTTCATTGAGATATTGTGTTATTACGCTAACTACGTATAACTGTGCCCCCCCCCCCCGACATGGGGATGTAATGTTCTGGTACTCAGATACTTTGCTCAGGAATACTTTTGGCGAAGCAATAAATCAGGTTGCAGAATGAGCTGCAGACAAACAGTTGACTTGGGTTGGCTCTAAGTAAGAATATGCTGTATGTTTGCGCAGGGCGCTGCAGCACACTGTGGCTTCTGTCTACTTGTTTGAGTTTCCAAACGACTGACTTTTGCCAGCTGCAGCATGTAAGTCTGCAGCGTGGACTTACAACAGCATGCTGGGATTTTTGAGCGTCTCATGTGGAGATGGTTTTGTATGCATTTGCTTTGATTTTGGCATGTGCAATACAGACCTACTGCAGGATGTAAACTAAATGTTATATGTAGTGTGGAATTACATCTGTCGCTTTGATTGTGTGCATCGCAATGCTCAATATGTGTAGTAAATACTTGCAGCTGTGCCCTGCTCTCTGCTGTTTCTGTGATGTTTTCTATTATTGATACAGTGTTGTTTGAGCATGTACTGAAAGCTGCCTGCAGTGAAAGCTCACAGAGGTATGCAGGGGTTACACTGTGTGGGATCCAGTGGATTGACTCGACAGTTGCTGTAGTCATAAGCTCCAGCCCACACTTGGTGAGTCAGCTGGAGAGCAACAGTCCTCCTGCTGAGGGAAACATCCTGTCCATGCCACAGGTACACCTCACTGCCAAAGTCAAACACCAGGGCCTGGACACACAACACACACACCCACACACATATATGCACAATCAGCGTACAAAACTAACTTGTAAAGCCCTAAAACAAGTTTCGAACAACAAAAAACTATCCAGGAGAGCAAATAAGAGACCTCAGACCTCAGTGGAGTCCAGTAGGGAGATACTCGGGATGGAGGCCCAGGCTTGTTCAAGAGGCACCAGTCTGTTCTCCACCAGCCTGTACACACAGTTGGACTCCACCACTCCTTGCTCATAGAGCTCATCCTCCTCTTCTGCACTGGCTCCTGCGGAGAGAAACAAACAGAAACATGCTGTACAGTCCACATAAACACACATCCCATAGATATTTAATTGTACATATCCATTTTTTTAAAAAGAGCCTGTTGTTTTGTAATCTTTCCTTCATTTTTAGACAAAATAAAAATAAACACAGTCGTCCTAATACATTCTATTCCAAGAGAAACTTACAGAGAAGACAGTTTGATCTCTGACCTCTGTATTGTGTCCTTCCTCCTAAAAGGCTCCAGAAATCTGCAGCCAGGCTGCCGTCACAGTTTAGGCCCTCCTCCAGGTGGACGACCTGGGAGGCCTGACAGCCGAGATCCCTCTGACTCTGGACGGATGATGCCAGCTCAGAGGCCTGAGAAGCAAAAGTTTCAGTTTGTAATATCACAAGCAGAGCAAGCATGAGGAACAGAATAATTAAAAGCATGTGATTACACACATGAAATTATGACACTTTAAAAAGCGAGACAGAGTTTTGCAACAGGAGCACCAAATTCTGTGTCCAGTCAGATTCTGTGATCCAATATGTATTTCAGCTCTAGAGCATCTGCAGCTGTTTATACAAAATGATCAAAACATACATAGTATAAATTTAGGCAAACCTCTGTAAACCTTATGCATAATGTCGGAGACCATGGATGCTGTTGGTTATGTAACCCGAGAGCAGAAAGCATCTCAAAGCATCAGCAAACCAGTTTTACCTCCACAAGCTCCGTTCATGTGTTTATCTGCCTCGGTGTGCGGCTCAGAATGCACTCTATGCACAAAATGCACTTTGGAACATCAAGTGTAGATTTTAATGCCATTTTCTGCATTTTGCGGCATGAAATGAAATATACAAATATGGAAAACAATCACATGATTGTATCATTTTAATTTGTAACACCCAGAAAGATATGCAGTGACATTTCACGGCATAAGATATGAGGCACGGATGAGATAATGAGGTTTTCAAGTGAAGTGACATTTTTACACATTTTAACCCAATTTACATTTCATGGCACAAATTGTTTGATACCCTGTGCACATATTACAGCCTGTCACTCTGTAATTTTATGCTAACACATACAGTACTTGAAAAGTAAAATGAAAATATTTCAGTGTGTTACAGTCCTCAGTTGTACCTTTGCTTTCTCTTGTTCATTGGCAAACTCTCCGCTCCACAGGATGCAATGCTCCGGTGTGACCAGCAGGAAGCAGTCTCCGCTGTTCAGCGACCGCGCTGACGGCTCCACCAGACGCACCTGGACATGCCGCCTACCTGCCACCACAGGCACCAGTTCATATAAAAACCTGTACACAAAGACGTCGTCATGAGGTTGTACACACTGATAAACAAAATCTTTTCTGACCTTTGATGAGAATGAGCATCAGGTTGCTGAAGGGAGGGTAAGATTTTGTGGTTGCAGCGTCTTCTGATCCTGTAAGATGCGATTCAGACGAGTTTTTGGCCTCTGTGGGAAGAAACACAAGATAAGTATGATGAATAAAAAGAAAGTAAAAAGACAGGAGAGGAAAAGAATGTTTAAAAATGTTCCCCCTCACTATTTTCTGCTTGGATCCTCTCCTCTGAGGCTGTGTTCACTCTCTCTCCCATGTAGTCCTGCCTGACGTCCTCTCTGGCAGCCAGAGCCCTTAGAGGGTTTCTGGAGCCCTGAGTCCGACGGGATGGACGCACTGACCGCCTGTGCTCCGCCACTGCGGAGGACAGTCTGCACCACACACATCACAAATACAATTTCACACAGACTGTATGGAAGGTCTCGATGAGGTTGTTACATTTGATAATTAATGACTATGTGTGCAAATCATAAAAAATTACCACAGTGATGTTATCGTGACTCAGCCAGATTGTATAAATTATAAAGCTCAGACCAAACTTTGGTTTTAACTGCACAAAAGCAATATTTCTTTTCCTATAAGAATTGAAACTAAGTGCCATCAGTTCTTAGTTTCCTCCAATTAGGACTCACCAGCAGCTGGCTGTGTTTCACACACAAAGGCTATAGTTTCCAACAAGGACAAGACATCTTGAATTAATGACAGAAAGTCTGTGATCTTTGCATGAAGCTGTGATAATGAATATGATGATGCACTCCTGACATCACCAGTGGGGGCCTGCTTTTGGCTGACTTAGTGCTTGAAAAAGGGCTTGGAAAAAAGCTCCCCTGTACTACATCTCTGAATATTAAAATGTCTTTATGAGGTGTGATTGATAAGTTCATGGCCTAAAATAGAAGGGGATGAGTTATACAGCTCTCATTACATGCACCTGCAGTTCAACCCCTTAAGTGATTATGCAGAAAGTTTGAAGTTAATAACTCTTGTGATATTTCTGTTTACGGTAATTGAAAATAGCAAGTCAGTGCTGTCCAATAGAAAAGACAACATCAGCCTTCATGCTGTCATCCAGGGATGCGGATTTGAAAGCATCCAACAGCCGCCCTATTCATCTGACAATGACGTAACACCTGCTTTAGACCACTTTCTGCAGGTCCAGGATGCCGACTTCTACACAGAAGGGATGTGTGTGCGCTTATTGACTGCTGGACTAGGTGTGCAAGTGTAAGGAGCTCATATGTTGAAAAATAAATGCGCCAGGTTTTCCAAAAAACTGACTTACTCTTCCTTAGGCCATGAACTAATCAATCACCACTCATGATAAAGCGTTACAAATACAAATAGTCTTACAATCTGTGGTAAAAACAGACTCACATGGTTGTGTTGGACTGGCAAAAGACACCCAGGTCCTGCTCACTCTCTGTGGCAGCAATGTCTCCACAGGGTGGAGGAGGGCAGGCGGAAGGAGGGGACTGATCTCTGTAGAAACCTCCGTCAAACACGTTTGATTCGTCAACAGGGGTCTCCTCCTTTACCTGATGTGAAGCCACAAAGACTGGAGAGCTCTGTGGAGCTGCCAGGGAACAGGACAGGTGATGTTAATTTTAAATATTTGAGATTTTATATCAGTGAGCCTTCACATGATCATACCTTCAAACTGCACCACAGACTGCACAGAGGTCTCTGTTGAGCAGAGAGAAGAAAAAGTTTACAGAGAAACAAGCAAGACAATGTTTTGATGACATGAGCTTATGCTGCCCTAACCTCCATATGTGCATGTTGGAGCTTCAGTGGAGTGTCTCTTGTTATAAAAGGCCTCAATTCTGTCTGATTCTGGAGATCCAAAACCTGACAGACAGGAAACACAGAGGACACAAAGTCAGAGGATTTATTATTAAAGAGGCACACAAACTAAAGCAAGTAAACTCACCTCTCTTTGACAAACTTCCAGCTTCTTGCTCGTCATTCTCCTGCTGTGGGCTGATTTCCTCGACTTTGTCCAACTGGAGCTCATCCTCAACCCCTTTCACCTGCACAGTCAGACACGCATGTTAATGTAAGATTTAAGCATCAAAAATATTCAGAGTTTTAAGGTTCTGCATCGTTTTGTCACCTTCTGTCTCCACTGAGGCTGAATCTGGGTCTTGGTAGGAGAGGAGACCTCTTGAGCCTCAAAAGACAGATTTGTCTAAGGGTGAAGAGAAAACAGAATAACATGGATCATACGGCAACAGCCAAGTTTTTTATGCCAAATCCCAATTCCTCCCAAGAGCCAATACCCCTAGCTTTGGAGTGCCCTTCAAAAAGTAGTGTCCTTTCACAACATAGCGAGAAGGGGTAGGGCGGAAATCTTTACCTAAGTAATGGGACACCACTCATGA
>JAPXVT010000010.1:6047815-6058573 GCA_029823135.1 Acanthurus reversus
ATAGATAGACAGATAGACAGATAGATAGATAGATAGATAGATAGATAGATAGACAGATAGATAGATAGATAGACAGACAGACAGATAGATAGATAGACAGACAGATAGATAGATAGATAGATAGATAGATAGATAGATAGATAGATAGATACCTCTTATTTATGCACAACCACATATGCAACACATTTGTGCTCAAGCTGACTGCAAGTGCCAAAAGATAAAAAAAAACCACACCCATTTGGGATTTACAACACAAAAAAACTGATTGGCTGGCTCAGGAGTGATGAGTCCATCAAGCTACATCTGCCACAAGGGACCATGGGATACATGAGTCAGCCAACTAGCCAGTCAAGCATCGACGAGGGCAAAAAAAAAAAAAAAGCCAGATATAGTGGATTGGGAAGGAGAGCACAATAGGGGGAGGTAACAGATGTTGGAAAGTGAACACCAGGGGAAAAACTAAGCGAGAATAAAAAATGAGGGCAGAGAGTGATCCAAAGCAGAAACAAGAGCGAGGGAGTTGGAGGGAGCAGATGGTGAAGAGAGAGGAGAGGGCGTTTTACACACAGATGAGCTACGACAGCAATGACACATGCACATATTTACTCACAAATACACTCTAATTACCTCCCATGCATCTCCTACTCACTGTGCCATCTGTGGCGAGCATTCCTTTGCGATGCGGAGCTAGACTGCATGACTAAAGGCTAACAAGAAACACAATAGCACACATTTGCTTCCATGTGTGTAGGTCACATCCATTGGAATCTTGGTATGTAGATGAATTATTAAATGCTGTTAAATGCATATGTTGAGGCATATGAACCTTTGACCTTGTTTTGTAAAGAGCAGAAATATCCTCAGCTGGGCCACATTTCATAGTCACGAGAGACTCACAGGCCGTATCGGACATGATCCAAACTGTGTGTGAGTGTGCGTGTGAGAGGCAAGCGATCCTGATAGTGAGGACCGCAGCTAAACACACACCCATTATGTCTCCCTGCACAGTAAGTGGAGAGATGGTGCTCCACTTTAACCTAATTAGCAGGGAGTGTCTCCTCCAGTGAAGAGCCTTCTTTATGATCAGGTCACATCAAGACTCGAAGGAGAGAAAGCTGCTCGGCTAACTCAAGTCAAGTTTTGCTCTTTTTTTTTTTTTACCTGCATTTCCAGCAGATGCATCTATAAAGGAGTATAAGATCTTGTGATTTTCATAGGAACTATTACTCAGGTGATACCAGTGAAAACCAGTTCACAGCGAGATCTGTGATTATTCAAAGTAACCATGCAGAATAGCAGAATATATCTTAAAACTTAAGCAGATAACAATCCAACACGCCATACAACCGAAACAAGACTTTTCATATTACAGTCTGATAAAATCTCCCAAATGATGAAGTCTCCACAGTCATGCTCCTGTCAGGCTGCTCACAGTGCAGCGCTTTGAGAATGATGCTAACATCAGCATTCTAATATGCAGATAATGACAAGCGGCCCTGCTAAAAAAGGAAAAATCTTTTGTGATTTTTAAGAAAATCTATGTTTACATGAACAACCAAAAGCGCTGTGGTGTGTACGTCAGGCGGACAGTTGTTGGTGTAACTTTGTAATGACGTACCATAAGAGCTGCTGAAGTTGTTTACTTCCTCTTGATGCTAAGCCCTAACCAGAGCCACAAAATTAAGAAATTCAGCCATAGTATGACTTCTTACATTATGCTACAAACACCTGAAGTCGCCTTAATAGGCTGCGGAGTGTTAAATAGGAGTTTAGTAGTGGTTATAATGGAATGCATTGACTTGGGCTAGCATTAGCATTAGCTTAGCCACCGCTTTCACAGGCTTTTCATTTTGCCGGTTCACACAGATGGAAAGAAGGTTGCGTTTTCAAAAGATTACATTCTGGAACCCGGTTTCAAACGTGGGCGGTTTCAGGGGTGCCAGCACGCCGTCGTTCTGTAGAAGAAAGGCCAAACAGCGCCAAAAGTTTACCGCTTGATGCAAAAACTTGCAACGTGTAATCTGTCCCTTGGGAAATAAAATGTTTAAAGAAAATCTTAGTCGACATTGCCAGTCGTTTTCTACTTGACAATAAAAACTAAATGGGAATGTTATGTGTTGCAGGAATTCGATCATAAAGTGTTGAACAAAGTCAAATATGGACCCGCTAGCAATGCCAGGGGAAAAGTGAAAGCATCAAAGTTCAGTTCATTCTCACGGGACCATGAATGTGTGTACCAAAATTCAACAATTTTTTATTTATTTTTAATTAAAATCAAAAATGTCAACTAATGGTGGTGCTACACAAAAAGCCAAAGGATCATCAGTAATAATAATACGTCACTGGGGATCCATGATGATCTGTGCAAAACTTTGTGAAAATCTATCCAACAGTTGTTGGGAAACAAAGTTATGTTATTAACTGAGTGGGACATTTTACAAGTGAAACTGCAGTACTCTTCTGTTGAATTAATAGCAGATGCTGTGCAATCTGTGATTAGCTCAAATCATTGATAATATCACCTGTAACATTACTCACATGGACAGATATCACTACATTTGAGTGTGAAAATATTCCGTTTTTGTTGAAGTGTTCTTTAGTCACTCAGGCTTCCTAAAACAAATGCAGCCATTCTGCAAGTTGTCAGGCTTCATTTTGACACTCGTCTTCTGCCCGATCACGCTCACCATTACCCGTCACCTCCACACGACAGTTGCTATGAGAACCAACAAGGTGCCTCTGTTCACGCATGAGGTAAAAACCCTGTGGGGAGTCGCGTTTGACAGCAGAGACGTTTACTCTCATTACAGGCTCCAAATTGGCTATCACAGCTGATTTTCCAGAGTGTGAAGCTGCAGGTCTTTGACATCGTGCGTTGCAAAACAGTTGGCGCCTTCAGGATACTTGTTTCGTTTTTACAACTTCCGCCTGAAAATCCAAACAGAACAGTAACCTGCGACAAGTAGCGTGAGAGCTTGCAGTGTCACATTTTACTGAAAGCAAATCTGTTCCAGTTAAAGGAGTGATATCTTTTCATATTACTCAGTAATGTGGCTTTGCATCATACTTTAATGAAAATATGGACAAAGACACAAAAAACTTTCTGAACACCACATCTGCTGATGCTGAGTGCCACCTTGAGCCGGTGGATGGGTTTTGTTAGGTAAACTCCCAGTCTGGCCTCCTCTGGAGCAGACACATCTGTCTCCTGATGTGTGTATATATCATATATACCATGAGGCCGTAACAACATCAGGGCCAATGACGACATCTGGCAAAGAGCTAACCCAATCCCCCTCCGACACACACACACACACACACACACACCCCCTCCCCTCTTCTCCTCTGTACTGACCACAACCGCTGGGAGCAATCAGAGCGTCACGTCTGAGCTCCGCTGCAATAAGAACCAACCCCCTCTTTTCCTTTTCTTTAGGCCTCTTCTTCTCTCTTTTCTTTCTTTCCTGGTTGCTTTCAGGACCGGGCCTCAGCAGCAGAAAACCACAGGGCTCCAGCAGGCCTCACGACTCTATCCACCCCCCCTCACCCTCCACGTCTGGGCGAAGGACAGCCATTCTTGGAGCCCCCTCTTTTTTGGCTGCTTCCCTCCCTCTCCACAAGCCCAGATGTATATATTTAGCTCATCTTTGCCTCTGTGTAATTAACGGATGAAAATTATAACTCTGAGACTCGATGGTGACGTTGTCGTTCTCCTTGACTTAAGACGGAGCTGGACCCGAGAGTGCATCTCAGCCTATAGGACAAAAACCAGGCAGCAGGCCAACATTTGGGGCGTGGTGGAGGCAATGCTGAGCCAGGTTGGGGAGAAAAAGCGAGAGCAGGACTGGAGAATGGAGTCTGAGCGTTTATTAGAGCAAATGAGATGGCCTGCCTGCCTCCAACAGCCCTGGAGTTTCCATTTGAGGTCATCTGGTTTTTACATTCCTGCCATGCACCACCGCTCACACCACGCTGAGGAGACCTGCATCGGTCTGTTCGCTCAGGATCGCACAGTCCAGCGATTTTCAAAGTGGGGTCTGGGGGTGAAGAGTGGCCGTTTAGGGAGCCCTTAGAGCAGTGCGGAATGGTTTAATTTCATCAGAAATACTCTTAAATGAGGGTAAAACAGACAGGATGTGATCACCTGGGAATCGTAGGATTAAGTCTGGGTATTTGGGGATTGTTGATGTAAAAATGTTTGACACTTATTAGTTATGTACACTGCTTTTTCGGAGGCAGTCAAGCATGGACACAGCTCTACGCAGAGATTCATCTGAAAGTTCAAGGATATGCTGTGACTTTCAGATATTTCTTTGAAATTGTCCTAAATTCCAATCTGTTTTCTAAGCCTCATGACTCTGCAGCACCACACTGACCTCGAATCAACCGATGCCACTGGGCAACAATATTCACACAGCACGATCATTTACAGCAGTCTTATCTGTAACATCAACATTTTCTCCAGTCGAGTCAACATCTCTAGCACCCGCAGCAAAGCCGATCGCACGTAATGCAAAGGTCAAGCAAAACTTATAAAACTGCTTCCTCTATGACTCTTTTCCCTCGACGTATGGACTGATATAACTTGCCAATGCAGAGATTAAATCCAGAACGCTGCTGACCTTAACACCCTTTCTCCTGTCATCGTCACCCTGCCGTGGCACAAAGGTGGTATACGGATACTGCGTGCCATGTTTTGAATACAGGAGGATCGGCCCACGCTATCGTTTCATCGGCCTGCTCCTTCCTGTTGACACACTGCAGACTGTAAAACCCAGCTGCAGAGAGAGGGACAGAGATGCTCCTGGTGTCTTTGTGTTCACTGTTTTCTTGCTGATCCCAGAGGCGCTGCCTTGGTATGTTTAATGTAAATATGAGATCCATATGCCAGACCGAGGCTGATGTCGCTTCTGCGTCTTTAGCCTTAATCACCCTGTGTCAGCAGCCTTTTATAATGCACAAATTCAGAGTCTGACCCTGCAGAAATAAACTGTCCTCTGTGGTTTTCCTGACTCGCTTCACCCCAGAACAAAAATGTCAGACCTCAAGGGATCGTGGGTCTCGCTTGTCTCCCTGTTTTGGCTGCCCAGTGGGAAGACAGCAAAAGACTGTGACACGGACATATGCTCTCACTCCGTTATTCAGATGAAAGACACGCTGACATGGCTTAGAGCAAAGAGTCTGCTAATAGAAACATACCGTGCTGTTAGTTTTCATTCTGTAAACTGAGCAGGCGGAGAAGAGGAGGGGGCGGATATACAAGAAATCACACCGAAACAAGCCTTTTATGGCACAAACTTACACAGGAATACCTCCGACTGTAAGGATGACATCTAGCTGAGGGAAGCATTTTAAAGAGCGCAGCTGAATCGAAATGAAAATGTCTCAAGGCTGCGCATTCAGACACGACCTGAAAAAATTAACACAACAGTTCAAAACAGGAGCATCCCGAAAGGAGATGACCAAAAAAGGTAACAGAGCGGACAGCAATTTCTCAAAGTCGCAGGCACACGAGAGAGCGAGAATGCTGGAATTTGGGAAGGTTGGGGTAAAAAAAAAAAAAGCAAAAAGACAAAAAAAAAAACTATACCCTAAACAAGGATGGTGACACAGAGAACAGAGGCTTGAAGAGATTTGAGTGGGAGAAGCAGCTCAATTTGTTTGCTGAGTGACTGGATTTGAATGAATGTAGTACTCCTAACCCAAAGCAAAGCCACAAAACAAACAAAACTGCCATTAACAACGATGCAAAATACACCAACATTTATCAGACACAGAGACCCCAAGCTGATCCTACACAGGCCATGACAGTAACCAATACTGGATACTCCTTCTGGCTGAAAATGAAGTATCGAAACTACCCTGCACAGGTGGGTTTATTATTGTAAGCTGGATGCAGTATTTACATACACAACTCAGAGAAGAAAAACCTGTGAGCATTTGGCAGCACACTGCAGAATACAAGCTAGAAGCAAAATACTGAAATACTGAAATGGTTTCCTCGTTTTTCACTTTAGTCTGTGCAACAAAAAGCTGTGTAGCATCAACTTAAGAATTAACTCTATTGAAACTTCTGCAAAAAAAAAAATCATGTCTGCGAGTGCTATGATGCTTCAGGTTGTTTTATAGGTGCCATCCTTTATACAGAACAAGGCTACAGGGTGCATGGAATAGCTACAATAAGTAAGTCCCTGCAAAACCATAACTTGTCATTTTTACATTAATGTTGTGTACGAAATAAACAAACAGGACAAAAGGTGATAATTCATCATATTTAAAGGTGCTGGTATGTAAGGCTAGACTAGCTGTTTCCCCCTGCTTCAAGTCTTGATGCTAAGCTAACGCAACGTGTGTTTATCTAACTCTACAAGAAACCAAAAAAATGTATTTCTCAAAATGTCAAACCATTCCTTCAAAAAAATACAATGTCTACATCAGAGGGACGACATTTTGGACCACTTGTGAGCTCAAAAACAACGAAGAAACACACAGATATACTTATTTGAGAGTATCTCAGTGAGCGTGTAAACAGAGGCGGTGTTGCGCCGGACCAGCGGGCATGAGGAATACCACAGAGCTCTATCTCTTCCCAGCATCCACAGCTCCTCATTACTTTCCCGATAATCTCTGTCCCGTGATTTTGCTGGACTGTCAAAACAAGCTCCCCTCTCCCCTCAGAGACTGCTTACAAACAGTAAGAATGACATGACCGGTGCAAGTATGCATGTGTTTGTGTGTTTTTGTTGCTTCACATGCAAACACACTCCAGCGCTGGTGCCCGGGTTGTTTAGGAGGCACAGACAGAGGTCAGTGAGGCAGCTCGCTAACCCCAGCGAAACGACACTAATTCACTGTACAACTCACAGTTCATCAACTCTCAGCTGGCCGACTGCCATGAGCGGTATGAGCGTCCCCAGAGGAAACTCCCGCTAAGTTACGTACAGCGAGCAAACATCATCACACTGTGTGGACCAGCCACAACTCTTTATACTCTCGTCGGTGACTTTCTGATCAAGCTACAAAACAAGAAGTCGCTGTGATTCTTTTGGAACTACTTCATAACATACTTTCGTGCTTCATCATCAATAACTTCACAGCATAACTTAAATATTTTGACAGTCGTGAGCACAGCATGCATGCAGAGCATCTACTGAAGATGGAGCATCGAGGAAGAATGAATGATTAAAAAAATCTGATTTTCTGAGAGGTGGGGGTCAAATTGGCTTCTGATGTAATCTTTACTTTTTCTACTGAGATAACTCTCAATTTAAAGGGACAACCTGGTGATTATACACACAAGGATCAGTTTATTCAAAAGTAAATACTCAAGTATTTCGCCTGAAAAAGTTAGAAAAAAAAAAACACTCTTCTGTGGATCATCTGGGCTATCTCTGGTTTGGACTTGCATACCATGGTGTAAAGTCATAAAAGAAAGTCTGTGTCTCAACATTGTTAAGTGGTGTTTATGTTTATCAAGCACTGAGTGGTGTTATGGGAAATGAGAGAACTGTTTTGTGTTTGTTTTGTTCTTTTGGAGTTTCACTTAAACTAGGGACTAAAATTCAGGAGGATACCTCAGATTCTGCAGCTTTGATTCTGACCAGTCATTCTTTTAGCGTTCCATCGTCATATAAAAGTGAAATGCAAAATCACTGGATGTCTGTGGTTGTGTTGGACCATTAAGGAAAATGCTACACATCAATAAAGTCTGCTTATAGCGATCTCAAATGCCTTCATTAGAGTTGTTCGTATTGGACTTGAAGCCTCTGGCTGGGTTGTTGCAGCTGATACACTCATGGGATCCCCTCACTGTCTGACTGTCTGCATCCTGTTTTGGGTGTTTTTGTTTGTTTGTTTTTTTGTTTTTTGAGGTGGCTAGAAAGGTCTGTGGAGTTGCCATTCGACACATGAACCTCATCTTTGCTACCTTTTCCATAATTTTGTTTTACATCATGTCAGGAAAATCCAGTTCGCTTCCATATTACCAACGCTAAATTCTTGTAAGGGACCAACTCCTCCTTGTTCTCATCCATGGCGCTACATTCCCTCATAAAATGGGGAATGGGGAGAAATCCAAGGCACTGCCAAATGTTTGATATCATTGGTTTATTGGTGTGTCCCTTGGGAAGGTGTGGAACAGACTAGCAAATCCTGTGATTTAAGATTTGGCTTAGACAACACATTTGGATGCTTGTATGAGCCATAGAACTGCCGCTGATAGAATGTGCACTCAAGCACGATACTGTAATCTCTCTGTAAAGGCAGTCATTCATGATATAATATCATCTATATTACACAAGTAAACACAGTCTCATGGTAACTAAACACTCCTGTGTACTTGTCTTATACATTATTTTAGAGGATCTGCTTTCTGTTTGCTTTTCTTTACCCTCCATTGCTTCATTGTGTTTTCGGCTGTCACACTGGCATCATTCTCTCCATGTGACTCATCAGGATTCAGTCTATTTTGTTATCTTCTACCCCGCTCTTCCCTTCTTACCCCCTCCTTCCTGTGTCTCTCACATTCCAGTGCAATCCCCGCTGTTTGCAAAAAGCCTCCACAGCTGATTGCAGCGAGACACAGAGCCGCATTCAGCTTTCTGCAAACACACTTGCTCTTATCGTCTGTGCAAAAAAAATGTAAACATGAGGAAAAAAGGCAATGTAGATACGGAGACGTGAGAAAGACAAAACACGATGCAGGATCTGATCATTTGAATGGAGATCAGCTAAACAGCAGCGCCTGCTTAACCCCTGTGGCCCCTGTTGCACACAGTGACAGGGGTCCCCTCCTGCCTCTTTAAGCTCTATGCGGGGGGCCAAGTGTGTGACGAGGGGGGCCCCTAACCTCTGAACCTTGACCCTGATTCAAACCCAGCCTCGCTGTCCTCAGGCCGATGCCGCAGACAGATACAGACGGAGTCAAGTCTGCATTTCAGAACAAGACCTGACCTGTTCTCCATTCCTCTTATGTGCTGAGTGTCACATCAACACAAAGCCCCTCATGCACAACACTGTATGTCAGCCTCATATTTTCCTACACAGAAACAACACACATCACACAGCGTCTCTGTAGGCGCAAACACAAAGAGGCACTGATGCAGGCCAGACCATCACCAGGCTGAATCTAATTAGCTCTCATCTGTTTCTGAGAGGGGCTTTTGTTTCACACCAAACCTCCCAGAGCCAAAGAGTCAGACGCCACATGAAATACATCCAGCTGGGACACGAGCGAGGACGAGTGCCCCCTGCATGAGGCGAAGATGACTGGGTGCAAGATGTGACACTTTTCTAGGCAGGTAAAACTCTGCAGGTAATGTTCCGAATGGAAGTAAGACAGAAATAACAACCCATGAAAAGCTCAGGGACAAAATCTAAATTGAATTCTTTTAGGATGCTGATCGAGGAGAATGAAACATATCCACAATTTCTCTTTCTTATTCTCTTGATATCTGCAACAGGTAACATCTCTAAAGAAAAGCAGAGATGAGGTCACCCAATGTTAACATTTCCATTTCCAATCAGTGGGGATGCTTCGACGGAATTTGCTGGATCAGTACTGGTGCAATTCCCATCAGAGAAAATCAATCCCTCTGAGCTTCTCTCATACAGAAAATATCCTGCTCCATTCACATATAATGTACTTTCAACATTTGGACTTAGTTGGCATCCATTCCTCTTCAATCAACAACAATTTATGGCATTTCTAGAGACACAAAGTAAGCTATTCATGCTCGCATTCCTCGCAACCTAAACAAAACTAATTAACCTCTTCAACCCACCAGTGTGGCCGTCGATACAAAGTCATTCTGTGTAGCCCAGCTTCGTTCAATCCCACATCGCTTTATTATGCAACATTCTACATACCAAATATGATGAATACTTGGAAAATATTTTTAGAATTTTGTCCTTTTGGTGGTATTAAAAAAATGCAGTCTATTAAACATCATGTTGTTTTGATAAGGAATTGGAACAAACTGATAAAGAATAGTTATAATATTGCAGGTCAGTGTGGAATACGACAATTTCATCCAATTTTTTAAGCTACTTACAAGGGAAGAAGAAAAAAAGCCTAATTTCAAAGGACTTAGTACAAAATATTAAACTTATATCTTCATTTTTTGATAGTTAATTTTTCGTTAATAATATTCAGAATCATTATAATATCGGCATTCACACACCACGCAATAGTTTTATGTTAAAACAAAGTCAAGGCATTATTTATAGTGATTTTTGACTCTTACAGAGAGAAAGAGCAACTGACTGACTAACAGGAGATCAATACAGAGCCATTAGCAACAGAAACATGCCCGCCTTGCAGAGCTGCACTCCAGCAGCCACTCCCCTCTCACCACAGTAAACAAGGTCAATGATGACTGATGTCATTCGCCCACCTATACACTCGCTACATGATGTTTGTTCTGCATCAAGGACTTCCTCATGCAAACATCAGAGAGGAAGGCCAAATCAGAACGTTGCACGGAGCTGGTCCTTAGCCTCAATTTCAAAATAAAAGGGGTGCGTGTATGTGTGTGTGTGAGGCACCATGTTTCATGCACCTGCACGCAGATTATGAGTTGTGTGAAGTGCAACTCTGACCCTTCAAGTGTGAAGTAAACATGCTGGAGTGCCTATATTTGAGAACACCTGTGCTTTGCAGTGTGTGTCTGTGTCATTAAAGTGTGTCCACACACACACACACACACACACACACACACACACACACACACACACGCACTGGAACACTCCAGGTTACTG
>JAPXVT010000010.1:6097711-6121456 GCA_029823135.1 Acanthurus reversus
CGTGTAATGTTCAGTTTAACCTGATGGGAAATCTTCACTGTAGTGAGGAGAACGTATTGGCATCATGTGAATAAACACTGGTGTCAAGGCCAACCATCTCTGAAGACAGTAAATATAAAAAGAATGAAGCTCTCCAGTAACAAAACAAGAGCACACAGAGGTCGGCCACACAGTCATATGGATGATACTGTTAAACTGAACATTACACGTTATAGTCAGAGCCAAGAATCACTCTCTCACAGTGCTTTAAGAAAGGCAAATTCTTCCCCTATTATACACTTAACCCTGCAAAACTGGCCTGCATCCATATGTACACATTTATAGGACCTGTGCAGAGGTCACATTTCCCCTCCTTAACGAGAAACGTGGGCATTTGACGACCTTGACAGGCAATAAATAAAAATACACTGGCTGCAAATGAGTGCGTGGGAGCTCTTAGGAGGGACATTTTGTTGGAGGAATCCCGGTCCAAATGTTGGAAGTTGGCGAGGGATGTGGGCTGAGGAGGTGATGACAGCGTGTAAGTGGGAGACAGAAAGAGTTTGGCTTCCACCTTTGCTCCATTTGTGTTTTGTTTTTTTCTCTATGCTGGATTGCTCCTCACATCCCACATGAAAGCTCCAGTGGGAAATATCTGTGGCCAGACCCCGGCTCTTCTCCCTGAAACAGATGACAGCTGGTCTCAAACATTTACAGTTTATCGATGAAAAAGACAGCTTTTTCCTAATTACTTCCTCAGGTGCAATACTTTGATAATTTCCCACAGATATTAAGAACTCTCGTCCAAACATAAACAACAAATAGGCCTTTCTCAGGATGATCCCCCGTGTTTTTTTAAATAACAACCTCACCATGCAGCATTTTCGCCAGATAATGTCCGCAAATGATCAAATTCATGGTGAGCTATGCCACGGAAGGCTGCCATACCATTGTCCACGATGGAAACCAGGGATGCAGGGGAGCAAAAACACACATCCTCCGTCCGGCTGTGCACCGGCCTCCGGTGAGGCTGAGCAGGATCATCACAGCAGGTATATGATGTAAGAAAGGAAGACGAGGCCCACGATGGCGAAAAACATCAACAACAAAATGTCCACCATGATGAAAAAAAAACTGGCAGCGATGGACGGCGAAGACGCGATAACCACACGCAGCTAAAACAGCAGCTCCACCGCCGGTGAAGGAGATCGGCTAAGATCGGAACCAATCGGAGAGCGACGGACGAAGGCGCTACCCGATTCCTGCTCCAAAACCGGAAGTACGGAAGCAAGAAAAGACAGGAGGGGTTCTAGAATGTTCAGGTTCCCGCGCAGAATCCGACGTTTCCTTACGTGAACGCGCATTCACTTCACCACAGTATAATTGCATCTTTACTATAAATTCAAATTTTGTCTGTTTAAACGTGTTTCCGGATAAAAATATTTGTATCTTTTGTTCGCTGCAGGATAAATGGAGGATGAAATCGCCAAGGAGGTGGTTTCATGAGGAGTTCCGCTTCAAGCAGTTTTTCATTTTAAGTAAAAGAAATTTAATGATCTAAATGTTGTACTGAGCAATTTATGTCGTGACAAATATCATTGTTTTAACTGATATTAAGTAGATTTCATCAATCTCAAGAAGAGAAAATTAAAATTTGACCCTGACCCTGAAAGAAGTGGGCTACACACACTATAGATATTGAAATTAAATTGTCACCTTAATGAAGTATTGTCACATCCAACTCCTTTATTATACTACTAATAAAATACACTGAAATGGATGTTTAATATATTTGTGCTGTATGCACCGTGTAAATTCTTTCTATACAATGAATGAAAAGCGGAGATGAAATTACGTTGCAGCGTAAAGTGTTTGCGTGCGCGTTCACGTGAAGAGGAATCAAATCATGAGATAGGTCGAAAATTCTGAAACACTTAACCACGTAAATATTCCACTGGAAATAAGGGGATTTCCTCCATCGTCATAAGCGCAAATGGATCTTTTAAGACTTTCTACTCCAACTTAATTAAGTTCAGCTTAGAAACTAAACTTAAATACATATATTTACGGTGTGGCAAGTATTTATAACATATGTTCATTAGGTATGTATAAACTACATCCTTATAAATAATCAAAAGGAATCAAAACCTCTCTTAAACAGTTCAAGATAAAAACATTGTAACCGCAATTTAAGTAAGAATAAAAGGTAAATTTTCACTCTTTCCCTTTGTCTTGTTTCAGAAAACCAACAAACTTTTAGGGGATCAAAAAACCTTAATTCACTGTCATTTGCACAAGTGTATTTATTTTGTGGTATATTAAGTGTACACTGCAGCTGCCATGTACTTCACACCACAGGAACTCAGAGGTAAAGGGGTATTTTGGGAAATGTGGAAAGGTGCCAAACTGTAAAACACCAACACCAGCCTGAGAAAAAAAATGACATTTTATTGAATCTGCAGAATCATAAGTACAATTTGAAGTGCTGTAACAGGGCAACAGGAGATGATATCAGGTCCTTAATTCTGATTATGTATTGAGAATGACTTTTGAATACATGTGTATGTCAATATGCATATGGTATCTTTATTTTTTTTTATTTAAAAAACAACAAAATTATATCAAAAACAAAAAAACAAAAAACAATTTAAGATGGAATGCACAAAATCGGTTCTGAATGCTAAACCTGATTGTGGATTACATGATTTCACTCTGCAAAGTCTACAGTATATAACCAGGAATCATAGAAGCAGGGAATGATTCATCAGAAGCTTAGGAGCCGACAATGAAGGCTGAAGGAAAGAGGGATCGCAGCAGACTGGTGGACAGGATATGAGACAGAAACCTGAATGGAAACAGGGTTATGATATGATGTTACGGTTCAGTAGATGAGTGATGCCAGAGCAGAGGAGCGGCATTTTGGCGCAAAGAGGTTAACTCCTGACTAATATCCAGGTCAGACAAACAACTCACCCTGCCTCACAGCGGCGGGGAGATTGAGAGCATCAGCCACCGCCCACTGTCGCCCCGCCCCCCCTCAGCTTTGCACACTTACATCATCACACAAATTTGACTTTGCCCTTAACAAATCCATCCTGAGCCACACTTACACAACACTGGCTTTCTTTGGACACTTTTTACGTTTCATCCCGAACACTCACCGACAAAACCAACACCCTCAAGACAAAAGGAAAGTTTGCATTGGCTGTAATCTGCAGAGGAAAACAAGCTACCAGTGTGAGCAGCTTTGTTACAAAATTCGAGCAAACATCGTCATAAGCCAAGAACAACACTCACTTCAAGCCAAACCATCAACTCTTCTGTTTACCCAGAGAAAAACAGCGGTGAGTTCTGCAACAGCTTTCCAATCGAGCATCTATTTTGCAAATAAACTTGTGCTGTTGTCAAGTGGGTTATTGCAAAAGACAGGTGTAGATACAGCGTGTATATTCACTGTGTTTGGCATCTTTTAAACAAGCTTGAGGTTATTTTCAGTTTTAGTCACCATTTTCATCAGCACTATAACCACACATTAGAAAGTCGCAAAGTTTCATGAATGTTCAACACCAACTTTCACCAAACTGTTGACTTTTTTAAAATCGTGTTACTTCCCCTCAGGCTCATTCACAAAAAAATTAAAATAGTGACCCACTTTTATCTGCAGGCAAGCGACTCCCGAGAGCACCATGATCTGTAAAAACATTTTCCCTAACTTACCTTTATGATACATATACAATTGTACAACGTCGTCTAGCTACATAGTGAGAGCCTTGCTTCTTTTAATAAAGCTAAACATTTTTCGGCCCCCCTCCCCGCAAACCCCCTCCCCACCTGGAAAACACACACCATCCTGATCGCTCATGTCTGTGACCGTCACAGTGCATCACAGGAGAATGAAACAGCAAGAAAAGGGGAAGATGCGTGGATGGTCAGGGGCCAAAAGATTATTTACACCATTGAGAAAACTGTCAAATATCACAGAAATCCTCTCAGAAATCCAGAATCTTGAGTGGAGGAGTGACACAGCATTTCTGCGTAACAGCCAGCAACTTAAATGCTTAATTTTTGTGTTTATGAACCAACTTTTTTTTATCTCAGAGACAAACCACCAACATAACGCTAATTCACTGGTAAAATATAAAAAATAGTCATCAACTTTTGGGATTCGCCTGCAAGAATCATGTTGGGACTCGGCATACAGGTCAAGCAGAGCATAAAATTAAAACTTTTCTATGACCTGCTGATCAGAAACGAGCTCAAAGGTTTCAGAATATGCCTGCACGTTTTGGATTTATACCATAACTGGTCTAATACTGTGACTGCACAAGTCTACATAAACTCATCTGCCTGGGTTCATAAATTGAGTCGCTGGTTTATTTATTTAATACATTTAATTCTTTTGTTTTTGAAAAATTTGCATATTTTAATAAAAAAAAAAAAGGTAAAAGATGAACAGCATGTGAAAAACGACAACAACATTTACCACAGCTGAGGATTCAACAACGTCTCTCACATTACACGGAAAACAAAAAGGCTGGAATGTTCCGTCACAACAACGGTGGAATAATTTTAACATAAACAGATTCACGAAATAGAGTTGTGCTTGGCCTTCTTGTGTTTTCTTTGATGGTGATTTTGTAGCAAAAAAGGGGGGGACAGTGATGACCTGTTCCCATCTCCTTTCTCCAAGCAGATCAATCTTGATCACCATAACTTTGTGATTTTGTCAGGACCGAAGGCATCAGGCTGCAAAAAACAGGAATAAGTGTAATTTTTGTGCATCCACACTGACGAAGTGTTGCATTGAGTGTGGCTGCAAGAGATGGGCTGATAACGTCCCCTAACTTGTCCCTGATCCCTCTTGTCTGCGACACGCCTGAGAAAGGCAAAGACAGGAGGAGCTCTTCAGTTAGGCTACGATTCCAGTTGCACAAGGATATCCAGAGCGCAGTGCTGAGCACCTCAGTGAGATGTATGCCTACGTAATTAAATGCATCAAAAACCTCTCTGTTAAGATAACTGGCTAACTGGTGCAACAGCAACAGGGTTAGAGGTTAAAGGAATGTACACAAGTCAAAAATATTCAAGCTTAGTTCTGATGAGACTGAGATTCTACACTGTTTCCAGTCTGGCCACGATCACGCTGCAAAATTAAAAAAAACAAACAAACAAAAAACAATAAACATATAGGCCCATGAAAATGCCACACCCACCCACACTTCAAACTTATTTTCTCCACAGAAAGACGTCGGCAGCTGTGTTAACTGACTCATGGGGGAAAAAAAGGGCTTTTTCAAACTTTATTTTCTTCTCTGTTGTTGCATGATGTCGTGTCATGATTGTGAAGTGCTATGGCGAGGATGAAGCTGTGTGACACAGCGTGAGCACTGACATACTGCGATGAACCGTGAGTTTCTTTTCAGATGTCTGATGTCCACTTGTGACAGCACGAGAGTGGAATCGGGATCAGGGGCGAGATAAAGAGGATGACAAACATCCAAACAGAGACAGACATAAGCACAGACGGACTCACAGAGAGGCAGGCAGGCAGACAGACAGACAGACAGACAGAGAAGGACAGACAGATAGGAGGAGGGAGTCTGTGGTGGAGCTGGACAGTGAGAGCAGAACGGGTGAAGAGGGGGCGGGGGCGGGGTCTCACAGAACAGGTTAGGGAACAAGAGTAAAATCAAGAAGAAGCGGCGTTAAGATGAGATGGCACAGGGCGTTTTCCTTTCATTCTTTCCCTCCCTTTCTCTTCCTCCTCCTCCTTTCTCTCTCCCTCTCACTCAGATGGCCTCCACGTAGTTGGCGGGCAGCATGCCCTGCTGGCCGGTGCGCTCCACGCGGCCGTACATCCAACCCTCATCGATCTGCTGCACGTCTACGATCACGTCGCCGTCCATGAAGGACACCTCGTCCTCATCGGCGGCAGTGTAGTCATACACAGCCCTGTACCGCTTCTGTGGAGAACAAGACGTACTTCGGTTAGTTCCTGACAGCAGCTGCCACAGGTCAAGTCTGTTAGAAAGGAGCTACAGCAGAAGTCTTCTCACTCTGTGTAAATAAATTTTATGATCCCCATATTTTTTTAGACATGCCAGCTACTAAACTTCTGTCAGAGATAAAATGTGTCTGAAAGGTGAAGTCATCACTTTGTGTGATCAATATTCCAAGCCCCACAAATATTCATTTTCACTCCAATGGAGGGATATGACAATCAACCAGCGACTATTCTGTATATTAACCACCATTGTATTCGCCTTTCACAAGCTGAGCAGACATGAACTTGCATTCTATCTTTGTAGAACAGCCAATAGGAACACGCGCCCTGTGAAATGAGCCGTGAAGAAAAATGTCCGTCACAGTCTTAATTTTCAAAGCTTGAATACAGAGCCAAGGTGAGGTGCAGAAGTCTAGTGTTCTGTCAGACCACCTGAATTACAATATGCTGAAAGCTTTTAATGGGATTTTGCCCCAGTGACAAAAAAAATAAAATAAACTGCTTACCCCAGCTTTAAATTAATTGCCAGTTATTTTAACTTTACTTGTAAGTACAAATTATAAGTGATAACATATTTTTTACATATTGAACAATTTACAATTATTGTCTTTGTTCAGTTTTTTTTAAAAAATCGTAGTTTATTTGACGATGGGGTCCATCTGCAACAATAATGGGAGTATAATGAAGGACCTACCCCGCCACTGGCAGGAGGGGCGGCGGCCGCCTGGCTTACTGGCTCAGGAGTGGGCTCATAGCGGTAGTTTGAAGAGGCTGCAGGAGGCTGGTAGGCTGCTGTTGAAACAGAGACAAAAGTGTAAATCATTTCAGTGACATAGAAAAGTATTCTCCAAAGTCACTTCGTGTCAGATACACGATTCAGTGTACATGTACAGGGTTTCAGCAGCTTTATGTCTGCAGTCTCTTTTCAGGTGTTATGGGAGGAGAACAAGGATTTAAATGCACACAGTAAAAGCATGCTAAGCCGGCTATATTTACTCCTGTCTGCATGACTCCTCGACAAAATGAGGAATTTAAAACATGGCAAGCCAAGACATGTATTCACGACTGATTGATTTCCCTGTTACGCAACACACTGAACAATGCTTTTCTGTGTTTGACTGGAAATAAGGTATGTAAAATACAGACGGGGGGAGCACTGATCATTCAAATACTTAGCTGTAACTTTTCCACCGACTTTTAATGCTTCAACTTACAGACATACAGTTCAGAATGTTGTAGATAATTATGACTTCTTCAGAGTTGTACAATTACTTTCATTATTTTCAAATGCACCAATTTCTACAGTGATAGCGTGTGACTGACGATGGTAGTTGGCAAGTTACAACCAAGATCCATTCGCGGTGTGATGGGGCAACACCCAGACTGGTGAGCTCATACAGCCCGTGGCAGCGATGGAGCCAAGAACAAACAAGGCAAGAGGCCTCGTTCATTTTCAGGCAGGGAATGCAGATGTCTGCTTTGTTTTTCCTTAAGTTTGGTTTTATTGATTATGTGACTGGGAAACCTGAGTCGTTTCAGAGGATGCTTGACGCGATCGTCATTTTTCTACATGCACAGCAACTTCTTCTATCTACCAATCAAAATAACGGCAGACTGAGTCATCAGAAAAATGTATAGGCTTATTTAAGTTTGAAAGTGTGGTGTTTGTGTGTTTGTGGTGGAAGGAATACCTGGGCTGGGGTTGCCTGGCTGCTGCTGCTGCTGATGATGATGGTGATGATGAAGGGGATCCCCTCCTGACTTGCTCTTCTCATAGTCCTCATGGTATCTAACCTGCAACAGATGAGCACAAACAGTGTGAGGTCACGAGACAAAGATGGATGAGCTCATGCACCTACACCCTGAAACTGCAAATCTATAGGTGTTGTCTTCTTTCCAGGAAGCTGTCACGGTGTGCAGTTCATTTTCTATCCACCAGAGGTCTCCCACTAGCTCTCCAGCACCTCTGTGTTCGTGGCGATAGGTGGGGCGTGCTACTACAGCAACCCTTCGGGAAGCAGCTTTGACGCTGAGAGGAAATGACATGTCGGCGACCGGAAGTCGTGTGAGCTCAGAGTTGCATAGCAACTCCTCGCTGACACATCACGAAGAGCAGGTAAAAAGAAAAAAGGGGAACTGACAAGAAGCTTGAACACTTCTTGTCAGAATGAGCCAGCTAGATTCAAGAGGAAACAAGGAGAGAGGAGGAGGAGGGGCGGTCATATGACTAAGCACAACAAAATGCAACTTGTATTATTCATAATATCAATCACTTAGGTGTAACTTTTGGATATTTTCCTTAAGAAGAAGCAGCTGCAATGCAATTTCATGTAGAAAGAGTTCATGATTAACCTCCAACCTTTCCAGCCAGTGTGACAAAGGCAGCATTCAGGGTTACAACATGAAACAGGGCCACACTGACGAAACCGAAACTGAGTGACTGCTCTATGACTGCACTTAACAACCTGCCCCCTTATTACAGGCCTGATAACAGACTGACTCACAAGATTTACGACCCTGATTCTGTCCACGCTCACACTCGGGCTCAAAGAGGCCACTGTGCCGCCAGTGTAAGCGAGGAGTGTATTCACAGACTGGATGGGATGATGAAGTGTTTGTGCAGTGACAGTGAGTGAGTCGAGTGAGTGAGAGAACACAGTGACTGTTCTCCACTGCAGTATGCTAAGTAAGAGTGTGTAAGGGAATTTATTTTGGTTTGTTTTGAGGGAGCATGGTCTAACAGACAGGGTGTGTTTGTATGTGGGTATTTCCAGGAAGTGGCCCGAGCTGCCGCTGCTGAGCTAAACATCTTTACCATCTTTCAGTCTTGACAGGAGGACGGCGACAGGAAGGTGACTAGAGCCAATAGAGAGTGAAAAGTCATGACGAAGCAAAAGAGAAAAAACAGACATAACAAGAATGACGGACAGGATAAGTCTAGATAAGATGAATTTAACAAAAGGCTTCACATTGCTGACAATGATGATTTTCTGGTTTGTTTCTTAGGTAATGTCCACACCTACGTGGGTTCTTTTTAAAGCAGGACTTCTCCCTCCTTTACTCTCAAAAAACATCCAAAACCTGCATCTTTGGCAGCTGCTTTGTGTTGCCAGAGTGCTGAATTACGTCATGATCTCCTAAGCATTGTACATTTATCAATAAACATCCTGTTAGCAATGTTAGCACCAGCATTTTATCCTCCGAGGTTAACAAAGGAGATAACAGTGCACATTCTGACATCAGGAGCTGAAAACTCTATTTTTCATGCAATATTTAGATACACAGGTATTGTATTTGTTCACACTGGCTGAAGTTTTACAAAAGATTATACTATTTTCAGCAAATTTAAATTGTGTTTGTGAGCAGACAAAACGCATAGGAAAAGCTTAGTTTTGAAAACTACCCATATCTGTCTGGATATGGCGTTTTATTCAGGGAAGAGAGGAAAAAGAGGAAAAAGATGTTGCAGTCATCTGGGTGTTTCCCTCATGATGGATGTGCCGATTGCAAGCAGATGTTTTGTTTATCAGTTCTGACTAAAAACATATCGCAAGGCACCCAAATCCATCCTGCCGTCATGCACTTGTTACTTTGATGTGGCTTGTATGCACATGTGTGCATCCTTCTCTGTCTTGCAAATATCCTTAATCTTAGACATGCGAGATCTTTCACCACATGAGAGCAGCAATTACGCATCACCCTCCGCACTAATTATGCCATTAGCGAGGCCGGTGCAGAGCTGGTTATGTGTAATGACGTGCTATATGTTTTAGTGTGCAAGTAGTGTCTCACATGGAAATTTAAAAAAAAGGGCTTTACAGCTGACTTAAGCAGTTGGGGAACACAAGGGAAACACTGCATGCATTTCTACATCGCTGCTCTGTATTTACAGAGAAATGGCAAATCGATAACAGGAGCCGAGGGAGAGAGGAGGGGAGAGCTGAGGAGAATGGCCCATTTGGAGAGCAATTTGAGGAGAATTCCATTACTATAAATGTGGAGGAGTGTGAGCAGAGGAAGCCTGATTTTCACTGATGTCAGTGACAAAATGGGAGGATCAAAGATAATCAAATAAAAACAACATGAAAAATATTATAAAATTTAAGATCCTGCTCTGGTAAAGCTTTCTGAAAAAAAAAAAAAATCAGAAAGTTCAGTAAAGGAAACAATCACACTTACAGGTTAAACTAGTGAATTTAGCAAGAGGGCTAAGGTAAGTTAGATGCAAAGTTTGTAACTGTACACCAGAAAAACATGACCTGCCTACATGCCGGCTTTGAAGCTGTGATAGCAGGAATTCTCAAGGAAGGAGAGGAGCCTCTCCGGTGGACTTCATTCAGATAAATGATCCTCCTCAGATTAATATTGGCCAAAGAATTATGTTCATATAGAGAAGATTAGATACACTTTTCGAGCTCTTCTGTTAGAGTAATGGACAAACAGGTGGAACGAAGGGTGAGGGTTTTGGTCACTGTGTTGCAGACACTTACGTTGCTTATTTGTTCCTGCATTTTCTTAATTCTCTGAAACTCTGGTGTGTCTGGGACGGGGGTGAAACCTTTCCCTTTGTTCTTCTCAAAATCCTCCTTGTAGAGAAACTGCAGATCAAAACAAAATCATGTTAGAGACAAAGAAGGGGTTTTACAATGTATGGCAAAAACAAGTGAAACATTTTGGCAGAGATGACTTTACACAGCTATATGCAGAGTTTCAATGTGATTTTATGGGCTCAACAGGGAAAATCCAACAAATGCTGCACAAATGATTATAAATGCTCTGACTTAGATTTGTTCAACATGTACAGATTAAAAGAAAAAAATGGCAAATGGTGAATGAGTTTGATTTATATGATGTTTTTCTAGTCTTTCGACCACTCAAAGCGCTTTACAAGTCAGCATATACCAATATACACACACAGTCATAGCAGGGGCTTCTGTACAAGGTGCCGCCCTGCCCGTTGAAACGCAAACACAGAAACCCAAATATCGATAGAGGAGCCATCAGGAGCAACTGAGGGTTCAGTATCTCACCCAAGGACACTTCAACATGCAGACTGGAGGAGTGGGGGATCAAATCTCTGACCTTTTGATAAATGGACAACCTGCTCTCCCTCCTGAGCCACAGCATAAGCTGATGTCTCAAGAAAACTTGATATTTTTCTTGTATCAGTGTCCCTCCTTTATGTACCTCTGCTGAGCTGAGCCACCCCCTCAAAAAAGGCTTTAATTTGACCTAATAAAGGTTTTTACAGCAGGGGGAAAATGATTTTGCTGTGACTGTATTACAGCTTGACATTGTGAGATCAATAAATGTGCTGTAATGTCACCTCTAGTGAAAAGGAACATTCTTTGAACAGTTTTTAGTATTTTCTCGATTGAGGATTGTCATAAAAACTTGGCTCATATTTTAATGAAATTTGAAATTTTAACCTACAGACATTTTATTACATTTTTTTACTGCATTTAACTGTGTTATTTAAATGATATGACCCACCTGCCTATTTCACACCAATCTAGCAAACAACAAGGCTTTAAATTCTCTTTCCTAGTGCATAAAGTTAGACTCAAGTAAGCATTAGCAGCGTGCGAGGGTGGATGTGTGTTACGAGTGCAAGCGGAGGGAGGCAGGCGCTTTGTATCATGCTTCGTCTTTTGTGGTGACGTTCACTTCCTGTTTGCTGGGGAGGGAAGGCCTTGCATATAGGACGTGGCAGCAACCATACATGGTCATAATAAGAGTAGTTTGTAGTATGTGGCAAACAGAGGCTGTGTGCGTGTGCGTGTGTGTGTGTGTGTGTGTGTGTGTGCATGTGTGTGTGTGTGTGTGTGTGTGTGTGAGTGTTCTTCCTGCCTTCCCACCCTGTCCTGACCTTATGGGCAGCGGAGGAAATGTCCAGCCCATGCAGCATCAGATAAATATCAAAAATTACAATGCATGCTGCCCTGTGGCTGATTTTGAGTTCTCAAACCCACAACCGCTCACATCACTTTAGAAACCTGAAACAAGAAGTCAGGTGCACATATTTATTTTCATACTAAAGAGACAGCCTCGGCGAGCGCAACGACATTTCAGCAAAGACAAATAACTAAATGCTACACTCTCACATCAACCACCGCCTTTATTTCTGCCTCCATGGTGACTGCACCTGCACTACCAGGAAACAAAGCTCCATCCCTCCACACTATAATCTGTCTGATGCTGCTAACCAGACTGCTGACCAATCCTCCTGTCAGCTCCCTGCTCCTCGTGATGATATGACGAGGACATGATTCACAGATAATGTGTATGTGTGTGTGTATGATACAGTGTGATACGCCCAGATCTGCTGTCAACCCTGGCGTGTCGTCCACTGAAAACTATGGCTGATCCTCATTCCACGGGAAATTATTCACGGCTCTAAAGCCTGGGTACAAAGATAAGTCATGGAGAAGATTAATGTGGCCTCAACCCATCTTTGTCCTTCATTCTCGCTCCGCTCCCATCAGTCTACGTGTGATCCTCCTCCTATTTTTATTCTTCAGACCATCCTTTGTCTTTTTGGGCCTGTGCATCAGCATCTTCTCCTCCAATCGTGCCTCTGCTTTCCTTCCCCACCCACACTCCTTCTTCTCCGTGCTCCTTTTTCATTCATTCATATTTAACTGCTTCAACAGCAACAGACAGAGTCGTCCCATAGAGCTGGAGCTTTTCCTCATTATAATCTCTCTGCTTCTATTTGCATTCCTCTAGCTTTCCTTCCTCTGGGGATTTTACTTTTATCTCTTCCTCTTTCACGCTGCACTCCTCCCTCTCTCTCTCTGTGTGTCGGTGCCTTCCTGTCTCTTCCTTTTTTTCCTCGCTCATGCTCTCTCTCTCCTCCTCCCCAATTCGCTCTCTCCTGTTTCTTTATTTCCTCCCTCACTCTCTTGTTTCTGTTTCCCCCCGCAAAAGTCTTGTAATGAGGTGTGACAAACCTCTACCCTGCTACCATAGCAATAGGGTTCCCGTAGCAACACAGTGGCGATGGTGCTGAGGGGTTAGACGGCCGCGGTTCTCCACAAACACCATCACCTTCCTTACATATGCCGACACAAAAACCCTCACGAAGAATACCGGGGAATAAAACTGTAGCACACAATCATCACAGTGCTTGTGAGACTTATTTTAAATGATCTAAGGAATATGTAAGTAGAACATGTTTTATTTTATTCTGCTTTTTGATTATTTACTCGACAAGTAAAACGGGCTGAAAACAAGATTATATTTGAAAATATCACTTGCTGTAGTTTAACAAAGAGTTTTTTAAAATGACTTTCTTTCAGAAAACATGGCTGACTTGCAGCACGATTACAGTCTCAGTTTTTTTTTTTTTATGCTGCTTTAGTCTTTAGTCAAAACCTCTATTTCAGGGGAATTCAATTATTTTAAACCAATCTACTTCCAGTGAAAGCTCTATTTGTGGGTGAAATCATACGTTTCCTGTCCCCTTTGCTCACACAAGATAAAGAAAATGTCACAACGACTGATGCTTGTCTTTATTTATGAACTCGCTAATCCTTCAACATCACACACTAATATCTTTAGTGTAATAATCGCATTCTTAGGCTGGTGAATGTGATAAACCATTATTATAATGACTGTCTTTTGGTGTATGGTTGGTTGTTTGTGGAGGCTGTTTGGATGTACAATCCATGTAGAAAAACACCATCTGTCCCTCGATTTATCTCCCTTCCTCATATGACCACTACCCCCACCCTGATACTCCACAAAACCCCTTCTCACATACGCACGTCCCAGTCTCAGCTGTAGTGTGTGACACTGACACTCAGATCAGACTTGACTCCCTTTAACAAGCCCTGCCTCATCTCTGGACAGCACTCTCCTCTACTCCATGCTGAGAAAACAAGCCTCTAATTCAGCTTTCCCATATGGGTCCGTCCCCTTTCCCTTTCAACATACCACTATCCAGATTAACACACCAGTATTAGGATTACTGAGGCCAAATTTGACGATGCTTTTCTTCTGAATTGTGCAAAAACTTCCATTTCTTGTGTAATTTTGTGTAGCTTCCAACGAGATTCGTTACTTTAGTGAACTTCCTAGAATACTAGGGAACATGCCCCAGACATTAGCAAGAGCAGAGGAAGTGAAACCTCACATGACCGCTTTCAAGGCTGCCTGCCTGTCACTGCTTTGCCATCATAAATAATAATATTTTAGAGTCACTTTATCTGTGACTTGTTATGCTTTCTTTAAATGCAGGCAGTCAATGTGGGAAAACGTAGTCAAAAGTCTGTCGGCGAGCACAAAATCTCCCTGACTCTTTATCAGAGCTATCTTTAATAAAGCAAAAACACATGACCCAGTTCAGATATTTTGGTCTGATGAGGGTTTTTTTTTATCCTAGAATATATTCGGGTCTTTGTTATTTTAGCTTCTGCTGGAACAGCTATAGCTGCGTTTTCTGTGGTTACAAATCAGACTTGGGACCAGAAAAAGGATCTATAGTCAGGACATTTGGCTGACCGCGCAAAAAAAAAATAAACAGCAACAAATAGGCAGGAAAAAAAAGAGTGCATCAGGTCAGGTCGACAAAAAATAACAGCATGGTATAATCAGCATTATAATCCAGTTTGCAGCCATCATAGAAAAGCATTCAAATGACAGCGAGACACATTAATGCTCCCAAGAACAGCAGAGTGAGGGAGAACAAGAGGACATTAAGAATATTACAGTACATTAGGTTCATTCTGGACCAACACCACATCTACACACTTCAGCTGAAAACACCTACAGCTGCACAGAGTCCACAGGGGAGAGGAGCTGCATTTAGTTTGCACAAATGGGTTCGACTGTAGTCAGGCTTAGTTACCACAGCAAACATACTGTAGCATTAGCCCCATCAGGCTCATCTTCAGGATAAAACTTAAGCTTACGTCGGATTATTTACTGAATAAAATATTCAAATGAAGGGCAGCGTTTCTCCAGACCTCCTTCCGGATATAAAGTTTTGTTTATTCGGATCCCCATTAGCTATTACACTAGGCAACAGCTAATCTTCCCAGGGTTAAATATTTTATGCTAGAGAGAGCGTTAAGGGATATTTAGGCTGAAATGTTCTACTGTCAAACAAACTTTATTTTATGTTTAAGGTGGGATAAAATGAAATGGAAAATGTTGCAAACAGACAAAGCAAGGTTCGGTTTGAGAGTTCAAACTGCATTACTGTAATATATTTTCAGGTGTGGGAGTATTTCAGTGTATTTCTAAAGGATTTGACATTAAAAATACCAAACCAATAACAGGGGAGGCTGCTTCTTTTTCCAATCTGTAACCAAACCAGCAGTCCTGTATTAGTATTTCTAATCTTGGAGGCCGCAAACCAACACAGTTCCTAGCTAGCAAAGTTTCTTTTTTCTTGCAACAGCTGACCTTTGCCTCATTTATGTACTCATAACATTTTATTAAATCATACTGAACATGACCGTAGACCTTCAAGCTCTCTCCTCAAGCCTCTCACTTGTCCACTGTGAGTCAATTTCATGCTTGGCTTCTCTTAAAGCTGTGAGCGCACAGTTATCTTAAATGCTCAAACTTGGTTGAATAAGACTGATTGTGTTATCTGAAAGTTGGCTTTGTGAGTGTATTTACTTCAAGGTCATTTTTGGGGTTAACTCAAGTCAAGCTTTTCCAATTAAACCTGCCTTTTTACTGCCTCCTCTGTGGAACAATGCCAATATGTGAACAAACTCTGCTTGTGTGTTTCACAGCTGAAGTTTGGTTTTGCCATGAATCTCATGAGTGGCCACCGGCAAAAAGACTTACAGTGCTCTGCATCTTGCTCTGCTTTTGGAGGCGGAGGTTCTCTAGAGAGTCAGCCACACAGGTGAAGTTTGTCTTGGGGTAGTGTCTGTAAAATAAACACACAGAACAGCAGAGAATGTCAGCACACAGTAAACACACACACACACAGACAGATACAAGCTTTTACTCAGACTCCCACTGTGACACTTAAGTCGAGACTCTAAAAGAAAGAACGGCATAACTCAAGCAGTGTGCAGTCTGTGGCCCCACAGTGGGGGCATTTGTTATTCAAGGTGGTCCTGAGGTTGAGTTAGGAGCCCCTGTAGACAAAAAGCTTGTCAGTGTAACACACAATGCTCTGTCAGTAGGAGCCAAGGTAGTCTGAAAGAGAGGAAGTGCAGGCAGGGGCTGTGTGGGGTGGTGAGAGCCTCAAGGTTGCAGAGTTCTGGAGGCGAGCCATAGCAGGTGTGGAGCTTTCCAAGCTGACAACACACAGACACACAATTATGCGCACACACAGAAATGCATGCACGCACACACTCAGGCAAAGCCCGACGGGGGATAACAGGAAGACGAACAGCAACACAACAGACACAGCAGCAGGGTCAAAGAGACAGTGGGTGAGTTTGAATGATGTCATGGGTAGCCCCCCTCTTCAGCAGAGCACGAAGGCAAGTCTCTTTTCTGAATGGATTCTGGGAATTTTCTTGACAGTCACAGACCCCAAACCCCCCAACCTCCTACTGCTCAGGAGAAAAGTCTCTGCCTGAAACAAATACAACAAACATAAATATACACAAGTATGCATGAACACACAACTTGCACACAGACATGCACACATGCAGCACACCGAGCATCATCCTGAAAGCCATTCATCACACGCTAACTTAGTGATTGCCTAAATCATTGTTTTCTGTTTTGAGATCACAAGGCGAGTCTGTGTTTTTGTACACTGGAGGCTTCTGAGCACAAGTAGCCTTCAGGTCCATGATTAATTGTGCCAGCCAGTTCAGTGTGGTCCTCCAGGCAGCAGGAACACATGGCATAAATCCAGCCGCAGAGGAAGAACCCTCACAGCTTATCTAATGGCTAATATGGACTGCAGTTCCCAGCATGCCTCAGGGCGCTGGGTGACCTCAAAAATCTTTAACCGCTATCCGTGCCTCTGGGTAACCCATTTTGGGCAATGTGTTTACCGTTTCCTTGACAGCATGGTAAACAAACTTATTTAGCATTCATCTTGATGTGATTATGGGATGTAAAAAAACTTAAAAGGACTGTGGTTGGCGTATTTTACATAAAGTACTGTTTAAAAAAAGATGTTTGAGCCACTTAAAAAAACAAGAGTAGGATGTTTAACATTAAAGGATCTGAAGAAGAGCAGAAGTTGATTAAAGTCGGCATTTAAAGCTCTATGATATACAACAAGAACTTGATCCCTGTCTGCATCTGTACAAACACGTGAAGGTCTGTGCACGCTGACACGGAGCTTTTGTAAATGCTAATGCTTCTTTTTTTTTTAAAAAAAAACTTAAGCTGTCAGCAACATTCCGACTTAGTGGTTAGCCGCTTAGGCAGGACAGGTGCGAACAAGCTAATTAGAAACGGGAGTAAAACTTTTTAGTTTTGTGAGATGTTCTTCTATGCAGAACACCACACTGGTGATTAATTTCTTTGACATATAAAAGCTGTGGCTGAGTGCAGTCTTGACAATAAAGATCTACTCTACCTGACACTACAAATGTTAAGCTGTATTTTCAATAATGTAGTTTCGAGAAGACTTCTGACAAATGAGTATATGTTTGGAAACAATGCAGAGGAAACAGAAAACAAATTCAAATTTTGCAAACTTCACTGCACTTTTATTCCCCTTAAGACAATCTTACCAGCAGTGTAGCCTCCTGATCAAAGCTAGGAAACTATTAATGTATGTTCATTTTTCTCTGGAGTTGGGTGTGTCCAGTTTGTGGTGGGACAAACTTCCTTTCACACAGCATCCCTGTGCCCGAAGACTGTGCTTGTCAGAGGTGGAGGATGTGTGCTCGAGCCACACACCACTCACAACCAGCATCTGTTTTAAAAGCCTTCCTGTCATCTTCAATGCGTCTTAGAAACTGTCCTTGCTCTTAAGGGTCAGTAAATTGCTACCCAAACAAACAACAGAAAGGCGCTTGGTGACTCAATGGGATCTTGTTATGTGCTTCTGTGTGCGACCATGCTCGTGTTTTCGGCCTCTTTAAGGCTATAAGTGAGTCACAAGAACACTCATCTATCTGTCAGGTCGTGTAATGAGGTAATAAGTTGCAGACGGGATTGGGTGACACATGCACAAACTCGGTTAGCCCAGTGAAGGCTAAAGGGGGAGTGATCGAAATGGAGGGGAGGTACTGCTGAGGGCGGCGCAGTGATGGGGAGTCACGCATGTGCAAACACACTCATACACACACTGCCTACTGTGCAGGAGGAGAGGCCTGTTTGCATAGTGGAACCAGGGGATGTTGTGGTCGGCTTGACCCTGTAAGACCTGAAAAGGTTGTAATGCGTCATTCAGCAGGAACATTTCATCTTCATGTACAGTACATATCATCCATCTTAACAACAGAGACTGACGAAGCAGGAAACCGGAAAATCGGGACAGAAGTCTCATCAAAACATGAACAATAGAGAGCAGAATTGGTGAAGGGGAGACAGAGATCTCGGCTGTGCAAAGACTGGCAGAATCCATTATCAAGCGAAGCTCATATATCACAGTTCATTTAATATTTTACTGACCAGGCCTCCCTGCTGATCGTCTTCCAACATGCTCTTTCCCAGCGTGATACAGAAGGCAACACACATCACAAACCAGGGAGCAACTAGCAGTGTGGTGCCACATTGTGAAAGCGGTTTAAATATAGACTTATTTATTAACAACATATCAACAAACCACGATTCAAGATTGTGCTAAATGGAAAAAATTGGCAGCCAAAAAACACGATGATAACACTAAATTAAGACATCTTTAATCAGTTGTAATAACAGTGCATTGATGTTTAAATGTGCAAATACACTTCCAGCTATCAGTCGGTAAGGAAGCGAATCACCAATGGCTCCGACAGCGTCCAGGGGAAATGAAGAATTTTTGTGCCCACTTATCTGCCCTCCTAAATCTCCCACAATCCGCCCCCTGACTCGAGCATCTAACCAGAAATAGGTTTCTCAGGCAAGAGGTGGGTGGGAATAAAGTGAAAACAAACAATGTGTATATCAGTTACTGAGGATAAATATAGAGGAGTAATGATAAAGCAGTTATCCCACAGAATAATAACAGAGAACCCAGCCTGCATTCCTCCCTGCAGCGGAAGGCTGTTCCACTAAATGATGTTTACTCGACGGAGGCTTGCTTTAAACAAACGAGAAGAGGCATAATAAACAGGCTCTGAAGGGCCTCGCTCCTGCCGGCGCACAACATCGGAAGCAGGATCGGGAGAAGAAGAAGCCACTTTAGTTTGTGGAAACAACAGTAATGGAGGACGACACCTGCTGAAGGTGGTTAATGCTGTGATGTAGATGTGATAGGCTGGAGGGAGGGACAGGGCCACGGTGAGACATCTAACATTAAAGAAAAGAGATTTTAAGAAAAAGATGTCAGCAACTTTGCTATTTTAATAAAAATGACACTTTAAAATTACTATATTTCATCATCAAATATAAGCTTCTAACTTAACTTGAACACAGGTGTTTACAGCTATTACAGCTAGTTAGACCTCTGCTGCAGCCAAGTCTGGGTGGAGCTGTGCAGTGAATTTGCTGTCGTCAGCAAACCCAATACACTCGCATAGAACACACATGTGATCTCCTGACCCCACAGAGGTAAAAAGCCAAAAAGGGAGTCAGGGAAATTTAATTATACTCCGCCAAATCATTTTACAGCTGAGAGGTTGGGTGTGGGGCTTCGCTGGCCGAGTCTACAGTCAAAATTACACCGATGCAATTTATTCAGGGTTTTTCCTCTACCAACTGACTTGTTTTTTGTTTGTTTTATTTTCTCAGGTTAAAATGGGTCCTCTAACAGAATTAGAGACATTTCATGTTAAAAGAAAATGTGCACTTAAAAAGTACGACGGTGCCACTTCATAAATGTAAAGAGGCAGGAAAAAAGTGAGTGATTTGAGGAAAATTAAGAAAACTGGTCCTACGTGTTTTCACCAAGTCACGGCCAGTCAGTGTTTGCTGTTAGCTAGATGTAAGCATCTGTTCTTTTTGATGGGAAACATTTTTTAATGGCCATTTGTGGCTTATTAACTGAGAAACACTAATAACATGCTTTGCATTAAGTATGACAGCAGCTTTTTGGCAGCAGGACATCATGACATCCTGGTCCAGAAATACGAACAAGAGAAGTAAAAGTCAAAAGTCAGTAAAAATCGTTGAGGCGGCTTAACTTCACAGAAAAAAGCTGACCACGAGCTAACGTACAACTACTGATTTTCCACTGGGGTTGAGAATGACAATGCTAGCATGACGTGTCGACTCTAACCGGCAATAAAAGGGCAGTTCAGGCGAAATGCAAAAGAGCTTGTCAGAACATGAACAAGGCTTTCTCTCTGGTTTCCCTCTCAGAACATGAACTCACCCTCCAACTCTCACAGAGAGAGGGGGGGGAGAATTTCATTATAAGTAATGGCAGAGGGGAATTCCATGGATTCCTGATTAGCCTTTAGTGTGTGAGTATGTGCTGAAGCGTGAGTGGACATGCTAGTTTTCAGAGTGTCCGCCTGTGTCACTGTAGAGGAACTTTAGGAATTTCCTTTGTTGATACCCCCTCCCTTCCCACTGGGGAGGAGGGAGGGAGGGAGGGAGGCAAGCACTTTCCCACACCACATATAGGCCTTTTCTCTGAGGGTGGAGCTGGAATAGTCACTGATAAACAGCAGAGGAGGAAGAGAGGGGCCTTAGCTGGGTTGCAACATGAACACACACACATTTATAGAGTCCAATTTCCGTCTGTGAACAGATTAAACGCTGCTGTCAGAGTCTTTTGGATGCAGGCTGAACCAGTGGAGGAGGACAACATGAGACAAGCAAAACACGACGACTCAAGGACAACTTACGCATTGCAGTATGGTCTCTTCTCAAAGCCTTTGTAATTCTTCATGTTTAGAGTCATTTTGCAGACCTCGCAGCTGAAGCATCCTTTATGCCAGTACTGCCAAAAAAAGAAAAAAAGAGACAGAGAAGACACAAATTGATGAGGAGGGTGATATTTGAGTCATTTGTTTCACCTTTGTCTGGATTCCAAAGGAGAGCTGAGCAAACACAAACACACACACTTACACAAAACATCCACACACTAACTAGCACAGGAGATCTAATTGAATGAATAGGACCGAGACTAATTTTTATTCTCTTGAGGTTTCACAGGGACAAAAGCTGAATACAGATAGAAAGAATAGTGACTGTTAAGACTGTGTGAAAACAAGTGAAGCAACCGAAGCAAGTGAAGCAATGTGGAAACACAGCAGTTTGCGCTTGCCAGCGCTGAACTGAAACTAACATCCTCTTTTGACAACAAATTGTATGGTTACTATTTATAAGCAGAGAGGGCTAACTGTGCTGGTTTGTGATTGACAAGTATTTATCTGTGCTGTTGCCGTCTAATCAGGCACAATCAATTTTCACGCCTTTGCTGCTGGTGTGAGCTGTGTTGGATATTTGTGATCAGTTATTTCTACATATGCAACAACAGAGGGGTTTTTTTCTCAGTTGGTCCTGCAGAGACTGTGCCTGGCCTGAAAAGCCACCCCTTGACTCTCTTTCTGTCTGTTTGCTCATCTCTGCGGGCCTTCGTGTTTCTGTGGCTCCTTCATCCAGCTTCACAAGAGGCCATTCCCATGTCTCCTTCGCCACCCTTTCTCCCTTCCTCACACCTACCCGCCCTCTCGCTTTCCTTTTCTTTTCTCTCCTGGCACTTGGCTGATCTGCGGCCTGAGGGTTCAAAGGGGGGATTGAGGAAGGGAGGATCGGAGCAAACTGGAAGGAGGGAGGAAACATGAAAGGAAGGAGCTGGGGAGAGCAATAGGAAGGGAGCAAGCAGGGGAGGGGTGGGCAAGAGAGAGAAAACGCCAGAGAGTGAAGCAATGATCTGGCTGCTCCTGCTATCATCAGGGGAAGGGAGGGAGGAGTATAAATACAGAGAGAGAGAGCAAGAAAGAATGGGAGGGAATAAAGAAGGGAGTCCTTATTAACATGGCCTCAGGGCGCTCTGTCATCCCTCTCATTCCTTCTCCCACTCTTTATCATTTTCTACACCAACTGCCCACACACAACACGCTAATCTTCCAAACAGTGTGGAAATATGATTCAAAACAGAAGATAAAACTGCAGAAACAACAACAACAACAAAAAAAGAAAATACAATATCACTTTGTCACTCACAAACACATGCAAAATGCGAGTGTGATTCCACACACAGAATAAGAAGCGTGCACTACTGACAGAAAAATCCATCATTTCCCTATGTGCAGCGATGCAGTCTGATAATAAGGCGTGTGTTACAGCACTGATAAACAGCTGGCGATAAATCACCAGGATGTTGAGGTTTACTGTGTTTAAGAGCTGCAGATGGACAGTAGACACAATCAACGCTGCGCTATGTATGGAGACCTCACCAAACACGGCACAACGAGCATTCCACTTCCTTCCATTATCGAACAAAAATGTGCCCCCGGGCTGGTTTTGAGAACAGACTCGTCTGTTTTGTCTGGACGTAATGGACCACCCAGGGTAGTATAGGAAGACGACAGGATAAAGTTTATGTGTGTGTTTGACATCGGTGTTTGTAGCTGTAGGCCGGCAATGTTGCACTGAGGCGTACAAAAGAGGGGGCTCACAGTGGAAACTGAGCCTGGGCTCTGTTCATTGGTGGTGTGATCCACAGCCAAACATGCTGGGCCAAGCCTTCAAATGCAACCTCCTCATCCTACAACAACCCAATCGGGGCTTGAGGGAGCTGCAGATGGACACATGGTGTTAGTCTTTCCATTGCTCTCACTCTGTTCTGGCGGTACTGCAATGGTAAATCCCTTTACAAACAACAGCACAGTGCAGACAGATTCCATTTCCTCCAGCTATGGCTGATTTGCAGCTGTGGCGTCTGTCTTCTTCACATGTTCACCGCAGCCATGATATTTCACCACCAACTATTGTTATATCCTTCTCATTTCTACTAAATGTACAGATGTGAACCCTAATAGAGAAGTGTCAACGCAGAGTTGAAAGAGAAAGGTGAAACAATCAGCTGAGCACGGACTTTGACATGCCTGCTGTTTCCCAGAGCAAATATTGACCTTGGATCTCTTCCAGAGAACAAGTCCGACGAATTGTTTAGCAAACTATTCTTGGTCCTTGCCCAACCTGCTAACCCACATTTCACCAAGATAACCCTCTTCACCCTACCACCGTTATTCATGGATAATATGAACAGAGGTCATGTTTCGACAGGTAAAACTAAACTGCAACTGGACTGAACCAACAACAAGCACAACAGCTTTGAATACAGGTGCTAAGAACACACTGGGAAACGATAACTCAGGCCACATTTGGTTAGAGCAGAGTTATCGGCGTGGTTTTGCATTTATTCTGTTCTGCTCAGCAATCGGTGCAGTTACCCAAAGATGAAATGAAATAACACACGTGGTCACTCGAAACACGTTTCAGATGCATTTTACTGCCACTCACCTCCTTTGAACCAAGACTTAATCTGAATATACAGTATCTGGCCAGAACATGTCGGGTCTGAGAGTAATATACTGGGTCAAGGATTAAGACAAATATGTGCCAAAGTGCAAAGGAAGGCACAAACAGAGATGTGAGGGCAAGACACATCCCAAATGAGTGTTGGGAGGGAGAGAGTGCAGCATCTAGCCTTGTCCAGCTCCAGGAAAACCTGGCTCTCTGGTGCCTAAGCAGGATCTGGCAGTCAGCTGGAAAATGAGGAC
>JAPXVT010000010.1:6149472-6160573 GCA_029823135.1 Acanthurus reversus
CTATGATCCAATCTTACAAAACAATCCTTTTCGCCTTGCCTTTCATTCTTCACGTCCATGCTCAGCTCCAACATGTCTGGACCAGCTTCAGGCCATTTGTTAAGAAAACTCTGCAGCAGTGCAGGAGACAGGAGGCCAAACGCTGAGGTCACTGCCGGGTACACAATTCATTTTCAGCTGCGGACTCTGTGTTTTTACAGTCTGGTTCAGACGGCGTACATGGCTCTCTCAGGGCCAAAGTCATTTTTAAATACAGAGCAGTACATAATGCCAAGTGACAAAGCAGATAAGAACAAATTAGGCACAGGAACAGAGAGCATGCGAGGTCGGCAATGACAGCTGACCCCTTCTGCTGCACGTCTGACCGACTCCTGCACAGTCTTCTGTGGAGTTTCATCCGCAGCACATTTTCCTGCAGAGGAACTCTCCTGAACTCATTAGAGGAACTTTTTGATGCTGTTTTTATAAAAATGGATAAGAAAATTACTAATTTTCACTTTAATATCGAGTCTCCTTTGTCTTAGACAGCTGATGCAGATGATAAAATACCAAAGGGATGAGCAGCAGAGGGGTTTGCAGAACATGATGAGTAAAATTCCTCCAAGTGAGAAATAAATTCATATAAATGTTCTAAACATGCCTCCTGCTTATCACTCAAAAACATAAGTTAGCAGATAAATCCGTGGGCGCTCTCTGACAGCTCATAAGCCTTTGAGACTTTTCTGTCTTACAGGGAGGCAGGAAGAAAAACAAAGTCTACATCCAATAATAAACCTGCGACGGGCTGTTTGTGGGCTGTTGTTTAGACTCAGTCGCATGCTTGTGGACTGGGTATTTTTATTGTATACTTTACTGTAAACTAGGTCATTGGCTTTTGTGCGTAAATGAAAAGGGCATGGCATGCCCATTTGCTCCTCTGTAAAGAGTTCTGTTGAAGTTCTGCGGTTTATAGTGAGTTAAAATAGCACGAGAGACACATGCAGCATCAATATAAACATTCATAAAGAAGAATATTAACATTTTGGGCGATGGCTGTGACAGAAAACCTTTTGCATGCACGATACAATTGCACAAACAGTGAATAAAGAAAAAGATATGAAGTGGAGAAGCTGCAGAACATTCTTGCTACACCTGTTACAATGAGCACAGGAGGCATAATAATGACAGGAGACAGCTCACCTGTTTGCTGTTGAACCTGAACTCTTGCCTGCTCAGTCTGGGAGAGCCAGAGGAACAGCATCACCAAACTGAAACACATGCTGGGATGAAAAAACACAAAAAATAACAAAAAAATGAAAAAAAAAAAAAGGTTTGTCTTTTCTGCTTCTTCTTCTCTTCGTTGCAACAACAGCTCTCTCCTATTCCCACTTCCACTGTCACTCTCTCCCTCTCCACGAATCTCTCTGCACACACCACCCTGTTTCTAACTACACCCTTTCTCTCCTCCTCAGTGCTGTTCGTCCGTTGCCATGGTGATTACAAAGACACAAGCATCAGCTGATTAAGCTTTGGAGCAGAGAGGAGAAAGTCTATCGGCTAAAATTACCCAGTGTATTCCTCTGTTTGGGATTCCAGTGTAGTTAATCTCTCTCCCACCATTCTGAGAGATAAAAATATAAGTAAGGACATCCGATGGAGTTATAATGTCATCAGAGTTTATGGCGCCTCCCTCTGTCCAAAGCAGCTGCAGGGACAGTGAGAAATCTGACATCTGTGATTAGACATGGTGATTATGAGGCTAACGATGCCAGGCCTTAAATCAGAGCTAGTTATGATATTACACAGTCCATGTCAAGTCTGTTTATGAGTCCTCAAAATATTACTTCTCTCTATTCGAATAGCGACAAGATCCACTTGTGGCCCACATGGAACAGAAGCGTCTCCTCTCTTTGCACTTTCACTACCAGCAGTTATGTAAAAACCTTGTTTTTTATGGCATGTTAAACTGACAATAAGCAAAGCTTTACAAGAACTGTGGCTGACTCCGCCACCTCTCTTAGCCTCCGCTTTCATCATGTCTCTCTGCTGTGAGAGCAAACACGGATTCCTTGGCAAAGAAAATGGCAGCTGAGCGTTTATTGGATTCACAGCTGGAAAGGCAATCAGTACCCAGTCCTGTAATGAAGACCATAAATACAGTGTGCGCGGCAGCTGTGTGGGTTTCCCCACAGAAAGGTCGTGCTGACTTTAAACAAATACATTTCACATGTTTAAATTGTCTGAAAATGACTGCAATCACAAAGGAAGCCAGATGGATAAAGAGAGAACCTTTAAGGCTCAGTTGAAGTGAATATGAGGAGTCAACTTAAAAAAAAGAACTGTCTTCTTAGCATGCTGCATCCATTTCCACAGTCAGTTTCCTTGCTGGGCTGCAGTTGAGGAGCGGTTTGCATTAAAAAGGCAAAATTTACGGACAATACCTGTTTGATTCTATCTAAATTTGACTGCTGGAGCCTCATGCAAGCTTTAGCAGCACTTATGAATTATTCTAAAAAATGAGGTCTATGCGTTTTGTCCTACATCACTGACAGTGGGAGTAGAGATTTCTTTGTGGCTATCAAAGCAAAAGATAACACTTACATTAAATGCATGGGAACCTCTTAAAAAACAAGCCGCTCTAGAAAAGAATCATTGCAGAGCTCAGAAGCAAGAGGGGCCTTACTGCAGATGACTGAGAGGAACAGAACCGATTATCTGGCATAGATTAGAGTGATTTTATGAGTGGAGCACAATTATTGTCCATTCAACTACAAATTCTGTGACTTCTACACGTGAGACATTAATATTTTTTAATTTCTATTAGTTTAAATGAGTAAAACATATTTTCCTACAGCTGACATTTGATCTGTTGGTGTATCAACCAGAACATAAACAACTGGGGCTCATATATATCATGGGAAGAATTCACCATTTATGTTTGTGCACTCTGGATCAGTTACACTGTTGAACTAAAAAGAAAATAGCCCTGAAAAATGTAGGCAAAGATTGATACATGAAGGAGGAAACCTTATGATAACATAGGCCTACAGAGCTTTATCTCAAACTCTTGGAGACGTTGCTGAAAAGATTTGAAAGCCCAAAAAGCCAGAGACGGCCAGGCTTTTAGTGTAAACACCCAGAAGGGACATCTCCTCAGCTGGAACATGTGAACTTGATAAACCTGCGGGGGAAAAGCAGGAGTGACTCATCTTTCATATGCTGCTTCACTTTAGGCATATATCTCACTCTGGAACTTCATAACACATGTATTCTGTGTTAAGCTGCAGTTCATATAATCACAACTAGTTAAATTTGCATATGTCAGCGTAGGAGCCTTGTAGGTCGAGCAACTTGTCACAAGCACAACTGCACAGCAACAATCTGACTTGCATATACAGCTTATTGTCCAGCTTTTGCCTTTATTATTAATGTTAAATACATTATGTGTACTTCCATTTGTGTGCCTTGATGTTTCTGTTTATCTTTATGCATTTGTATCACCTTTGTAATGTGTCAATATACCGGGCCAGTTGTTTCAGATCCTTAATTCACGTATTGTTAGATGGCATAATCGGCCTCATAAACTACAAATGATAAAGAAAATTATAAAGAAAAATAAAACACCTCTCATTCACACAATTAGCCTAATAAGTCAACATGGCTATAGGAGATAAAGCTGAGAGAGACCCTAAAGACAAATGTAGCCAAATTTAATTCATAGAACCACAGTAAAAAACAAAACAAAAACAAAATAAACAAACAAACAAAAAACCAAGTGGATGCAACATGGTCAAAATTTCACCCATACACACTGATAAGCATTAGTGGAAGAACCAGAACCACCACAAATGCTCCTTAAACTTCATTACAAACAAATGTCCCGCATTAGAAAATGGAGAAATGGTTAAAACCAGCCTATTACAAATCCGTCCCCTGAAGGACATCTATTTATTGTAACCATGACAACAGAGGTCCCCTTACATTAAGGAAGTCACCATTTTAACTTAAACCGAGATGGGTTTTTTTGTTTGTTTTTTTTCTTTGTTTTGAAAACTTATTTTAACTCAAGCTATAATCTTTCTCTGAACCTAAGCAAATTGTTTTTATGCCTCATACTAAACATCTTCCTCAGCGTTCACATACAGTAATTCAGGAGACTAGACAGTGACTTTATTCTGCCAGTAGGGGGAGACGTTTTGCTGTTAATCTTAAGTAACAGCTAGGTCCGCGTAATGGAGGCTTATTTCTTCCTCCAGCGGTCCAGATAACGTCGTTTTACATACCACTTAAGCAGTTCAAATGTCGATAAAATATGACATAATGTGAAATTTTATATATAACATCATCTCATTCGCCTTCAAGTCATCATAAGATGGCAGTCATTTCATCCTAATGCAGCGCGAGGGGGTATAGCTCAGTGGTAGAGCATTTGACTGCAGATCAAGAGGTCTCCGGTTCAAATCCGGATGCCCCCTGACCGTTTTACTTTTCGACATCTGAAGAAGGTGGTGTTTTAAATGGGCATACAGTACACATGTATTACATCATAAAAAGGAAAATTGTAACCTTTGATAGGCACATGATATAAATTCTGTTGCACTGCAAGGCACAGTTGCTGTGAACAAGAACGTTGGCACAATACTCATGTTCATAGATAGAGAATATTACAGCTTCAAAAAAAACATACAACACACCCAGCACGTTTTCTTTAACAATATTTATTCAAAACTATTACACAATACAAAATACACCTTTCAAAATATGACTCAGAGTCCTTAGCAGCTTGCTCAGTTTCCTGTTCAGGAAATTGCTGTAATATACAGTAAACATATAAGAGCTTTGTTTAGTTTTTTTTTGGTTTTTATTTTAAAAATAAATTTCTAGAAATTGTAAGGTCTGACAACCGCATCCTGTTGTTCACTGGCACAAAATATACTTTTACACATATGCTGCTGCCTGGCACCCCCAAATTGCAAAGTTTCCAAGAAAGGGGGGTCACAGTCGGTACAGTGTGTGCTTATACTCTCTTCTGTTATTGTGTAAAAGTCTTTCATCATAAGAGCTTGCCAGCAGCCACTGAACTCGTTTGTTCAGGTGAATGAGGAAAGAAAGCAATCTGTGACAAGACTTACAAATTAAAGGCCAAAATAAGATCACAATTGTCCCAGTCACAGAGAAATGAAAGGGCACTGGATTAACTTACAAAATCAGGAAAAACAACACTTCATCAATAAAATATATACATCAGCATTATCTATTACCACCTGTGGTCATGTTTTCCTGGTGACATCTTAGCCAAACTTCAGTTCAGTTCTGATAATGTTTTGCTTGACAGTTCTATAAAGTTTGGAAGAAAATTCACACTTCAGTGACATTTCAGAACAGTGAGTGGAAAGTGACGTTGCTGGTCAGGTAGGTTGTCGTTTATAAATATGTTGCACGTCACCAAACACTTCCCGACAGTGCAGTAAACCAGACTATTAGCATATACTGGCGGTTCTTGAACGGCACAAAAGTCAGCACCTGGAATCTGAAGTGTTCTTGTTTGTGGTGTGCGTCAACCAATTTTAAGATCATCCAGATCAGGTGTTTCTGTTGCTCATCCACATTGAGGCTCAGCCACACAGGAGGCTCGCCCACAGCTGGGTGAGACACACTGCAGGTGTGCGTGGCTGGATCAGTCACAGGCGCTGTGTTCACAGAGCCAAAACACTGTGGGTAATCCTAACACTGTGGCTTTTGCAGTCTCTTCGAGGTTGGCTCAGTTTGAGGAAGTTTGATCCACTGGAGCGTGTTCTAGTTGGCGACAATCTGTGACTTCATCCAGTCCAGACTGGCAGGTAGACTGGTTAAGAGTGAAAAGAAACAGATGGTTATTCCAGCAGCAGTTGCGGCTTGTAAAAGCGTTTTAAGAGTTGACTCATACACAATAAAAGAGAGAGTGCGAGGTGTGTCAGACTCACCCTTCTCCTGTCAGGGCGCAGCAGGCTTGGACATGCCAGGGGTGTGTTGTGATGGAGTTGAGTGTGAGGAACTGGGAGATCTCTGCCGTCGTCATGGAGCCCTTCACGTCTTGTTTGTTGGCCAGAATAAGAATGGCTGCGTGCTGAAGGTCCTATGTGTCAAAACAAGAGGCGAAAGGTTACAGATGCTGCTTTCTGTATCAATTCATATTTATAGAACTGGAACATTACCCTTGGAAACCCCCCAAAATGTCCGCTTGTCAACTTTGGGCACAAAGTACAAGCAAGCTCAGTGGAATATTTAAACACATAATACGCTGACTAACGCAGTCTGAGCTGACACTTCCTCATCACGCTGTGTCATGGGTTTATAATCTATGGCGCAATCAGTGACTCTTTCAGCCGGAGTGTATCTCAGACGTCTAAACACAAATAGCAGCCTCAGGCAGTTTCACTAAACAACAAAAGGGTTTTAAGTCTTAGCTGCATTAAACTCAATCAGCTGATTCACCAGCTTGCAATCACACCCTGGATAAATATCATAAAAATCATCTCAGCTGTAATTTGACGTAAAGAAGAGTGATTTTTTTTTTGGTGAATTTCTGAACAAAATTGTTTTTAACACTCAGTTAAAATAAATCTCCTAACGCAAGCAGATTAGTACCTCATGTGAGATCATGCGGTGCAGTTCTTCTCTGGTCACAGTGAGGCGTTCACGGTCGGTGCTGTCCACAACCAGGACGACAATCTGAAAGAGCCACAACATGAAGTTTAATCAGTCATACAAAGTTTTTTTGTTTGTTTTTTTTCCCCTTGTTGTACATGAAAAGAGAAGTTTGTAGTCACTCATAAAAAAAAATACATTCAAAATTATTATAAAATTAAAATAAAAGAGCCATATGTTATTTCTAGACACCAAGGCAGTAATTCTGTGTATTTTCTGTGTGATTGTCAGCACAAAATCAACTCATATCTCACATTATCAGAGCTCACGATAGAAGGGAATATAAATGATTGTGTAATAGTAACATGTAATTTTATCAAAAGGGCAACAAGCCAGGATAACTTAAGTCCAATATGGGTCAATAAGCAACTGAGTACAAACTTTTAGACTCCTTTCTGTTTCTGTCTTTACTCGTAAGTAACAGAGTAATGGTGCCTCCCATTGTTTCTATAATGAATTTTAAATGATTACCATAAGAAAATGAAGACTTTGTGGTGTTTTTTTGGGAGCACAAGACCAAGAGACTTTAAATAAAATCAGCTAAATCAAAATTTAAATGTGCAGACTTGGTAGTTAAGTTGAAAGCATTGTAGAATGTCGTATTCTGACTTTATTTAGGTCTATCAAAGTCAGGTGTACGGTTAGTCAGAGCAGCTGAAGACGCGCAGAGATCCGTACCTCTGTGTTGCAGTAGTATGAGTACCAGCTGGCTCGAAGGCTCTCCTGCCCTCCAATGTCCCACATCAAGAAGTTTGTGTTACGGTACGCGACCTCCTCAACGTTGCTGCCGATGGTTGGCGTAGTGTGGACGGCTTCTTTTGCCACTCTGTTTGTGTAGGAAGAAAACAAACATTTTTAACATGATATCAGGCAGATTTTATAGTGGAATGATACAAGTATGGACCAAGAAAGTCGCTTACAGCTGATAGAGGACGGTCGTCTTTCCAGCATTATCCAAACCCACAAGAATGACTTTGTGCTCTGTCAGGAAAGCAACCAAAAAAAAAATAGAGGTTACATTTCGCCTGAACTGTACAAACTGGATTTGCAGGTGTCCTGATTTGAAGCCAATCTAGCCAGGAGTTGCATAATTTGTCTCAGTGCCACGCAAGAGAAACGTACACACAGATAAGATAAAGACAGGTATAGGACTGATGTCCACAGCAGAACAACAGTGAGGTTATTACATCACAGCATAGCAATAATACCAGTCCAACATAAAGACTGAAGCTTAGTCCCTCTGTGAGTCAGTAAGAAAAATGTAAATTTATGTTTAAAGCAATAGAATAGAATATAAGGGATCATTTTCTCATGGTATTACACAAATATTAGTCTATTATCAGTCAAAATGACCCTTTAAGAAACCTAAAGGTTGTCTATGGTTGAACAAATGTTTTATTATAGCTTAATTTCACAAAATATTATTTCCTGACAGACATGACACTTGATATAAACCTCAGATATTTTGAATAATACAACTACAGGACATTCAATACATCAATAAACATAATATGACCGTCAAATTTCCTACCAAGGTATACCATGAAACTAGTATTAACCCTAATTGTGACTACACGTGATAGGCTTCATCACAGCACTTAATATTTTTATTCATTTAGTTAAGGATATTTCTACTGTTTAAATTTATGACTTATTCTTACACTCTCAAGGACTTTGGAAGGCGCTTGAACAGCAGCTGATACTACTACTACTAATAATAATAATATTATTATTATATATTATATAATAATATTATTATTATTATTATTATAAAACTGATACGTAAAGTCGATGTGAAATGAAGTTATTCTCACCTCTGTCGCCGAACACAGCCAACATCTTGGTCAGGAGAAAGCCCATGGTGTCCAACAAGTGTGTGTGTGTGTGTGTGTGAGCTGAGTGATGATAGAAATCCAGCGAGTGTTCCTCCTGAAGACAAACTTCAGTATCTGTCACACGAAGTCTGTTCCGTCATCTGATATCAGTTTCTGCCTCGGCACAGTGTGGGGTTAGTGGGAGGCGCCTGGGAAGAATCTCCGGTATTTTTCAGACGACTGAGTCACACACAAAGAGCATAGTAACGGTGCGTTCGAGTGCTGTGGGAAATGTCAAGAAATAAGAACGTGCGGACCCATCCGGAAAGTAAACACAGTGCTCGTGCTCACCTCTTGTTTATGGCTTTTAAAGTACAACTGGCTTAAACTAATTAAACCTTATACGCCAGATGTGAATAAAATTTCGTTTTTATTTAAAGGACAAAATAATAAAAAAAATAACTTCAATAGAGATTATTGACCACCAGTGCTGGGGAGTAATATTTGTAAAGGAATTACGTAATTTAATTAGGCCTACAAATTAAATGTAGGCTGTAATCTGTTACAGTTACTGAGAAAAAAATGTGTGAATAAATTTGTTAGCTAGAATTACTTATGAAAATATTAACGATTACAAAGGGGATACATCTGAATTTTCAAGCTCAAGCTGTCGGCCTATGTTACATCTCTTATTACATTTTAAATAGGGTAACTAGTAATCTGTAACCTATTACATTCTCAAAGTGATCTTCCTAACCCTGTTGACCATGGTAAAAAACGACCAGAAAGAAGAAACAAACACACAAAAGTGATGTCTTATATTTAGCTACCAGTTAAGAAATAATAATTGTCTTGTTATTAGCTATTGGGATTTAATGTGTGGAGGTTTTATGTGGGCCTTTATTGAGAGCATCTCTGAGACCTATCAGTAACTTACGAGAGTTACAAATATTTTGCTGTGCTGCTAAATGCTTATTTTAATCATGCAATGTCTAATTTGATTATTGAAAAAACACATTAAAGCCTCTTTAATGCTTTTTATTGACATCCTGTCTGAAAGGCCTATGTGTTCTGTACAGACGCTATAAGCTGCTGATTTTTTGTTTGATGCTTTTGGCTCTGAAAATCAGTTTTTACATTTTTTTAAAAAAAATCAACATTAATGTTTAAATTCCAGTTCCTCCACGGTCATACCGTCATTAGCCTACCGAGCGGGTCCAAACAAACACTCAAACAAAACTTTGCATAATCACAGCAGATTGCATCAAAAGCACCTGAGCGTCCCGAGAGAATCTCACTTGAGTCCTCGCTCATAGTTTATTCTGGAGCCTGAAGGCAACACGCGGCACAGACGTTGTTTGTGTCACAGCGACGACAGGAGCGGGCGTAATGACGCAGCTAATGACCCACACACGTCCGCTCCTTTTATGGAAAGGGAAAATAAATTGAGTTCCTTCTCTCTTTATCTCAAGTTCGTTTTAATGAACCGGCAGAAAGCAAAACTGAGCACAGAAAGAATCCAGGGAGTTTCCATTGAGCCGTAGTTCCAGGTGTTTCCCAGAAGGCCTCTTATATGATTTATTAAAAATCAGGCCATTTTACCAACTAGGCCGACTACTTTTACTTCCAGGCTACTATTTATGAATTATAATTATGACCCGTTTTTTAAAATCTTCTCTATGATGGAACCTTGTTTTTTTCAGGTGGGTGCTTTTCTCAGCAAGGTAGCCTCCTACTCAGTGTCATCACTGGTACGACTGACCGTCTCTATTCATCTAATTTCTCAATTTCACTAGATTTCTATGAACACTGACTGCATAAGCCCTTAAGTACAATTTAACTAACATTCTATCGTTCTACCCAATGTACACTATGATATAAGGTTTTCTTTTTATCTAGTTATTATCAACACAATTTTACTTTAAATACCAAAACTTCCCCAAACTAAAACTACTGCATTTCACCCCCAAAAGACCCTAATATGCTGGGTGTAAACAGCAGCAGTAAAACAAGGGACAACCTTTTACACAAAATTATTATCAAAGGTTTTGGTCACCAAGCGAGTGATCCTTTTCTTTTTTTTTTATTTAAACGTTGGCTGAGATTGCCTTTTGCAGTTGTGTCTAATGTTGTGAAGTAAATGTCAGATGTATTCATCAGACAGTACTATAGTTTACCAAAGTATTTCCACACTTCATTGTTCTACTCCACTGCATTTCAGAAGGAAAAACACATCCCTCACTGTTGACTTATTAACGCCAACAGTTACCTGCTACTTTGCAGGTTAAGGAATTTCTTGTTAAAATACATTAACAGCCTCTAAATTACAATGATTTTTCGTTTTCTGGCGAAACTGCTCAATAATTGATAATATTAGCACAACCTTGACTAGTTTTTATACTAATTATATAATATAATGTAAAGTAATATAATAATTCTATAATATAGTCTATGGTTAAAGCAATGTTAAACTCTGAAAGCAGCCATTCTGCATAAGAGCCTTTAATTCTTTAAGTTAATTTTGTTGATCTCTTGTATTCAGAAGTATAGTTTTGAGGACTTTCACTTATAACAAAGCACATTTTTACTGAGGTACTTAGTTTTAAAAGTAAAAGTACTTG
>JAPXVT010000010.1:6264587-6285454 GCA_029823135.1 Acanthurus reversus
GCCTAGTTCGGTTCTAGATAGCCCTTGTGTTTAGACTCTAAACTGTGGTTAATGCACACTGCAACTAAAAGACTGTGTAAGTCACTTTTTTTTATGCTTGTGCACGCGGTTGTTTATGCCACAGTCCAGGTTGTCTTTGCAGACTCAGCCAGCACAGGGGCAGAGATGATTCGTTCATTTTCTGCTGACATAAAGAGGAGCAACTGTGTGTTACCGTCACTGCTTGTTAAGCACACGAGGGGGTATAGCTCAGTGTCGGAGCATTTAACTGCTGATAAAGAGGCCCCCAGTTCAACTCTGTGTGACCCCTTTGAATAAATACTTGTAAAAATATTGTTAGACTTTCAATAAGTATAATACAGCTTTGACAACGGATCTCCTCCAGTGGAGATGACAAAATAAAAAAAGACAAATGTTGCTGTAGTTAGCTTTGTTCTAACTTACAGCAGAGAAATGGTTAAAAACTACCTGTGTTATATTATCCTTTCAAAGAGTTAAACACCCTCAGTGGATGAAACTTAACTGACCCTCAGGCCCCAATCAGACCAAAGACACAGCAGCCAAAAAGCAAGTTCTCCTGTAACATGTTGGTCGTTTGATTAGGTTACGGCACTGTGGACAGCAGGGGGTTTGAAAAAGGAAAGCAAGTTGAAGTAGAGTCAACCATCCAACATCACGCAGTAGTGACCAATCAGACTGAGCAGAACTGAACAATCCTGCCATGAAGGAGCACAAAGATGTTAAAGGGATAGTTCACCCAAAAATGAAACTTCAGTCATGATCTACTCACCCTCATGCCGATCGAAGGTTGGGTGAATTTTCTTTAGTCCACAAAACGCTGCTGGAGTTTAACAGGAGACAGGGGTGGCAGTGATCTCCCAAACAATTGACTTGAATGGTGACCAGGTTTCAAACATTAAAAAAACAGTAAAATGCCTCCAAACTGTTTATCTGAAGTAATCCAATGAAAAACACCAATGACGCTGTGTTTTTAGCCTCTCTGTTCACTGTAGCCTGTAGCTCCCAAGAAGGGAGTCATGTTCACATATGTTTGCACTTCAGCTCCACACAACATCTATTATGTTTTTTAAAACAACGTTGCATGTTGAGGCTTCAAGACACTTGGATTACTTCAGATGAGCAGCATGGATGCATTTTATGCTTTTATTATGTTGTTCGGTTTTTTTACGTTTGAAACTTGGTCACCATTTGTTTCAATTGTTTGGAAGATTACTGCAGTTCCTTTTTCCTGTGAAACTCCAGCAGTGTTTTGGGGACTAAAAGACTTCAGCCCCCTTTCAGTCAGCATGAGGGTGACTAGATGATTACTAAATTTTCATTTTGGGGTGAACTATCTCTTTAATTTGCCTTTGCAAATGAGTTGACACTCCCACAACATTACACAAATCTGCCATGATCACTACAAATTTGATCTGAAACATCCTCTTGTTTTTAAATCCAAGCCACCATCTCTTAATGTTGATGTTGTAATGTTGTTAGTGTTGTAATGTATACACTCAAACTACATATAACAGTATTAAAGAGTGCATAAAGGTATGTACCATTAGTTAGATTACATACTGAATGCTTGCAAATACATCCATACAGTGTATGATGCAGTTTGACGGCATCAAGACACGTGTTGCAGTCTAACCGAAGTCTTTCATGTGTTATTCTGCTCTTTAGTATAGAAGCAGTTTCACTGCTTGAGCCAACTCATCAACACTGGGGTCTTTAAATCTGCCAGAAAAATGTGGTAATCAGAGTGCATATAAGAAGCCTTCAAAAACTATGTACATACATTCACATGCCATGAAACAGACTGCTCATAGATGGATTGAGGAGATTGGGGATGCTTAGCTCCCATAATCCTTCAGCCTGTCTGCATAAACCAAACTAATTTGGAGGATGTAAACATCAAAGCACTTTTAAGAAGAGGCTTGAGTGGCAGATTTGTCAGACATCTTCTTGTCATTTTTTTTTTTTCCAAAATATAGTTCCACTCGAGCCATTAGAGCAATTTGACTGACAGGTTGCTATTAATGTGCATTAAGCTCGAGGCTGCAGTGTCATCGAGAAATGGGGATTTCATGGGCCAAGATTCCGGGAAATGGCACATCTCCAAAGATGACAACACAGTATGTTCACGTGGTTCTCATCAACAAGTGAAGGCTGGAATTTCCAAGTTCACCCACCAGAAAGTTTAGTTTGAAACACAATTTCCTGATGGGAAACTTCCTGAGGACTCAAAACAATAAAACAATCACAATTTATCAAACACTTGCTACACCTGCTATCAATGTAAGGTAATGTTAGTTTAAAATAACGAAAAAAGTCTTCGAGCTAAACTCAATGAAATGATCCAAAAGAGCAGCATGATTTCTATAACAGGAGGTATGTCACATTGCAAGTGCAAAAACAGTTCAGTCTCCCAGCAGTTCTGCTGTTTAGTCAAACAGTCACTGAAGCTCTTGACTCTGTCTTCACATTTCATATGCAGTCACAGCAGGAGCTGCAGCAGAGACGGAACAGACTAAACTGTGAAAATATGACAAATAACTGTTTGTTGCTGGGTTTAGCCGAGCAACCACAACCACTGATGAGCCTAATACATGTTCACAAACAACTCTTAATGGTCTCAATTAAATTTTCATGTCAAAAAACTGTTTTAAGATGTTTGTGTTTTCAATGAAGCCAGAGAAACACACATATCATATGGGACCACTGCCGAGCATAGAGAAAGCAACCAGAGTTTGAAGACTTTCATGGTGTTTGGTTTGGATGAGCAGCTTCCAATGAAGTGAATGTTTGGATACCATTTATCCTCATTACCTCCACCGGTATAACTCATTCGCCAACTATTTGACAGCAGGTCAGGAGGTCTCCTGTTCAACTCTGGCTGCCTGTGCTGCCTCATGTGTTCACACAGTGATAGTAGGGCTGGGCGATATGGCCTAAAAATAAAATCCTTGAATTTTTCATACTACATTCGATTTTTGATTTTAATCGATTTTTTTTTTAACTACAAAAGAAAAAGGAATTATTTCAAATACATTGTTTTTATTTCAAACAAACATTAATTTCCCTGTTGGGAATAAGCGGCAAACCTAGCTTTAACCAAACTAAGCTGATAAAGGTTTGATCAAAGATGAATCCATCAATTTGGGATTAATAAAGTGCCAGCCTAACGTTCACCAAACGTCACTTAAAAGGAGCCCGGAGCTGAGAGAGAGCCGTAAGCAACCATTTTTGCCATAGTTAAAAGTAAAATTAATTTTCACGATTTTCATTTTTTAACATCATCCAAGCAAATTGATTCGAATTTTGATTTAAAATCGATTTACTGCCCAGCCCTAAGTGATAGTATGGATGTTTCAGTTTCACTGCATCCAAAACTGAAGTGTAAGCAGACACAGTAGATCATTATGTTTCTGTTTGTTTAAGAATTTGTCAAGAGATTTTAATGCACCTTTAGCTCAAGTCTGTCTGCCGCCTTTGTGTTTTTTTTACGGAAATCAGGAGGTAAAACTCAGTAGAAGAACACTGGTCTACAAATCAAGATGAACCAAATTAAGATAAGATAAGATAAGATAAGATAAGATAATCCTTTAATAGTCCCATGACAGGGAAAATTACAGAAAAAAGCTCAACAGTGGAAGAAAGCTGCTGTAACAAGCTGCCGCTTGTGTGGCATTGTCTTCTAATAGTTCAAATCATACCTTAAATCCTATCATTGGAACAAATAGGTGAATGTTATTATAATAATCTTTATGAATACACCACAATAATTATTAATGCACAGTAAACCTGTTCTGCTGCAGGTTTGTAGGGTGACAGCTCTGTGATCAGATGATATAGATTAAATGAGAAATGCATCAGTTATTTGGCAGTTTAACATTCATAATATGGCAACAATTCTGGGAAGTTAAAAAGGTTGTGATGTTGCAGCTGCCCTTACAGTCATATATCATTTCACGCTTAATTAAGAAAGCCCTTAATTCCAGGAAGTCTTTATTTAAAATTATCTTGAAGGAAATGAGTTGGTCATATTAATATTTTGTGAAGCTTTTTGCACTTTTACAGATCATTAAAGGCATCTCCCTCTGTTTAATATTTACAGTATGTGCTCAAACTGTTGCATCAGTATACAACCACTTCAGTGAATTGATACTGATTTAAAGAGCTCACCGCAAATAAATTGTGTGTTACCAATCATCAGTCTCAGCATCCTGTAACCACAGTCACTGATGTACTTCAGCCAGAGAGGACGAATGGTTTAGTTCAGCGCTACCTGCAGTCAAGTGCTCGGTGTCTGGTTTGAACGGAAACCTGTGGACTCTCAGGACTCACGAGTACACAGTTTGACACCTGTGGCTGAAATATTGTATAATGTGATGCGATTTGTGCCAGTGGTTCTCAAGCTCAGTGTCAGGTCTCCGATTCCTGGAAGCTTGGTTTTGAGCTATTCCAGCTTCTACATGCTGGACAAGAGGAAACTCTCATCAGCACTCTCAGGTTGATATTAACAGTATTTTGAACAGGGGACCTCTTGATCCGCAGTCAAATGCTCTACCACTGAGCTATACCCCCTATGTAAACAGTTACGTTTATCCACACCATGGCCTTTTCATTATAGAAAGGACGGCATATGAATTGACACATGCATGTATGCATGCACACATCCTGGCTTCAGATACAGGGTGGGGGATGGATGAATAGATGATAAGGTCTAAAGAAACGTGACACAAAGAATGCACACTATAAATTGTGTTGACACTAATGAACCAACCAGTCATGCTGTTCATGGAAATCCTGTTGAGAATCCATTAATGCACGGGAAACAACAAACCACGTTGTCTGTTTATGCATGGTTTTAGTAAGAAGTCCAATAAGTCAAGCTCACATTTAAAGTAAAAGCTCTCTTTTATCTTCTAAATGCATTTTTTTACAATGACATTCCTGTGCTATATTTTTAACTGTGTTGTTGTTTTTTAAAGCAGTTATTGGAAATGAAAGGGTACAGTACATATTGTCCAAGTCAGAGTTCATGTCTCTCTATCTCATGTACTCCACTATTTTAACACTTTATCTTCCCCTTAACTGCAATTAAGTCCTTAGGAATATTAAACCCTTGTTGATTTTTGTCTGTAATTAGCACAGAGCCTAGATAATTTTAAAGGTGAATGGAGATCAAAGTACTTACAAGGACTAGTTTATTGTCAAACAAAGTGCTAAGAAATTCAGAATCATGAGTGAAAATTTAGATACATCTGTGATTAAGATGGACAGCGACTGATCATAAGAACTGCATTTTAAGGGGGTATAGCTCAGTGGTAAAGCATTTGACTGGAGATCAGCAGGTCTCCAGTTCAACTCTGGGTGCCCCCTCTGCATTGTTACCAATATAATGACAACAATAACAACTAAAGTACATGATCCAGGAACGATTAAACCTTAAAAACCACTACATACATAGTAATGTTGGCAGAACTGCTTTCATGCTGTATGCACCCTATATGGAATAAAGTGCTCTTGTGAGTGTTTTCTTGTTTTCAGGTTTCTCGTGTAAAAAGATTAAACAAAGATCAAATAAAACCAAAGATTAAAAATCGAAGAGGTAAATTAATACCAAGGAAATAATAAAAAAAAAATAAGAATAATAATCAAAGTTGATCTCAGAACACAGGAAGTAGTTATTGATGAAACTTGGAACTTCTTTTGCACAGTAATCTCATTATGTTTGCAGTTCACAGCAGCTCTGCGGTCAGAACATGTAATACATGAAAATCTTGCAACCACTTTCAGATCAAAAGAACACATTTCGTTAATAGTTTGTGGTAGAATTTGTTGAATATCATCTACAGCTTGAGAATTACAAAGCAAGCTCTAACATTCTGCAAGAGGCATGAAATATTACTATTAAACTACAAGTTATTCTGAGGGGGTATCGCTCAGTGACAGAGCATGTGATTGCAAATCTCCGGTTCACCTCTGGATGCCCCCTCATCAACGTTAATGGCAACTTCCTAGTATGATATTCTTGCTTTTGCACAGGCAGAACTGACGATGAATTGCTTTGTCCTTGCTGAGCATTAGCTTATACATTTAGTATATTTTTTTTCTTACCTTTAATTCCAAGCAACTTATAATTAATCGCAGCACAAAACAGATGCCAACGCACATCTTTTGAGCTGGCAAAGCTGCAGACTCGCTGCATCACACGTGCAGCAGCAGGATGGAGCCACACTTCATTTCATACTTTGACTCATCAGCCTTTTGATTCTCATCTCTAATTAGTGAGGAGGAGACGAGTTAACCTGGGGTGAACGGATGCTCGGGCATCTTTTGTGAGCATGCCATGTGTACGTTATCATCCATAGTCATGCGATGCCAAGGCGCACATGAACACACACGCAGAGCACACAGCGATCACCTCCTCAGGCTCAGGCTCACCTGCACACTCAGAGACTCATTAGAGAAGGAAGGAGGAGGAGGAGGGAGGATGGAGCTGAGGAAGGGAGGGCTGAAAGAGGAGGAGGCTGAGGGTCTGTGTGTGAATGAAGGCAGATGTTTGCTGTGTAATGTATTGACTTAGTGAGGACCTTCAATATATGATGAATTAGAGATGCAATCTGTCCCAGTAACCAACTTAAAGGGCAACGGTAAAGCGAGAGCTCCTGAGGTAAAAGCTGCTCTGTGGTTGCGTGCTTGTGTGTGTTTGTGTGTGTGTGTGTGTGTGTGTGTGAGTCAGGCTTAGAGTGACTCAGAATTAGATGTTTCTTGTTGTGTCTTCAGGCGAGGATGGAGCGTACTCGACATGTGGATGTGAGTGTGCATGTGTGTGTGTGAAGGTGCATGTGCAGAGCACCTTTGCCTTTGGTGACAGGTTTAGAGGGCAGAGAGGATGTGTGTGCTCGTGTGTGTTTAAACCTCTGAATGTGTGCGCTCGCTCAGACTACTGTACATGTGTGTTCCTCTTGTTCGTATTATTCACATTCTCCAGGGAAGTGGCCAGTCTTTCATTACAGTGTGTGTTCACTTGTCTGACAGACCTTTTCCTGAGGCGACTGCTGCTGCTAAATATCACACACCTGGATGCGCAGCGTGTGCCGCTCCCCCTCATCCTCTGTCTTTCAAGACCCTATTACCATGCTAATAATATCCAACAAATCACATAGCACTTTCACCTTGATGAGTCTTCGTCAGAGGGACCATATAGCACATTCGGGATTAGGGATGACTTCACTTACTGCAAAGCGTCTTTAATACCGCAGGAGCCAAATATCCTGGCAGAGGAAAGATAGATGAAGTGGAGGAATGTTTCTTCAAATAACATCCGAAAATATGTACAAATTCCACAGCTGGCTCCAAAATTATTGCCTTATACTCTGTCTGTCTGGGCAGTGAAATGAATGTAGTATGCTTGTCTCTGTGTGTATATGCACACAGGAAGTGGTAGCAGGTTTGTGTAAATTTCTGGGCTTATATGACATAAACTTGACAGAAAGCAAAAAGCAAAAATGCATTTGGCAAAGGTCTGTATTTTATGATGATCCTGATTTTTACATTTATATGTGATGTATAAAAAATTATGTTGCAGCAACAAAAATATTCAAATCTTTTACTTTGCTGACTTAAAATGAACAATATACCAACTAAAGAATAAAAAATCACCCATCCTAAAAAATACTATCTAAAAATACTTAATTGCAAGTTTAACTGCATCCCCAAAGGAGATAATTTCTAACACATGCATGAAAACTAGTTAATCTAAATCTGTCATTGTAAAAGCTGGGACAAAAATAATTACAATGAAGTACAGTATCTTGGACCACATTTATAAATACCTCTCTTATTCTATTAATCTGCAAGGTAAATATTTCAAAAAGCTGTCGAATAAATGAAATGGGGTAAAAAGTACAATACAGTTGTTCCCTGTGAAATGCAGCAGTCAGAGAAAAAAAAAAGTTTTGAAAAAGTGTTAATCTCTTAATTGAAATTCTGCAAGGAAAAAATGGATGCACATGCATTTTGAAATCCTAATTTTGGAGCTAAATTATTTTAGCAGTGTACAAAAAAAAAAAATGCAAATTTCAGCACTCTTCACATGGCTGCATCTTTTTGCAGATCTTTCACATTTGGTTAATATATCAGTTAGAAAATGTGACATTAGAATAAATGAAGTTGAGCCGGCTGTATGGGCCTGCTGCATTCACTGTCCTCGCCTGTGTGTCAGTGACAGACTTTGGTAACCCACTTATGCAGCTGGATTTGCATTGAGTGAATTGAAGCGAAAGATTTAAATGGCATCAGTCTTGCTATTAAAGCAAAGCAAAACATCAGACAAACAGGGAGGAGCAGCTCTGTGTGTGTGTGTGTGTGTGTGTGGAGGAGCAGGGGGAGTGCTGTCCCCTGCCTCCACTCAGTGTGTGCAGCAGCTGCAGCTTTCAGCCTCGGTCTACACTGTAGGGGCCATTCTGCTGTCTGAAAGACTGATAGATACAAAGAGTAGAATGGTGATGAGAGATGACTCAGAGGAGAGCGCTGATGGTGCGTTTTAAACACACTCGTTCCCCGTCTGCATGTTGCAATTCAACATGCGTATGAAGTGAAAACAAAAACTATGCTCGCGGGTCAAGAATTCGAAGCAGCCTCTGAAATAAGGGTCGCACTGTTGGGAGCCGTTTTGGGATGAGGCGATCCAGAGGTTAACACGGTCATCAAAGCGTGTCTCGATTTCACAACTGGCCTGAGGGCGGGAAAGTCTTGACTGAATTTGCAGAGAGTGGCCCACTCCCTCCCTCTTCCCCTTCATGTGAAGTCATATCCTTTGTTGTCCTCTATCTGCCACATAGGGGAAAAAAAACATTGTGGATACAGATGTTGACCTACGCCCGATGCACACATATGTTACAGGGGAAAACCCTGCAAGCGCACCAATCAATTCTCACACTCTATAGAAACAAACTGGCATGCATGTACACACAAAGGCAGCTCCACACGCATGGCGCCCACAGTCTAATGAGACAAAATCAGCGAGAGTGCGTGAATGGAGCGCCCTGTTTCAGCACATGGCACCGAGCGAGCGCTGAGCAGAGACAAGCTCTCATGCAACATCCCCATTCATAGTCAGGCACTGGGGGAAGAAAATGGAGCCTGCTCACCAGCCAGCTCACAGTATAAAGGTATTATAATATCTCAAAGGGTGTGTGTGTGTGTGTGTGGATGGGGGGCTTGGTTCACTAGTATCCCCTCACCATCCCCCATCTTCCTCCCCATGGGCCTTCACCGCCGCCCCCATGAATCCCAAACACTCTCACCCCGCCGCCAACCTCCCTATTTCTGCTCTCACTACTGTTCTTTGTCCCCATCCCCCCTCTCCCAAACCTCCACTTCCTCCTGCTCATCATAAGGACAGACGCTCTCGCTTTACACATCACATACACCACTGCATGTGCCGCTGGATGAGAATATTGGTTCAGTCCATGTCGAGCTAGAGGTCACACGTAGAGTACAGTGCCAGCGGGAGAGTAAACACCTACACAACCAAACACAACCCAACCATAGCTGCTGGTTTTTAATGATACTCTAGTAAAGACTTGAATTTGATTGTTAAATACAATGTAGGACTGTATTTCATTTGCCTATTGATTAATCAGTAAGTATTTTTCTAAATTAACTGTTTAATCAAGAAAATATCAATCTTGAAAATGTTCATTTTCACAAGGTGTATATAGGGGTATAGCTCAGCGGCAGAGCACTTGACTGCAGATCAAGAGGTCCCCAGTTCAACTTCGGGTGCCCCCTGTTTCTCTGTAGTAGAGATAGTATTCTTTTTGTTCTGTGATGCAAACGGAAGCCAAAGATCAAACAGTTTGTGTGGCATGGGCTCAGAATAAGTGCATCAAACAGCAGTTCAACTCCTGATGCCCCATGAAACCATATACATCAAACTCAAGTACCACCTATACCTTATGCTGTTTTGCAGACCAGGTTTGGCTTTGCACTGGATGTGGCGTTGCACATAGTGTAACCCCCTATGCACATAGTTCTGCACCGACTGTCCACAGCAGAAACTGAGAAGCAAACAGAGGAGAAAAAACTACTGCCAAAGTGAGAGAAGCCACGTTATTAAAATCTTTCGTTGGAATCGCAGTGTGAAAAATAGATCTTATTTTCAGAATTGACATGACTGGTCATCAAGGGATATCCAACACCTTCTAAATAACTTTAAGAAAACATAGATGGTAGAGGGTAATAAAGCTATATTTAAATGATTATGGTCTTTTATAGGCAGCACTTGAAGTAGAATGAAAGTGGCTCTTGCTGCCCTTTATTGTTGGTATTTGTGAGTAGTTTAACACCCTTTTTTTTGCCACTATCTCTTATTTTGGAGGGGTGCTCAAAACCAAAGGCAGCCCTCAGATGAAGGAAAGGGTTGCTAAAGCCCTAAGCTCAGTACAGACACAGCATAAAAGAGGCGGTAATGAATGTCTAATTGGTGTTAACTTTTGGCTGCAGCCAATCTTCAGGCTTTAATTGAACAAAACTTGAATCAACTACAAACTGTTTTCTAATGAGAGCAAAATGATGCTGCTTAATTAATATTTAGCCAGTGCTTGTGTTTTGTGTGATGGTACCCTGCTGCACATACAGTCTTGCTGTTATCAAGCACAGCATTTTGTTTGCTGTCACTGAGACGCAGCAGTGATGTGAAACAAACCGATAACAAGCAGCGTAAAGCAGGAACAACCCCCCGCAGAGCAAAAGGGTTGCAGATTTCAACACAAGGGTCAGTTACTTCACATGTGCTCACCATTTCTTGACTTATTGATGAGATTGATTTCTTGTGCTCAGGGGTACTTCCCTGCCGGCTGATGTGAACGGGAGCTGATTAGTGCAGTGATTTATGACTGAGCGTGAATAACGGCTCTCCAAGCTCAGCTAGATTGACCTCAGCGGGGAGACGCTGAGGATGCATGGCGAAAAGACAAATGGGTTAAGCGAGGTAAAGCGGGACAGAGGGAACGAGATGAAGGGGAACATAAGAGCATTAGGCTGCTCCCGTGCAGAAGCCTGGCTTTACTGTAAAGCTCATTGTCTCAGACCAAAGCAGACCTGAGAGCTGCCAACTGTGCTTATCCTCCTCTGCTTCGTCAGGGCTGACTCTTTCAGTGCTCACCTTGTAGATGACAAACGGCTCTAAAGTGATATATTATTAGGACATAAATCACAAACAGGTCCCTGAGGATGTAATACAATGCAACAAGTCTAATGAGTCGCTGATAAACAACCTACCTATTAAAGTCGTCCCTTTCTAAGCACCTGACATTTCACTTTTAACAAGTTAATAGTTTAACTTCCAACCCTTCAGCAAGCATGAAATTGGCACTTAGAGCATCACGAGTTGTGAACATCTATTTAGGGTGTGACAATGAGTCAATCAGTTATGAACACGCATGACTCCCTGCTGAAATTAATTAGCATTGTGTAATGAAATGTGGCTATTGCCTCGCGGCACTTTAAGTCAGACATCTTGGAGGAGCGTCCACTGACTCCAGGATCTGCGTTCGATGGCAGCGGCCCCACACAACACATGCTGCCAGAAAGGAGAGCGCACAGAGGCCAAATGCCACCGCCAGCCGCTGTTGAATTTGTTTACTCCAGATACGTAGAGACATCCTTGCCATCACAGTGACTGAGTGCCGAGAAGATGATTTTGGCTGAGCTTCTTTGAAGGAAGGAGGGGGCGTCTGTGTGCTCAGGGCTGATGTTGGTGTGAATGCGTGTGCATTAACACACTGACAGCACACGCACCCTTACAATGCACAGAGCAACTCCATATTCTAATTAAGGTTTTATTTGGGTTAAGCTGTTCACATGAACCCTTGATAATCTGCAACTGAGTCTCCCTGTAGAAATGAATGATTCATTCAGCACCAATATTCCTGTCCACCTGCGGTGGCCGCTCAGCAGACTGAGCCATCTCTTGCCAGCTGTGTACTCCCTCTTTGAGTCTGTCTCTCTTTTTTGGTATTAATCGCAATTTTTAGAGCAGTATCACTCTGTTTTTATGTGTCAATACAAGTCGGAGGAAGGATCCTATCCAACATTTAAAGGTACCTTATTGGTCATATATGCAGATTACAGTGAATTTTGATATTTGCATTTAACTCATCAGCAGTGGGCAGCCACAGCACAGCGCCCGAGGACCAACTCCAAATCTTAACCAGTGCCTTGGCCAGGGGTATTGACTGGAAAGAGACCTAACGTTCATGTTTTGATAATGGGGAAACCCTCACAAACACACAGAGAACATGCAGCCTCCACACAGAAAGGCTCTGCCCCAGCTGGCAATCAAACCCAGGACCTTCTGGCAATGACGCGACAATTCTAACCACTGAATCACCATGCCACAAAACTCATGAAAGTGGCTCTTTGACAAAGAGCCACAAAACACATATGTTCATTTTCAGGTAGAAATTATGAAAAGAAATAACTTCTCATAGTCAGTCTCAGTATATGAGTTCAATATGGTCACCGTCAGGCAGAATCCTTGAAAAGAACACCTGTTACATTTAAGTAAATGAGAAAAACTTTTTTTTTTTTAAACAATACCACTGCTCTCAAAGGTGGTATAGTGTCTTTATATATGGCAAGATGTTTACATGTGCCTTAAAGCCAAAGACAGATGTATAGAGTGGCCATTAGTATTGATTTACAGGGGGGACAAGACAAAATATGCGTAGGCTGTAAACAGTGATTTCTTGCCTCCCTTTAATGTAGCTAACTAGCAACACAAAAAATATCTTAAAGAGGGGGATACAACATCTCTGCACAATATTTTCTCTTATCACAACAGTAGTTTGTTCATTGCCCTGAGGGAGTAATTAACCCTCTGCAGGGAGCTGGAAGAGGTTAAGCATCCCCCCTCAAGGATGCCTTAACTCATCCTTCCAGTTGTGGGACATCCAATCAAAAAAACATTACAAATATGCTGGCAGACACTGACCCTGACCCCTTTCTTTTGACAAATCCAAAGGACATCATCCATATTTATATCCAGCCATGGCCAGGCCATGACTGACGGGCAACAACAATCTCCCGAGCTATTCTACTGTTATCATCTGGGTAATAAGTCACTGCCAGTGCAAAGCATTCATCAGCCATCATCCACTAACATATGACTGCAGCATAGGCACTATACTCCACTACTGTACTCGCCTTAAGGAGCAAAGCTTCCGACTAAAGACCTCCACTGCAGGAAGGGCCAAGGTTTATCAGGCGGGAATTCTAAGAGACAGAGTTGATACAGAGTTCAGCCTGAATTCATTAAAAAGGCTTTACAGAGAGTCACCTCATAGCGACATGCATGTCATTGTAAATGACAGATTAATAGGTGAGATACAAGAGGTAAAAGTATAATAGAACATGCACCTATTATTTTAGCCATGCTATCAGACTCTGTCACTCAGTTATCTACCAATTTGCTTAAGACTGAAATATCTCTATAGGTGTTGGATAGATTGTTGAAACTTTTCATTAAGACAATAGCGGTTCCGAGAGGAGGGATCCTTAGCACTTGGCTGGTCCCACATATGGCACCACCATGAGGTTTTGTGTGAAAGGTCTCGACTTGATGGATTGCCATGACATTTGCTGAAGATATTTACATATCCCTCAGCATGAATTGTAGTAACTTTGCAGATTCCTTAATTTTTTTCTGAACACCCATCCACCCATCCGTCTATTCATCCATCCATCCAACCAATTTGGCAGCTATGTGATGCTACATCACAGTTATCAGCCGCTTATAAAACTAAACTAATATAAAAGACATGGAAAACTTTAAACTTGCTAAACCAGCATGCTAGCATTGTCACTGTAAGCATGTTAGCAAGCATATCTTAGCAGTTAGCTCAAAGCAGTGCAGCCTCACATGGCTTTTAGCATGGATGTAGACTCCTGTTTGTAACTTACCCTCCAATTACAGGATTCCTCATTTTGTTGTGGCTAAGACAGAAGCCTTGTTAGGACACATTTCTCCTAAATCGGCATCTATGTAGTTCAACTGTTCAACTGCAATATTTTCTTGATCTGTTGTCTATAGAAAAGGTGTAAATAATTTGTTAGGCTATATGGGTATGTCATTTAACAATCTGTGTAAAGTTTTAAAGTTCTGAATGAATATCCTTCAGCTCCTAATGCCACTGATTTAAAAAAAAATACATACAGAAACTGCATTTCTTAAAGAGCAAATACTTAATTTATGAACTTCTGCTGTAAACATTCAAAATAAATCCTAGCTACTCTCTGAAATATCTCTTTACTTCTTCTTGTTTGCAGCTCCATGTTTTTGTTCAAGGCTCCATCTTTGTTACTGGTGGTTGAGGTGTCTTCTGTAAGAGCTGCCTTTCATTGAGAGTCATGGATTGGACTGTTCTTTTGTTTACTCTTTAGAGATCAAAACACACCAGAAACCGCAAGAAAGATGAAACGGAGGCTCAAAGAAACAGTGCAGGCAAGTCAATGTGAAGCTGCTGCCACATTAAGAATTGATTCACAGTTACAGCCAAATTCAGCAGATGGTGAGTGAATGCAAACGGAACTGAGCAATCACATTTCCTACAAAACACTTAACGGATGCAGAAAAGGGGAGGAAAGAAAACACTGGAAATGCATAAGAGGGCTGGAGGAGCCGAGACGGAGACATGCTGGAGAACAAAAAGAAGCCTTTTTGCCGCAATATGTTCTCGCCTACGGTTACACTTGTTCCAATGCAACTTTAATCATGCACTCATGCTTGCCATGTCAACTGACAGGTCCGCTTGTGCAAAAATTGGATTTTGCTCACACTGACATTGGATCTAAAACCCCAAAACGAAAGAGAAGCCAGGCTCATATTATCATCAACGTAGTCTGGATGCCGTCCAACAACAATGAGAGGAAAAGCAACGCAAAGAGAAGAAAAGGGACGGAAAGAAAACACTGGAGGAAGAGATTTAAATAGGCACAGGATCTGCACGAGAGCTATTCTGAGGCCCAGTTTGGAAATAAATAGCAATGTGATGTTTGTAAAATCAGCTTGTTAAAATCACATTGAAATACAGTCATGGCACATAAGCTGGAAAAAAAAGAATCTGATTAAAAATCGCCTAAAGATATAAAACACACCTTCTCTAAGCTGAGAGTAGACTCCATAAATTGATTGTTGCCTGAGGCAAATCCTTCAGGCAGCCGCACAGTCGAGGCGCCCAATGTGAACAACAACCTGATGAATTCTAAATCACATTAAGGACCACACAGTGCTTTGCTTACATTTGCCTACATCAAAACACAGAGACGTCTCCTCTTGTTTCGGGCTATGGCTAGCTCCTGTAACAATGAGAGATAAAATATACACAAGTCTAAAATGTAAGCTGCAAAAATCTGCATAGCCATGATGTATAAAAGGTTTTAGCTACGATCCAGTCACTTTCTAAATTCAGCTTCTAGTTATAATTCATTTATTAAAGCCAGATGTATTTTCTAGGACATTTTATTAACAGATTTTTTTCTGCAACAGCCATTAAGAGTATTTACATTCAGTGACCTTATATAATAAATTGTTCTTTAGTGGTGGAGGAGTCCACCAGTCCTGCTTTAAATTCACTGTCTGCCTTCACGTCAGACTCTCACAGGAACTGGTGCATGCATGTAATCCAGAGTCATTTTACCCCTGCTCGCTCTCTTGTATTAAGTTACTGCTGATGCCAAAGCAATCTGAGCATCCTACTGCTGCAGCCACAGATTTCAGGTGTTTAATTTGTGAAAAAAACAGGTGGCTTTAATTGTGTAGCAGCCAAAGGAAACACAGTGGTTCCCAACATTTAGCTTTAGATCGTGACCACGATCGAAAAATGTAGATAAAGAGCACTAACGCTTGGCGTTTTTGTCCATGGGTCATTTGTCATATTTGCAAGATGGTAATGAAACAAGAAGGAGAAACGACAGAGAGCTACAGATGACAGACTGCACACCTGCAACTATTAAGCAAGATATCTTAGTTTGCTATTCTACTGAAACCTCTGTGCTGCTGTTGTGTGGGCAAACTATTTCATGAAATCAATTTATTTTTTCACTTCTTTAATAAAGCAACCTAAGCTTGCTGCAACATAAGTTTGCACTGTAAACGGACACCAGTTTGTTCTGTTGGTCTACTGTTCTGTTAAAGGAGCTGATCCTGGAGTGTTTGCTGTGGGATGTACCCACTGTTGCTGTTAGCACAGTTACCATGGGCATTGCTAATGATTACCACTTTGAAGACAAAGCAAATAAGATTATGCAATGAAAAGAACAAACCATCAGGATTAGTGCATGAGACAGGTTCTCTGACCTTGGGGCAAAATGTGTGAGTCTGCTCGGAGGGGTGGGCAGAGAGGTGGGCTGCAGCTGAGGGGTCACGCCGGCTGCTGCACCTCCGTGCCAAAGCAGAAACATTAGCAGTGATGAGATCCAGAGACAATCACACTGTGCCAGCAGAGGAAGCTGCTGCCGCTCTCCCCTACGGCCTGCGCATACAATCACTAAGTCATTATCATTCTCAGAACAAACACGTTCTTTATGTAATCTTTATGTAAACGGTCTGTCTTAAGGCTTCTTCAGGAGACAGGCTCGGTTTCCATTCAGTCTGTGCAGCAGAGGCCCAAACCAATACTAAAAAGAAATGAGGAAAAAAACAGAAACAACACAGAGCTATTTAAAGTTAGGCCTTAAGCATTTCTGTCAAGTGAATCTTTTTTCCCTTTTTTTTTGTTTTAGACTTAGCGTCTCAAAGTGTTAGCCCGTGAGGCTATCATCAAGGCTACACTAGTAGCACGAGAGCATCTGTGCGCGCCATTGGGCTTTTTCCTACCCATCACACCACGGTGGGCCATGGCTCAGATAATCCTGAGGCCTTGTGGCCATTGAAACCCATTCATGTATGAATGTTACTTTGTTTAAACTTGACTCGAGGAGACGAGACAGAGAGGACAGGACAGGACTGTCCTGGGAGACACATCACGTGTTAGTGATGTAACAGGAAGGAAAAAGAAATAGGAGGTGCCGTTTTGGTGTTTTGCTGACAAAAAATTGGAAACAAGAGGAAGCTGGCAGGTTGTTTGTGACGGACTTTCCTCATTAACTGGTTATTAAAGCCACAGCAACTTCTGTATCACAATGTCTGAATTATCACAATAAAATCAACCTGTTTCCTCTCTTTACTGACATTATTATTTCAATTACTGAATAACAAGCAGACATTTATTGAGGTTTTGTTTGTCAGCCTCTGCCTTTTTTGTCAAACTATTCATGAACCTGCTGCTTTCATTTTCCCAAAACAAGCTTTTTCTCAGTTTCTTTTCATTGTAAATAATTCATACTTTGCATTTTCGTGGCTGTCGATTAGACAAAATGGTAAATTTAGAGGCATCTCTTTTTGCCTCTGGGAACTCATCATCTCAGGCGAAGAAATTAGCACTAAATAATTAAAGAAATGGCTTTATAGAATCCTAATGTACACATTTTTAAATGAGAGGTTCCTTGAAATAATTCATCTACCAAAATAAACTTGTTTCAGTGTGAGGGCTGCAAAGATTATTTTTCACTATTTTCTTTATTAATCGTTTATTCATAAACTATATTTTATTTTATGAAATGTCAAGTTTTTATTTCAATTTATTCAACAATAATTCAAAAACCAAATAAAACAGTTTTTGGTTATTTTTACATTCTCATACTTTTTAAGCTGGTAAAAAAGTCGATATTTTGCATTATGCTTGAAAATTATTGAAACAGTGAATGGATTATCATGTAGCTGTCGATTAATGACAAATTGAGTGACTGATAAATTGTTTCAGCTCTAAAAAAAACAAGAATTTATTAAGATTTTTTAAGCCATCAACTGTTTCTCAGAAAGTACCACTCTTTTCTAAAATAAATTTATTCTCTTAAATTAAAAATGATGGACAGACGGTCTTTCTGTTTCTAAGCCATCACGGTCTGTAAGACACTGGTAAATATGTCAGAAAATGATCCCTGGCATCAACAATAGCATCCGTCATGGATAAAATTAGATCTAACCTTCAGACTGACTCTGCCTGCAACATATCCCAGAATTTACTCTTGGTATGTCTGAGGCTCCGGTTATATCTAGTCTAAGGAAAGAAGTTTCCATAGTCTCCATGTATAAACATAGAGAATGACCCCAGAGCATCTTAGTGTCTGGAAGAGCATGTTGTATATGGAACAGCGGCTAAAAATAACCCTGTGCTAGCCTGTCTCTTTCTAGCTTTTTATTAGTGTCACCTCTTGTATTTGCTCAATTGAGTGAACTTAAAGAGGCACCACACTGCTGGTTCACATGAGAACAGTAATAAAACACAGTCCATTCAAGAAGGAGACTAAAGCCTCCATCACATGCGCAATTTATTCCTGTAATATTCGGGAACATTCCCACATGAGGTCACATGTGAAAGGGAGCAGAGATCGAGATAAATGAAAATCTGTACTGCCAATTTCCCACCTCAAGACTTTGAAACATTTCCAAAGAAATGCCTTCATGAGTGTTTTGCGCAGAGAGTAACACTTCAGGGACAAGCAAATAAAAGGTTACAGCTCTATGACGAAAGGAGCGAGTTAACCAAACGAGGGGCTCCGCTTCAGGCGTATTTGAAAACACGACTTGTTTAAAGTTAGATGATCACGAAAAACATTATGTGTCTCACAAATTTATTAAATATTAGACAAAATACAAGAGACAAAAAACAGCTTCTCGCCACCTTGCTCCTTAAAACAGTGGTCTTCAACCAGGGGGTCGTGACCCCTAGGGGGTCCGTGGAGGTGCTGCAGAGGGTCCCCCGCAATAGTTAAAAATTTTCATCAAAATAATTTATATCTGGAAATTTTTTAAAAATTTGGACTGAAAAAGGTTGAAGACCCCTGCCTTAGAGAGAGAGGATATCCTCTGCTGCATACACGAGCAACCGGCGTTGTACCCGTATTTTCTTCTTCTTTCACTGTATTTTATAGCCGTTGGCATCTATAAAAGTTGCATTGCCACCATCTGCTGGACTGTCCCCTGTCCCATCTATGCCAGCTTTGCCACTGTATATGTGAAAAGAGGCGAGACAAAGGTTACTGAATATAACTGAGTTAGAAGTGAAAATAGCTAGCACTGATTTACATGTTATTTACAGTGTGAACTATGTGTGAGAGAGGCTTAAGAAGCCGTTGTATAATAAGTCAATAAAAGTGTAATTAAAAAATTAAATGATGCTCTAGAAAAGAGAACAAATTGTACGGTTAATTATGTGATGCATGTCCTAAAAACAAACAGAGCCCTTTTTGCATATGAAGAGACCCTATAATGCATTTATCATGAGTTGAATAATTATCTCTGTGACCTAGTGATGGAGGTCATGACTTTTTGCAATATGGCAAAAGAAAAGAGGGAGAGAGTAGAGATTCTGCAACAGCTGACAGTGCACTGATGAAATGGGACTAATGTGAGCATTTGGCAACAAAAATACCCCCAAAAATGTCTCTTCTCCTGCATTACATTTCAGACTTCACGTGACTCTCTCTGTCTGCTCACTGCTTAAGGTTTTTCTTTGCTCTGTGGTCCAGCTTTCTTCACATTTCTCCATGTTTCCGTGCATCAGTGTACATGTGCGTGCGTGCATGTGTGTTCCTGCCTCAGTGTGTGGCCAAGTGTGCCAGGCGAGGCGGTGACAGGGTGTCGGCCGCGGTCCGTGAACCTGGCTGCTCAGCTCAGCTCCGCCTGTGACAGAGAGCAAGAGGGACATCGCCCGACCGTGGCTGCCCCAGCTGGGCCAATCAGGCATGAGCGCTCGTGGACGGCTCAGCGCACGCCTTCCACCGTGTGCAGCGCTGTGTCACAGATCCCCTTATGGATTCTAATATGTTCTCCACAGTGTCAGCGGCGCTCTGCTGATCACTTGTGTGTGTTTGTTCAGATAATGAAGGTGACTCTGTGCGTTTAATGAAATCTCGGCGCCCTCCTTCACTGCACCTGTGCTGATAGGGCTTCAAAGGATTACAGTGAGTCACATGACTCAACACTCTGGGATGTGAAAAGTTTACACCCTCTAAACTTTGACTGCTACGGGTCTCTGAAAGTTGAAAACAGAAACTATATTTTGAGCCTGAAGCTGATTTTTATGGTTTTATCTTAGAATTATCCAAACTAACACACAGAGTAAATGCTTCCCTCAGGATGTTGTTCTTACCAAGCTGCAAAAGTAAAGTCTGTTCAACACCATTTAAACCTTTAAAACTCTGACTAATAAAGCTTTGATGGGGTTGGCAGCTCCGGCAATTGACCCACTGCAAGTGCAACTAATAAATATCTGAGGTATGTTCAAGCGTGTAAATGGAAACTAAACAGGTTTTTTAAAGAGGAATTACTTGAATTAACAACATCTGTTAGAAAAATATATTATTTAAGCCTTTAGAGATTGGTGGGATGTAACTCAAGTACAATCATTGACTACTGTACTTCAGTACAATTTAGAAGATACTTCTGCTTTCTTGATTATTTTCATTTAATCCGACCTTATATTCCCTCTTTACTGTGCTCATTTGACAGGAAAGATTCAAGTTATTGTGTAGTTTGCAGACGATTTTGCTCAGCAAACATATAATTTAGTTTACATGATGCATATGATGCTCAATGTTTATTAAATCATTTGAATTAGTTCCATTTGGACCAGCCTGAAAATTAAATTACTGCTTATAGGCCACGCTAACTCATTTGTAATAATAATATTAATTACCACAAACTAATTGAACAATAGGCAGACTTAGTTCCAGGTGAAATTCCAAAG
>JAPXVT010000010.1:6388864-6399415 GCA_029823135.1 Acanthurus reversus
GACATTGTTTTTATCTGGATGTGGCTCTTCACGTGAAGTCTTTGGACACAAGGTCCATCGGTCCAGGAACAGCCTGGCGTTTTTTGCCTCAACGCAAGCCATGTGTGGAATGGATTTAGCATGGCTCTCCAAGTTCTGCTTCCTGTAGCTGTCGTTGCTGCGGAAAAATGATCCATTTTTATCGGCTTTAGCTGGGGACTCTCTGCAGACAGTGCAGCACATAGCCGGTATTATGCTCCGAGTCGGTACTTGCCTGATCAGGCATGTCTGGGTAGGTTTTGCTTGCCCGCTGTTTTTTTTTTTAGTTGTCCCGGGCATTCGGGCAACCGTTAATGTCGGACCCTGTTAGCCTATGAAACTGCTTTGGCCTTTTTATTTAGTACCTATCTTTTGTATTGGTAGAACATAGTTCATTAGATGACACTGGTGCACCTTCGGTCCCTTTATCTCAGCATGAAAATCATTCTGAGCCAGTGAAACATTCAATAGGACAATTTCCTGAACAACATCCTGGCAGTTAGTCTCTGAGGCAGCATTATCGCATGAAAACAGCACTGACACTGGGAAAGAAAACAAAAAAAGAACTGAGATGTAATAATAAGATAAATGCCAAATCAAATGATCATTTTTATTAATATCTGACGAGGAATTGTTTAGCATGAGAATGACAAAGGTTAATTTCAAAGCCTTTCAGGTACTTTTTCAGGGAAAATGGTCCCTTGATGTAAAAAAATGCAAGAAACACAATATGAATACAACCTGTTGCCTCTCTGCAATTTCAGTGTTAAGATCAAAAACATTTCCGATTCTCATTGGGAAGCTTACGTACATGAGAGATGAACAGACTGCTGTGCATCACTCGCATTGCGTCTGCTGACACTGAGGGCAGAATTGATGAGAAAACAAAATCAAGGCTGTTGCTGTTGGATGTGAATGTTGTTGCGGCTGCATTACAACAGCACCATCTCTCCTTGTCCTCAGTGAGAAACCAAGTTTGTGTTGCCAAGGAAACCTCGGCCAAATTGCCGGCAATGACTGAGTATAGGGAGCCATTTTGTTTCATTGACTGCTCTTCCTTTACAAATAGAAGAAATTCACCCACAAGAGAGTTTGATGGCAATCGCAAGTTTGTCTTCAGTTTATATTTGACACACTGGGTCATTTCCTCCTCTTAAAAGAGCCAACTGTAAGCATGCATCAAGGTTTTTGTATGATTAGGAGTTACAAAATATAGAACAGTGGATTTATGTTGTACAGTGAAATGTGGTGCATTTTAATACATATTTTTACAGATACAAACACTACTGTCAGCCTTTGAAACAAACACATGAGCAACAAGTGAGAAAATGTTGACTGCACGTTGTCTGAGTGAGGTTAGAGCTGTTTATACTAAATTGCTCTGTCACATAGTAGCAACCCTCACATGCAGGTGTGATAAAGTGCCCAACAGCATAATGCATCCATTACTCCCTCATACTTGTAACCAGGTACTCACATAGAAATATTTAACAAACGCTGCTGTCAGAAACACAGTGATTCCACCTCTGTTTCTGCTTAACTACGTCGGCGAGCAAAGGGAGAAAACATCTGCAGAATCTTTATTCTTACATCATTTTGCTCAATTTAAAGAAGAGTTCCTTATCAAACAGGCTATAAACCATGATTTATGGCTTATTTACAAGGGACTAGTTTTACATGGGGACCTCTGGTAATTTGTAGTAATTGCAGAGGTTGTCCGTGATTTTAATCCCCTGTGAATTGGCCATGTTCATAATTTGCAAAGTAAAAATTTCACGGCAAATTACCTACCATATTACGGCAAACACAGAGGTCACCTGATAATAGCACCAGAGAAATCAACATCTCAGTAATTTGTTGTCTTTTTAAAAAAAAAAAAAATAATAATTCCCCTTGCACCTTTTCTCTACCTTTTTCTGGTTGAGAAACGTGTTGGCTGCATTGGAAATTTTAAATTTAAAGTTTTAAAGCATTCTGGGTGCAAATTCAGCAGCGCAAGTGCTGTCAAACATATTTCTGTTTTTCTACAGCTTACAGTACTAATGTGGTAGTCTATAAATGTTATTAACTTAATAACTGAATGTTATATAATCAGATATCTTTGTTTCCCAAAATTTACCTGTGATTCAAGAGTTAGAGCAGGACTCTTACTAATCACAAGGTTGTTGGTTGGTTGATCCCCAACTCCAGACTGCATGTTAAAGTGCCCTTGATCAAGATACTGAACCCCAAAATGTGTTCCATGGGTTTGTGAATATGTGTGTATAAGTTCCTAATAAGCTGGTTTAGAGAAGCCTCCTGCCATTAGTGTGTATGCTGATTTGTTTTATTAAAATGCTTTAAAGCTAAGGTAGGCAATGTCTGGAAATTAAGCTAGCTGTAGCATGAGACCCCTAAGGAAACAACTTCACTGCAGCCTTCCCTCCATGTTTTTGCTCCAGCTCGCATTTTATTTCGTTTGTTGTTGCTCACTCTTCTAAGTCCAGTTTGCACCAAAGATTCATGATGAGGCGAAATGGTTGCAGGGCAAGTTGCAGCGGAGTAAATTGGTCCGTCTCAGCTCAACTCAGCCGTATCGCCCCCAGACTCTATTTGGCAGAGGCAACTTTAGAACATAAAGCATGTCATTTGTTTCAACAGTAAATTAGCTCGTAGCAACGTCACCTGTCGCTTTAAAGTGCAATGTAGAGCACCTAATAGGAACACACGCTTCCTGAAATGACGTGTGATTGGTCGAAAAGTGCTCGTCAGGGTCTTCATTTTCTAAAGAATACAAGGCCAAGGAGAGGTGCAGAAGTCTAGTATCCTTTTAGACCACCTGAATTACAGCATGCTAAAAGATTATTAAAGAACTGTTGCCTGATGACCTCAGAAATAAACTGCCTACCCCAAATTTAAGCAATCAAAAAATTTGAAAAGTGCTATATTAATGCAGTCCATTTACCATTTGCCACCTTAAGATATATTATATATATATATCTTTTAGAATAATTTTATATTAGTCAAAGAAATATGGTGCCGGGGGATGGTGAAGGTACCTGTTTCTGAATCCAGTGAGAACAAACTCCTAATCTGCCATCACAAGACTGCTAAGCTGTGCCAACAACCCCTCACTGCCCCCCACTTCACCTCACAAAAAACACACACACTATTACGCACATCCATCCATACATACACACATCACAAAGGAGAGAGGAGCGGTGCTGCAGCCTTTAACAGTCCTGCATGGCTGCTGGTAATCTTCACAAATATGCACAGAGATTAAAATATGAGCCTTTCATCAACCCTGTGCTTCACTGTGTCCTGTGCTTTCATGACTTATAGTTTCTCCCTCTATATGCACTTTTTTTAGACTAGAATCATCTCTTTTGGAAGAAGCTGGGTGTGATTTGGGGCCATCCACAAACACTTTAACGTTGCTCGAGGAGGAGAAAGCAGCAGCAAATTCTTGCTGCTAATTGCATTTGTTCCCGTCAAGATTCAATTGAATTGTTTACACTTGGAAATCGGGAGAAGTCAAAAAGTGTCCACCTATCTGTTTTGCTTTTCTTCTCTCGCTGTAGAAACAGGATACACACTGGGGTTTTGTCTTCCCCCTGAATCCGTACATACTCGCATTTTGGCACAATTTGCACTTGGCTTCCATAACATGACTGTTAGGAGCGAAGAGGAATTTTCCCCAAAACACTGTGGAATCCAGACTGACACTGAGGCCACTGTTATTGCTCCACACCCAGAGTTTAATGGCAGGGGTGGGTGGGGACGTCAGCAATGTTATTGAGATTTTTAAAAAATTATCCTGATTAAAACTCAGTCTGCCACGATGCTACATGCTCAATGACAGCTCATGTTTCCTGTCTAAATAAAACTGATCTCACATCTCACAGAGTTTCTTGATTGTATGAGCCAGGCTATAGTCTCAGGTGTGAGTCGAGGATGGATGGTGGCCATATGGCTACTGTCAGCGCCAGAGACATGACTCGTCCCTTGTCTCCAAGCTCCGTGTTGTTTTCTTGTCTGATTTCTCCTGAATTTATTTCCACATTTCCTCAAGGACTCTTGTCTTTCTTAGCCTATCATTAGCCTGCGGCGGTAGCGGCTGACAAAGAATGAAATACAAATGTGGACCCAAGCATCTCATATTTCCCAAAATTGCTGTGGCTGCCTTACAACATCAACAAGCTGAACCAAATAAATGAATTTTTTATTGCTGCTCTCTGCAGCTCTGTGACGGAGTTCAAATTTGAGTCCTGTAACAGCGATGGGAGCTGTGGCTGTCTGTGAACGTGTACTTTTGAGGTATTACTCTGCATTATGTAACCTTGGTGTGTGTGTGTGCATGTGTGCATGCATGCTGTGGGCTTGAAGAGCAGCTTAATGTGTTCTCTCTGATGGTGCATTGCTCTCCGTGCAGCAAAGAGGAAGCCCGTTTTTAGTGAGCATATTAAAAAAACAACAACCACAACACCCTTTTCTCAAGCCTGATGGTGGTCCCTGTGATCTCTTGAATAAAGAATTTCACACTGCCAACAAACACAAGCAGAAACACAGCATGCAGAAATATACAAAATTCGCATCAAGGACACAAAATATATAAAAACATAAACCACTTTCTTTCCCTCCATAAACCTGGGTTTCAAAATGAAACTCAAGCTGGTGCATACTCATCCTGTTATGCTCGAGATCTACACACACACACACACACACACACTGTAGCAGGTGTCTTGACACAGGTTTCACATACACCTGTGACTGTACGTGGTGGTTAGGGTGGGGTGGGTGGATGGGGTCATTTGTCAACGGCTGCAGCAATGAGAGCGCGAGCGAGCGATGTGATTGGTGGGTGAGGCTGGAGGTTGCCCTGGTTTCCTTCTCCTATCGGTGCAGCTGATCTGCCGTAGGCGATGCCAGGCCGGGGGAACACAGAGACGGTTCAACCACACAGCCCAGACTCCCGCTCAGTGGTCACAATGAATTAGCATTCTCTAAACTAGGGTAAGACCTCCCGAGCAGACAGACCAGGGGGAGAGGAGAGCAAAGCATTTTCAAGGCACATCAGACTTTTTATCATGGCTCTAAGGAACAATGGGTCTATAAAAGTAAAGATGTAACTGCACTTGAGCTAATACTCAAAATAGCAAGGGACTATTAGCTCCTAAATAATGAATGAGAGCAATAACCTGGAAAGGAGTTCTGGGAGGAATTCATAGATAGAAATCTATACATCTCTTCATAAGGCAAACAGACTTCTTGCAATCCTCCAACCTCCAAAAACATTTTAGCATCTTATTTTTCATTGCCACTCGGCTGCACACTGAGGGCTCACATGCCTGAGGCCCTCCCTGCAGGTCTGACAGCAGTCAAGGAGATCTACACCGAGATGGGGCTCTCTTTCACCAAATCCAAGAGATCAGCCACCTGTTCCACCTGCTTGAAGCATCTACTGAACACTTAGAACAAACTGCATTTTTCTAATACTGTGGTACAGAGACGTTCACAGAAAATCACCCTCTCTGTCAGACAAAGCTTGAAGTTAAAGTCTTTGTACTGTTTTGCACGGACAATGCTGAATGACTGACTATATACAAAAACTTCAAAATTCAACAGGTTGAATAATCTGTATTCAATAGATGAGGAACTGCAAAGGAAAATATGTCTTTGATAAAAAGTAAAAGGTTCAAGCTTGTGTTCCTAAAAACATAAAGAGATGGGTCACCTGTACATGCCAAAGCGCACTGCAGCAAGAAACATTCAATCACAAAAATGATGTCTCTGCTGTGTGCATCCCACATTTACTACAGCTCTGTTTTTCTTGCATCTCGCTTCGTTTCTGTGTTTCGAGCAGCCTGTCCCTCATTTTTGTGTTGGACATTATCATCAAAAATAAAATCTCACAGACATGAATTTAAAACATCTTAAGTATTTCCAGAACCGGGAGCTCAAGTCAGCTGATCACCATTAACAAGGATTTACATCAGCTGCCGCTGCTGCCACCCATCACTCTCAAGGTTGGACGTTACCCACATGCAGCCGCACATCAAGTGTTTCCAGATAATCCTCAGTGTAATCTGGTGTAACTCTGTATTACACACAGATACCCCGGCAAGAAGCAGCTGCAAAAGTATGGAAGCCACCATAATTGGCTGGTGGAAAAATGAAAAGTTAAACAACAGCCAACTTAAACAGTTTTCAGGATCTGTGGAATTTAACACAAACCTCAAACACACTGCCGTGGAGCTTTATGGGAAGAGGTGATTGATGACATATGCTATTAATTAGACCAAAGCACCTTACAGTGAGTATGAGAAGCTCCAGTTGGAGTTAAACCACAAACTCGAGAGCGTCAGCGCCAAAATGTCACAAAGACTTCACACACAGGGAGAAGCGGCTGAGGACATGAAGCAAAAATCATTGTATAAATTTATGACACAAGCTCCTCAAGCACCACCTAATACATATTATGCACTTCACATCTGCAACACAATGCATAACACTTGACGTTGGCCTGCAGTCAACTGAGAGCTCATAAATAAAACATAGGTGGACGTCATCACTGGAAACAGCGGAGCCCCATATGTATGCAGGAATGTGTAGTGTGGGTGTGGTGGCGTGGTGGCTGGCCCGGTTTCATAAACATTACGACTAGTTCAGGGAGAGGTCAGAGGAAAGGCTCTTGGCCGGGCACAGTGGAGGACCCACAAGATGCATCCAAATGTCGCTAAACTTCCCACCGCCCAAGCCCTCTGGGGTAAACAAAAGGGGAAACATGCGCATGTTCCCCGATGACGAGTAATCGAGCACGGATATGGCGAGGTCATGAAGAGGGAGCGAGGTTACACAGGGCCGGAGGGGGAGGAGGAGAACGGAGGATGCAGATGTGCGGTGTGGTGGAGAAGGGAGGCACGATGGGAGGAAATACAACAAACTATTGTTTGGAGAGAGAGAGGACAGGAGCAGACCCACGAGAGAGGCAGCTGAGGATTATTCGTCAGAATTTACTTACACACACACACACACACGCGCGCGCACACACACACACACACACACAAACACACACACACAAAGGGGCATGACTGACTGAGTCTAAGCACAAGTCAGGCATTCTGCAGTGGTCACTTGACTGTGACGGGTAAAGGTCATCATACTTGGAGGAAATGATGTTCTTTATAGAGAGTTCCTAATGAGTTGAAATGACATTACCTGCCATCATGGAACAATGTAGAAGCCAAAGGTAAGAGGATTGATGTCATCCGTTTGTAAAGGCATTTACTACAGAGTTAATCGGGCTATCAGTCATGTAGAGCTGTCATTATTCAGGGTTTGCATCAGCAATATTTAAGAACAACAAATTTATATCAGTGTGACCGGCTGCTAAGTTTACATTTGAACTGAAAGTGATTTACACCTACTTTGACACTCCTTTTTTTAGCTTAGCCCTGTCAAAGATAACAAAATCTACCTAAGAGCACCCCTAATTCTTACTAATTACACACTTTTTTTAATCAATATTTTTTAAATCTTTATTTAAAAAAATAACAATGTAAAACAATTTTGTCACTTTATAGGAGGTGTTATGACTGGGGTCATGGATTTGTTTGTTTATGTTCTGCACTGGCAGCTCTCTCTCCCCTCCCTTCCTCTGCAGTTGCAATCAGCTGTGTGTGTGTGTGTGAGATGAGCTGCAGGTGTGCGTGATTCCCACCTAACGATGTGACCGGGTTGCTGCCTGCGGATTGGCTGACTTCTCAGTTTAAAAATCCAGCTGATGCCAGCCTTCGGCCTCTCACTCTCCCCATTCCCAACTGACAGCAGCCTGTGTGTGACATATTTGGTGACTTGTGATTTTGTGTGTGAAGTAGCTCATCTGTACCTAGAGTAACTGTTTAAAGAAGCTACTAGCCTGAGTTCATTTTTGTACCAAAGCTGCCTGTGATTTTGATTAAATTGGTACTGTTGTAGCCATTTTAAATATTGTAAATAGTTGTAAATAATTTCTTAAGTTAGTAGCAGCCGTAAGTAGGAGGGAGAAGCCATTTTTTTTGTTGATCCTTTTTCTCCTGTTTATTTCAGTTAGGAGTTAGGTTAGTTTGATTGTCTTTTGTTTTCATCTTTACTTTTCTTGACAGGTAAGATAGGGATCTTTAGTTGTTTTGTTTGTTATTTTGGCATTGCTCCGCTCCGAAGTTATAAAATAAAAACTGCTACTTGAACCTGTGACTTGGATGTTGGCTGACCTTCTTGGGAGTGGGAAGAGCGAGGGCACTTTATCGTGTGTGACCCAGGTGCCCCTAGGCCTGGGTCATAACATGATTTGGGGGCTCATCTGTTCTTTCTTTTGTTCGTCGTCGTTTCGGGTAAGTTTGGTGAGTATTTGTCTTTGTGTCTCTGCTTGTCTGGCTGGCAGCCTTTTCTTTTGTGGGGGTGGCAGTATGGAGTTTAAATTGGAGGATTTCACCACTGATCCAACAGTGGCGAAATTGGAAAGGCGCAGGAAAGCTGATCTAGTTCTGATTGCAAATTTTTTTGATGTGCGTGTGCCGTTGAATGTTAGGAAACAGGAGCTAAAGGAGCTAGTCTTTAAGGGGCTCAGTGAAAGGGGTTTGATTGGTGAGTCAGCTCCTGAAGTTGGAGCTGCAGGTGAAGCTGGTTTTCCGACCCCACTCCATGACCTCCCTGTGCAAGGCATGAATGCAGAGGAGCTCAAATTAACTCTGTGTGTAAGGGAGGGGGAGGTGAGAAACCGTGAGTTGGAGGTGGAAGCCATGCATTTAAGGTTAAGGGCTCTAGAGCTAGAGATGGGAACACCTGTAGCTACCAGGCCCGCCGCAGCCTCTCAGTCACCCTCACCTACACCCCGAGCTGGAGACAGCTTCGATGTGAGTAAGCACATTGCACTAGTTCCACCGTTCAGAGAGTCTGAGGTTGATTCCTATTTTAATGCATTTGAGCGCATAGCGGCTACTCTGAACTGGCCAAGAAGTGTGTGGCCTCTCCTGCTTCAATGTAAACTGGTAGGTAAGGCTCAGGAAGTTTGCACATCTCTGTCCATAGGAGACAGCCTAAACTGTGATACTGTGAAAGCCGCTGTCCTCCGTGCTTATGAGCTAGTGCCTGAAGCATATAGACAAAAATTTAGAAAATGTGAAAAGACTGCCACCCAGACATATGTAGAATTTGTGAGAGAGAAAGGCACGCTTTTTGATAAGTGGTGCCAGGCCAACAAAGTTAAAACCATGGATGACCTTCGTGAACTCCCTCTGCTGGAAGAATTTAAAAACTGCCTCCCAGAGCACGTTGTAGTTTATTTAAATGAACAAAAAGTCTCATCTTTTACTGCTGCTGCTGTACTGGCCGATGAATTTGTTTTGACACACAAAAGTGTCTTTTCTCCTCCAATTCGGCGTTCACATTTTCTCACTCAAAAGAGTGTCTAATCATGTGTTAGATGAATAAAATTTAAACAGTTACATTAGAAATTATTTAAAAATTATTTAACATAAATTAATTTAATGCTGTGATGCAACATTGCATATTTAGTATGACACGGGTGAGCAGCAGGACAGCCTCCATCTGCAGCCCAAACACACAGCGTAAAATGCTCCTCTCACATTCAGGCAGTGCTTCTCCTGGTCTGCAAGGGTTCGCCACATGTGAGCACAGAGTTAAAACCAGTTAGATTATCTGACTACACACATACAACAGTTTTCAGAGATTTCACACCCCGCGTCTGTCCATGTGCTCTCGCTTGGAGTGCCTCTCTTTCTCTACTGGGGGGGCGGGACAGGAGTTAACTTGCTGAAACATGGCAGAATATTGTTTTGTGTGTTTTTTAAAAAAAATCTGTTCATTGGCTTTGGTGCTGTGAAAAACATTTGGTATTATAGGATAACCTAGATTTTTATTGTATCCATGTTGCATTCACATTGAGGCATTTTTCACAAGTTTACAGTTGATTATGTTATTGTTGTCATTTCACATTTCCGTCATTGTTTTGCAGAAATCATTTAGTCCTATATAGCCATTATAATTTTGTTTTTTTTACCTGTGTGCGACTACAACATGTCAAACTGTCTTACATTAAAAAAGGAATGGCTGCAGTTGCCACGTTTGGCCACAGTGGCAGTAAAAGTTGTTTGCTTGCTTTAAATGAAGAAAGAAAAAACAGTAGAACAGATACCAATAGAGGATGTGAGCTGCCAGTGACATACCAATATCTAAAGTCTGCAAACAGGTTTCCTGAAAATGGCAAGAAGTGTAATCAAACAATCTGGTTACTGTAAAATTTAGAGAAAACATTAAGAGATAACGTCTAACTAATGTCTAATGTCTAAAGGTCTGTGAGCTGCACACAGCCATCTTCTTTTCATCAGCCAAGCAGGGCGGTGCTGATTTCATCATCACAGGGGCATCCAAATATGGAGGACCGCAAGGGTCACAGAAATTGTAATAAAGCATTTCTTTCACGTAAAAACTAATTGTAGAGTTAAAAACAGGAATCACTAAATTAGATTATAAATCCATTACTTAATCCAT
>JAPXVT010000010.1:6602343-6616299 GCA_029823135.1 Acanthurus reversus
ACTAAAGATATATATATATATATATATATATATATATATATATATTAAACTATTCATTGATTCTGGTATTGTTCTGTTATCAGTAATCTCACATAAACATTTTTCTTTCATTTGTGTAGTATGGTGAAACCAGCCGTTGTCATTTTGCCCCCAGCATAAAATAATTTCAATAACTCACAGTCATTTAAATTTCAGGCCTTTTATTTTCTTTAATTACAAATGTAGATAGAGACCTTAGTTTCACTATGACTCCTTTTTAAAATAAAGGCTGGACGAAAGTATTTAAAAACAGAATTTTTGATTTGTCACATGAATGCTGTTTACATAGAGCTATTAACGCCACACAACTGAAAAATTTGTCATCAGAGCACATGAGATATATTTGTGCATCTTTGTTGCCTCCTTCAAAATAACCGACAAAGTGCACCTACTCACCCTGATAGCATGTGGGACTCTTAATTAGGACCCATGGTAAACATAAACAATCAATAGCTCCATCCAATAAGACTGCATGGATGGATTTAGACGCTTTTGACTGGCGTCCCCCTGGACCCTACACAATGCTGTTTTTACAAAAGGCACTAATTAATACAGAAACGGAAAAAATAAAATAAAATCAAAAAATAAAATGATGTCAGTAGGAACAAAGTGATTGACAAAGTAATGAAAAACAATGCAATAAAAGAATAAAGCACCTGTGAAATATGAAAAGAGTTTACCTCTGTGGTCTGCAGGTACCCCAGCCGGTAGGATTAAGGCTACATGTGTTGACATTTTAACTGCAACAACATCATATAGGTGAAGTGCATTGTTGTTTTTTCCTTTCAGTTTCCCCTTTGAGCATGTGCAAAAATTATTACTCACCTTTTCAAAGATCAGCTGAATATTATATTTTCCTTTGAAGCACAACTACAAGCATTTGCATAAACAGTCTGATTTAACTAGTGTGCATACCAGATTTTACTTAGAGAGGAGGATCAGAGGTTAGACTGAACTCTCTACCACAGTAAATTTAACCATTTTAGTGAAGAGAATTGCTATTATTAGAATTTCTAGTAGCAACAGGTCCGTGTAAGCCTCATTTTTTTCTTCCAAAGCCTGCAATAAGATCCTCAAGGGGGGAAAAAAATAATGGTACATTTGCTCTGATATTGTTCTCATTTACCAGTGAATGCTTGCATGCTATTTTTGGAGAGAAGACAGCTGATTGTTCAGTTGTTAAGTTGATACACTGAAACTAAAAAATATATTGCACAGTCAGGCATTAGGGTTAGAGTCAGCCCTTTTTCAGGTCAGAGTTCTGCAGATGAGGAGGTCAGAATAAAGAATGGAGACATTATACCAAAAAATAGCAACAGAAATACCCCTAGAGACAGTGACACATCTGGATAAGATCAACACAACCTTAAAGATTGTTTTAAGTTGACTTACAAAAAAACAATGCTTAAATTTTCATATTTCTTCTATTAAAATGGTAATCTAAGCAGCCGCTTTGCTACATTTTTATGGACTGAAAGTGACTTTGACAGGATGGATTTGCCACTCACTGGTATTTCAGCAAGACTGCAACCACAGAAAACAGATAGCATCCATCACTAGCAAACTCTGTGGCAAACAGGGACTACATCAATGTAAACAAACTGAGTAAGATGGATGTTTATTAAGCACTCTGACCAGTTGTGCTCTTGGAGAGTCTGTAAACGAAAAAGAAGATTTTGAAAGTCGATGTTGATCTTCAACAGTAAAAGTATAAAATATTACTTCGGTTTTTGACTATGAACTGGTTACGTCTGACACACAGTCTATGCACACCCTACATGTCGCTTAAACAGGAATTATCACTACAAAGTCTGCAAGTGAATTAGTCATCTTACAATTTATTTTCTATTAACTACATGTGAGCCAGGCTGCTAAAACAAAAGGCTGATACAAAAAAAAAAAAACCCCTCTTGCATACTTAGTTTATACTGCACTAAATAAACATCTCACAACTCTTATCAGTATTAGCGCTGAATGTTGCACATTAACATTCCTTATTAATGCAGGATCAATGCATATGAATGCATACAGGAGACTACAGGACAAGATAATAGGCCAGTGTTTGCTGATAGACTGAGTCAAGTAGGAGAATGCAATCCGTTATTTTTCTCCTATTCTTTTGTGTTAGACTTGTCACTTCCTTACACAGAAGTCTCTTGTATGGAGTTGGCTTAAAGTAAATTATTATTACTCACAACCTTGTGTAACACCCACTTTAACTTATTTTCTCACGTCAGAGGCACTTTGAGTCTCCCACTACCACTAAACATACGCTAAAGAGTTAGCACGGAGCACCATCCATGTGTCCACAACAGATTGTAGACACATAAATTGTTAAAGCTTTTCCTCTTGGCCGGTTGAATAATCTGCGACAATCATTTTAAAAAAGAAGCATGTTTTGTTGTAGGCCTACAAGTAGAACTGCTTGAGAAAAACTTATTGTTATGATGAGTCACGTGCACCAGCAAAGGTTGGGATGTAGTTAATTATAATTGGTGCATGAAAAGGATATTAATAAGCTAATGTTGCTGCGGCAAGGCAGGAACAACACATTAACATGTTAACCCTTCACCCCAATCAACGTGTGCAGTTGTGCAGGTTTGGTGTTTTTTTAATCTCTCTTTCTTAAGAGCTACCGTACATTTTCTTGTTAAAAGGCATCACAAGTGACCTTTTAGTACGGAGATCTCACAGAAAATAATGAACCGTACGCTGGCCATCAAATCATGACAGAAATAATAGTGATTAAACCACCAGTGGCATTTCAGCACTTAGCTGTGACAAAGATAGCTCTCGTAAGAAGCTTGGCTTTGAGGGGAAAAAAAAAACAAAACAAACACACAAAAACAAAACAGATGTAATATATCAAAGTAAAGGTCTTTTGCTCTTCACAGAAAAGTTTGACACAATACAGATTTGTCGGTGTAGATGACACTTGTGAGGAAAGTCATTTCTAATTCCCTGAGTAATTTTGATTGGAGGGCACGATGCACAACAGATCTGTTTTCTATGCCGACACAGGTCCCACAAGGATGGAGTGGCCTTTCTCAGCCCCATTCAATCTGTTTCTAATGGGATGTGTTGCATTCAAAGGAGGAGACAATAACAATGCATGCAAGGAAGGTGAGGAATGGAAACGATGGCTCATACCTCACACAGGTAAGTGGATGTAAACACTTTTCTTCTCTTCCTTTGGTACACACACACACACACACACACACAGAGGCAAACACACATCTTTCCTCCACATCACCCCTGGCAAACTCTGCCGCACCCAGATCTCTCGACATCCAATAGTCCTTGAATTCAAACTCATGAAATTTTAAATAAATTTATTATCTGCAGGCAAATGAACAACAAGCAGCAGAATTGCCTCCTTTATATTACCCACAACACCATGAACTTCAAAAGGTGGGATGTACGCACACACACGAATGTACACATTGACATTCACACACGCATACACACACAAACACTTAACTCAATTAACGCATTTGGAGCCATCTACAAAATAATACACCTACATCATTTCACACTTGCAAATGTGTTTCTATGCTGCACATATTCTCTATGTGAATGTGAGCACCGTTTGCCAATGTGGTTGTTGTTGGTTTCATAATAGCGCTGTGCTGTCAGCTATAACCCGGAGGCATTTTCACTTTTTTTTGTGATATGATGTGTCATCATGCCATTTGACCAGTCCTAAACTTGCCTGTCAATGTTTCAGCGTGCTCTGACTCCACCAGCTCAGTCCTGCCTCTCCTGATGCTTTTCTATCTGTCTGCACGCTCAGTAATTTCTCTTTCTCAGACACACTATGAACCAGCAGTGCCTTTGAAGTCATACAAACATGTTATTTGTTACTGCCATGCATCGATGGATGAAATAGTGGGATAAGACAAGAAGAGGGCAGTGATTACACCCCAGTGTGTGTTTAAAAAAATATTTAAATGTGGCTATGGGACTTAAAAGAAAAATGAATTTGCTGGTGAAAAGAGGGAACAACAAAAGCTTCCCAGTTAAAAGAAATTAATTATTATGAACTTTTCTCCTCTTTTGAGAACACTTATTTTATTTGTGTGCTTTTAGGGAGGCAATAATTGGTACTATAATCTCAAGGAAGTAGTGGTTTTCCACTTTCGAAAGGTGGAACTACAGTCCATTTTGGATGAGTCATATAAACAATATGCAAATTACCACTTAGTATTCACAGGTTTAGCTCTCACATGTGCTATTCTGTGTAAAGAGTGTAATCATATTCAGAAGGAACAGATGTCTATAAAATTAAACGAAGAGAGAGGAAGCCAGGGGTGGTGTGATCTTTAGCAGCACAGGCGGCTCCATAGTCTGATACTGCAGCTTTAATGCATTGAGAGAAAAGGAGGCAGAACAGGCACATCAGTCCGTGACTTACTGTTATTGAGAATGACATGTTCTTGCCGAAGCGCTCATTGAGGAAATCATAAACTATTCCAGATTAAGTTATCTACCGAGCCTCTGACCCAAAGTAAAGTTTCAGATGGAGCATAATACTGCAAAGGCTCATTGTCTGTGCAGGCCTTCGGCAGTGAGGTTAAATCTAATTCTCATGAGGGATGGCGAGTCATACGTCGCGCAGAACCATCTTTCATTTCAGTTTTCATATTGAGCCGAGGATCACGTCCAGGTCAATCCAGCGTCTGGATACAAGCAGAGACACAGTCAGAGCGAGGAGACAGCTCGGCACTGGGGATGTCAGATCAAAACACAAAGAGGGAGCCAGGCACAGGTTTTGTCTGATTAAGTCAGCATTCAGGGAGAGAGAGAGAGAGAGAGAGCTGAGACACGATGACACCAGCTTGGCTGCTTTAGATGGAGACAATCATCATCATGGGATTAATCAGGCCCACAGTAAACAAAACACAAACATCCAACAGAATGGGAGCTTATTCTGTGTAAGGCGAACTGCATTAATATGCTTTTCTCTAATGACTGTATCATCTCAAGGGGATGGTGGGTGTCTCATCCCATTGATTTCCACTGAAAATCACTTGTATTGACCATAAACTGCTGGTGTACTGTTCTGCAGCATCATTACAGACAATTTCCATCGCCTACAACACACCTCCCCCAACCACTTATATTTAAATGGCCAAATGCAAGTTAATTAGCGTTTGTGGCAAACTAGTTTGTTATGTATTAATAAACTCAGAGTGTGCATAGAGACGTGTTAATTGGCTCGAGTTGGTGGTAAGCACTATACAAAGCTTGCCCACAGCCAGGGGGAGGAGGTGGTGGCAGTGGGGAGTGTCTGTCAGTCAGCCCTCGTCCTTGGGGAGAGGAGGAAAAAGAAGACAGTGAGAGGAGATACATTCAAAGCCTTATCTCACGTTGCTTCTCTGGCTCCCTTTCTACCTCATCCCTACATGCCAGACAGTGAACTCCAAAGAGAGAATAACATCCACCCTCTGTGTCTCGTCCTTCAGTCTACTTTGGCTATGTCATGTCACGCTTCTGCTCTCATCATCTCTAGATATCATCTCTTTTCATCTCTCTTTTTTCCATTTTTCATTGAAAATTGCTACTGCAGAGGCGCCAAACTTCCGCTTCGTTGATGGGGTCAAGGCGACATTGGATGGTCCCCGATGAGAAAGCACTGAGCCTTTCTCATTGTCCAGTCATTCTAATCACAGATTAACTAATCACCTGCTGCAGGGATCCATCAGAAAGAATTACAGCACAGCCGGAAACTTCCTACAAACACACACTGGACTGCAAAATGTCAGCACTCATTTCCCCAAACTTGGATTATCTCGTGTTGAACGGCGTCTTTATCGAGGCTGTAAGCAGCGCTCGTTCATCAGTGACAGCTGCAAAGAGGAAGAGGCAACCTTAAAAAAACTGATTGTACTCCTCACTGACATTATCTAAACAAACCCAAGCTTACCATGCAGACACACACCCTACACATAATTATGAACACACACACACACACACACTGCTACCACCACATAAGGGCTGCAGGGTGGTGTTGCCATAGGAACGGGGAAAGGTAATGGCCATGTTCTTGAGCTGATGCTGCAGGAGGTGAGGGGCAAAAGAGGGGTGTGTGGCGGGTTGGGGGTGAAAGTGACTCAGAGTCCTGGACTAATGATAAGAGCTTTAATTTCAAATCCGCTACACTCACCATCCGTCAACTGATGGGGGCAACAACGCCAGAGAACACCAGAGTACTAATAGGATAACATTTGAAGAAATAAGTTTAAGAAGTTTTAAGGAACACTGATGCATGTTATTTTTCTTATGTGCTTAGCAGAACATCCAGCTAATGTGGTTAATACTTTCAGCTGTGACGCAGAGAGAACTGATGGGCATCTCCATGCCCATCACTCCACCCCTGGGGTATGAATAAATGATCCCTAATGCAATGAGGTAATCCTCTACAACACTGATGACCATTTTTCTCTCCTTCTGTGTTTGTGCGTGTATATGTGTGTCTGTGTGTGTGTGTGTGTGCATGAGTGTGATTAAATATTTCTGAGAAGTGCAAATAATTTAATCATCCCTCAGCAGACCAGTCCCTATAGAGAGCTGCTGAAGCGCCAGCAGGCTCCAGGATCTCATTCATATTTGACATATGATGATATGTCAAATATGCATATATGCTCTTTGAAATGTTCTATTAATAAACCTGTAAATACTCAGAGTGAGTTTGTGTCATGACCTTTTGTCTCACTGCAATACATTTTAAGGCTCAGAGTTTAATCAGTCATATCAATAAGAAAAAAGAGGTCTGTGTCCACATTTTATAGTACTATTTTTAGATACTTTGCCGTCCTTAAATATTTTCATTTTCAGCGAGTTCATACTTTTATCCTAAAGTTGCTCTTTTTCTCCATTACATTTTAAAAAAGAAAAAAAAAAGCTATTGTAATTTACTCTTCAGATTGGTTCAGTAAATAATATGCAATTATATATTAGCCCATCAGTATATTGAGTAGTTAAAATAAGCTTAGCATCAACCAACTACAACAGGAAATTCTTTCACGTATTATTACATCAACAACTAATAATCACATTGAGTTATATTGTTAGTTTTATTTAAGGAAATGATTTGAATGATTTTTTGTAACACTGGAATGTGCCTATCATATGAAAAGTCAAATATAAAGTAATCTAATTGCTGTCAAATGCTACAAACCTTTACATTTATTCATAACATGAAGCAAAAGTCTGTGTGGGAGACAATATTTTCATGATCAGTTTTCTTAGCCCTAGGCCACAATATCCCGAATTCTGTAAAATAAGAGCATGATATGATTTTATCATCACAATAAAACAATCCTGGCGAAAAATTTCTACATTATTACATTGATGTATTGTCTTGTCTTGCTTTATGTTCAGTGTTTGTACTGTAACATCTACCTATTGAGGACAATTTTTGAATGTTTGGAAAATGGAAAAATGGAAAACTGTACGGCAAAAAAGCCGTGAACTGAAACAAGGTATGGTATGTCTTGAAACAGATTTAAATTTATACATGAGAATCTTCTTAGGCCACTCTGCCAATGAAACATAGTTTGTTCTCACAGAGTTGGTCATCACCTGCTGCTGTGGTGCGCCCCCCTTTTCCTTTCTCCTCTTCCTCTCTCAACGCTTGATGCCTTCCTTTGTGTCACTTTACCCACACAGTGACAGGGGCCTTTTAAAAATAGAGACGATCCACACAGATTACAGCGTTTTAATTACAGAGCTGGAGATGCGACGGGGGTGTAGAAGCCCCTTCAACTGACAGGGAGTGGGGAGGTGGAGGAGTGGAGGAGAGTTGGAAGGCAGAGCGGTACAGTGACTGTAAACTACGTGCTAATTAGTGTGTGTGGCATATCAGGCTGTAAACGTCTATTGTTGGCTGTGTTGCGCTCTGAGGACTCCATAAAGTCTCACCTCTGACTACATCACAGTTGTATCAAATTTCAATAATAAATAAATAATAAGACATCGGGACACTGGGGGCAATTTATGTAAAACATGATAACTTTATCACACTCAGTTCCTGCAATCAGGTTAAAGCTTCCATATTCTATATGCTCACTAGTGTTTATTTGAAACTGAGGAACAGACAACAAGCTTGTGCCTACTGTGAGGGGTGAGAATTACAGTTTTTCTCATTCGCTTTGGCTCAGTTCTCAGATGAGAAAAGCGTGTTTCAAAACATTAAGCTCAAACCTCTGAATAATTAGTTTGTTGTTCACAACAGATTAGAATTTCTCGTTCATTCCAGCAAATTACATTGTTTTGGTACATGTGTGCAAAAGATGAAGTACAATTTTCCACAAATCTGCACAAAAATCGCTCGCATATGGCTCACCGATCAAAACTGATCAGTTGATTCTCAGTAAAATTGTCAAACTCTTTGAAGCTTATAAAGATTCTTACATCATTTGAGCATCACATGCCAAAATGATTCATTCCATTGTCAAAATCTGTGAGACATACATGTATATGCTGTGCATGTCATGGAGTGTTTGTGGTGTCTGCTACAGTAAATTGGCTGAAGACCTGCCAAGTCAGATGTGATGAAAACCTCCGGCCAGACCAACAAGACCGACAGGATGTCCAAGATGAGAACTCACATTCTTGCTAAAATGCCACAGGTTTTTTTTTTAATCGTTATGGGATGTTTTGTTGTTGTTGTTGTTTTGATTTGGCTTTTTTTTTTCTTTTACAAGGATATAATTTTGTAGCAATCATGATCACGACAAAATTTGTGACTATCATGGTGGAAAAGTGTCAATACTTTTTGCTTTATATGGCTCAAACGATAACAAAACAACTTTTCATTTTGGTGGCACTGCCAAATAAACTGACACAAAAAAATAGGTTTTGAAACATAAATGAAATGTTTTGGTTGTTTTACCTTTTGCAAACATGTAATAGAGTTTTGATGAACCATGAAACTGTTGTGACAATTGCACTTACAGTTTAGAGAATATTAAAAATTCAAAAAATTAGCCAGAACTATAATTGCTATCTGATTTAGACCCAGTCTAAATATATGTGTATAATCTCTAAGGTTGTGGTCTATGATATCATCTGTTGTAATACTGATGCCATTAGAACACATACAAATATTTTATAATGTGACTGAGCCACATGCAAAGATGTAAGCAGCAACCCTGCAATTTTATGGTAACAAAATATTTTGGATTTTGTCTCATCTGCCCCCTTTCCTCACCTCATATTTCTTGTACAGATCATCAAGAAATTAAAACAGGTGTTCAGTTTATAGCTACAGTGTCCCAGGTTGTGAAGTAAGGTTTTGAATGTAAATTAAGCATTTTTTTATAGGCCTATGTATTAATATGTAAACATGTGAAAATGGACTGTAAATACACATTTCTGGTGGTTGAGTTTCAGTGAGAGAACCCCTGAAACATCTCAATAGATGTGGTCACTAAATGCGTTTTGTGTCACAGCAAGATTCACAGTTTTGTCCACCTTTACTTCTTGTGTGACTGTGAGGAGTTTTGAAAAACTGAACTAAAGTGATTTAATACATGTGTCGCCATTGTAAAAATGTAATATCTTAAATGCCTCTGAAGTTTTAGATGAAAAGAAATTGTGGGTATTTTTTACTCTGACATTTAAAAGAGATTTTTGTTCCGTTTGATCCGTGTTATGAAAAACTAATTACACCCACTGTGATTCACTGCTGTAGAAGAGTAAAACAGAAAAGAAAAAAAGTTTAGAGAGAGTGAGTACTTTTAGAGACAGTCTAATATAGTTTTTCTTCTTTGAGTTACCAGCTGCTCTGCTTTGGCTTCCACAGTGAGCTTAATTACACAAAGAGCCTGCCTACTATAGGTCAATGTAGTGATCACAGATGGAGGACATGGTTGTGTGTGTGTGTGTGTGTGTGTTGTGTGGGTGAGTGTATGTGCAGACTGTTGCTTGTGTTTTGGCACCTTGGCAACCTGCTATGGAGTGCCTCTGCATTTCAGCAAACAGGTTAGAATTGCATACTGAGCATCTTTGTAAATAATATCAGCTGAAGCTCTCACATATGGCGTGGACAGAAGATATTTATCCACATGCTGAGCCATATGATACACATGCTTTTCAGATATTTCATATAAGTGCGAATTAATTTTAACTCATTCTCCTCTGTTAGCTTAAGCTTTTGATCTCTATTTCAAATTTTGTCTCTCAGTCATTTGCAGTATTGTTTGCATATATGAGGATAATCCTTTGAATTTTTTCCCCCCCTTTCTGTGGAGTGGAGCTTCACCTCCTGTACAGGTAGACACAGTTATTCTCAGCCACTGTGCCTCCAGGCAGAGAGCCTCATTATAGTTCCATCTCTCCTCCCAAGGCTCCTCAGCAGCCCCCTGCTATCCTGCAGCAGCTCCCAGTGACCATGATGCCTCCTGGCTCTGCTGCTTCCATTAGACCTGGCGGTCATGTCAAGGAGGGTATGGCAGGCTGTCAGCGCACACAAACTAAGCCTCAGGATTTCACATCCAAAGCTGTTCTTGCCTGTCTGTCACATTACCAGCTTGCTAGCAGCTTGCTCAGATATATTATTTATGGTCTCCTCTCGTGGTTGGACAATCCCATGAAATGTACGTGTGTGAGTTTGAGTGTTAAATTCATGTCCAAGTGCTGCAGCACATTTTAGTAAGCCCTCATCCAATTATTGAAAAATAAAGTTTTGTAAGTTAGTGACATTTAGTTTGGGGATTTAAAGTTTAAATTGTAAATCAATTGTCACTGTAAATACAAAATTTTAAGCAATGGCTGCCTAAGCCCAGCAACTGTCTTATTTTGAGGTTGCTCAGGTAAAATAAAATCATCTGTGCTCTGTGCTCAGTTTTGTTTTTTGCAAATTTGTGAAAAGTTTGAAGAATGTTACAACATAATCCCATCATTTGTTAATTTGATACCATATAAATATATCAAACCTGTCCTCTCAATAAATGGAAAAACTATCAAAATAAAAATCTTTACAGTTTTTAACCGTTTCCTTTTGAAAGATTACTCTCTTGCTGCTGAGATGGTTTTACATGTTGCTATTTTGTGTTAATTACCGTGAACTGTTAATTGACTTACTAAACACCAAATTTCTCTCTCTTGTTCTGCAGGGTCTCAATTATTGGTGATGGTACACTCTTCATAGTTGTTTTGGTAACTCTTCAGTTATGATGCTGTGCAATAGACGTGAGAATGTGAACTAATGGTGCGTTCCAGTTGATCACAGAAGTGGGATTTTCAAGTTCCCAGGTGGATACGACATCAGGAGGTCAGAACTCTAACTCGGAAACTTGAAGGAACCACAAGCCTGAAATCCAATATGGTTACTCCATGCATCAACAGTAAAAAAGCTGTACATTCCCATAAGCCAATAAGTTCAGTTTTTGTGTTGTTAAATCAGTCATACTGACAGTATTATACAACTTCTGTTTGCATGTTGCTATGTTGCTCTTGCATGCAAACTATTATGTAGTGTGTTGTTATCGGCTAGTATTAGCTAACAGTGCTAATTACAAAAATAGCTAACAATGGCCCCTTATAACTGGAATGCAGTCAACTTGGATATGACGTCGTTCCCAGCTTTGAAATCTGACTTTCGAAATAAATGGAATGCACCATAACCTGAATGTAATCCTCCTTATCTAAAGAGGTTTGTGTGTGTGTGTGTGTGTGTGTGTATAACTTACAGACTCGCCAGGTCACTGTCTTGCCTCAACGACCAGCTGTCTCTGCAAGCGAGCTCTGACTCCCTTTCTCTGTGGCCACATTCAGAGAAAGTTTTATCAAAAGAAACGCTGTGCATTAGATAGAAGGAGGGTTTAACTAATCCAGCCAGGCCATCCATCACATCTTTCATAGAGTCACACGTTCTTTGCGTGAATAGCCCTCAGACTTTCATTTCCTGACATTGTTACTGTATTATTTATGGAATTGACTCAGAGTAACTCCTTAAAGATGGTGAAATATAGCAAAGTTTTTTGAGTTACTGAATGTTGCATCACTGAGCTTAGAAACCAGTGACACTGCCTGGAATATAATAATTTATCAGGGAGACATACATACTCAAAAACTCAGCCAGCCACATATATAAAATTGTTTTTTAAATGAACTATAGTAACCTAAATGGACTTTTCTACATCTTGGTCAAAAAGGATATTTATAAAACTGGGAAAGAGTTTAATAATTTAGCGAGGTGAGTCACTGTTGAACAAATGTTGACTGAAAAGGAGGAAAGAAAATTGAGTTTTGCACCTCACATTCACCACCGCGGTTTAACACAATGCAGGTTAATCACCGAGCCCCCCGAGGGAAGAGAACAGAATAGCCGACTGATAAAATACAAAAGACAATCAGAGGATAGTGCTGATAGTGCTGTGTGGGTGGTGTTATATTCTCAATATGCAGACCTTGTCGTGCTGATGATGACCCAGAATGCTCAAAATGCATCAGGTCATCATGAACAACGAGACCATCAGCTCCCTCTGTCTGGCTCCGCAGAGGGAACCACACAAGCGTCAAGGGTGGATCAGTTAATAGATTGAGCCAAATGTGACAGAAACGGTTCTTGAATTTTGAATTTAAATGAAAAATAATGTAAAAACCAAGCTTTTCTGTCTTCATCATCAGTATTAAGACTTAACTCTCTTATCTCAACATAATTAGATAGAGGAAAGTAAACCCACTTCTATTTAGCTTCAATGAACTCAAATTCTTTCAATGCACATATACAAGCAATTTCTGATTTTATTTTTGCATCCCAGTTTTTTCCCCAACTGACTGTTTGATTGTCCTGTTTCCAGGCGTCAATAGCGAGGCAGGGAATTGTCTTATTTGTGGTTGCTTTTGGGTGTTAAAACAAAATGCATGTGTTTAAATCATACGGTATTTGTTAAATGGAACTGGAAAACTATGGATACAATCCGGGACCAAGTTTTTAATTAATTAATTTATTTATTTATTCATTTATTCATTTATTTTTAATCTACCTGTGGAGTAAATCATTTTTATTTTTGTTAAAAAAAAAAAATCAAAAAGGAGATGTTTGTAAAGTTTAAAAGAGAGTGATCTTGTAGCCATGACATACCTTAAATTGACGTTTGGGGCTGGGAGAGCAAGAGAGGAGAAGCATCAAGTCTACCAGGCTTTGCTTGAAGACCACATTCCCACCCACTTATTTAAACTGTCAACACTATAAGAAAAGCAGAAAAAGAAGTTAGAGAAGGCAGGCTTGTGCATTTCACCTTTGAAATCATTGCAACTGAGCTCCTTTCTCTCACACAAAATTATGAAACTGCAGAGAAAGACTTTCCTTTCTCTCCCTTCTCAAGTTGCTCCCTCTACAGAAAAAAGAATATTCAAATTGTAGCAAGTTTAGTAATAGTAACTGTGGATCTATCATCCTTTAATTAATATCTGTATTTAAAAAAAAAAAAAATACATGCACATATGTATCTGTCTCCTCCACTTTCTAAAATATTTCCCTTAGTTCCATAAAAACATCCAGGAAACATCAACCACTGATGAATAATTTTATGTCTTGTATGACCAGGCTGTCTGTCCCTCCTCCTCCCCGCCTAACACCGCTGGGATTGTGGGAGCCAGCATCACTTCCGCAGCAGGTAAAATCAACCACACATCAACACCCTGCCATCAGCCCGATTAACACGGTCTGCTCCTGTGATGTCATAGGTGCCTCCAAACGGGGTGACAAGAGAGGTGACAACAGCAAGCTTCACAGTAATGATGATGAGGAGGGTACTGATTGGAGATACTACTAGTGATAATGGTGCTGTTGATTATGATAGGCTGAAGAGATGAGTTCATCAGATGCTTTATTTATTTATTTATTCAGTTTAAAGTTACAGGGACAATGCACATTAATAAACATTTCTGTAAATGTGCCAGTTT
>JAPXVT010000010.1:6674097-6690711 GCA_029823135.1 Acanthurus reversus
AGTCTGAGATCTACTTCAGTAAACACATGGTCTAATTTAACATTTGTAGAGGACAGGGGCGATCTCTGCTGATGGTGAAATGTCCAAAATATTCTGGTATGGTCCTTTAACACTTTCCCACCTGGAAGATGCGGTCGCAGTTCTGTGGCAGAGCCGCAGGGGAGTAGGTGGGGTCCATCTCTGTGAACTCTTCGGCAAAGTTGCTGACATCCAGCTCATCCCGAATCACCGGCTTGAACGGGGCGGGAACCTTCTTAGCTGCCAGGTCCTCCCAGTTAATTTTCTAAAGTGAGTTTAAAAAAAGACCAACATTGTGTTCATCCCCATCCTCATTAACGCAGCTTATACAAACTCTCAGTTTCCCTATATGCCATTCACTCAAGGCAGCCTGGTTATGTATAGTAACAGTTTAGTTTTAATAAATATTGAGGAAAGAACGAGAAAGGCAATGAGATCCACCTGGTAAAACGGATGTTTTTTGACGTTCTCTGCTCCATTAGGACCTGAGCCCAATCTCTTCTTTGGATCTTTAATGAGGAGTCGCTGGATGACGTCTTTGGCCAGTGGTCCCATATCTTTGGGGAAGGGAGGATCCTTCTTCAAAATCCTCCTGTGATGAGACAGATATGGTCAGTGTTGCAGAGGCATCATAACTGAAGATTAACTGAAAACTGTGGCTGCTGATCTGGAAGAATCCATACTTGGCAATGTCTGTGTGCGAGTTCTCATCTCCATCAACGGTGAAGGGCGAACCGCCAGTCAAAAGCTCGTACATCAACACGCCGAGGCTCCACCAGTCCACCGCCTGGAATGCATGAAAGCAGCCACACAGGACTTAAGCTTAACTGACTCAAAGAAAAATCTCACTGGAGAGGAGGCACGTTCAGAAATACAGAGAGGAGAGCCAATTGTGCGACAGCATTAAACATAAAAATACTAATTACCTTGTCATGTCCAGATTCCCCGCCTTCCACAATCTCTGGAGCCATATATTCAATGGTGCCACAGACAGAAAACGCCCGTTCCAACTGTTTAAATAAATGCACAAATACATCATCAATAAACGCATTTTACAATTCAAACTTAACACAAAATACACAGGATCTTTGTTGTAAAATGTCTGCAAGTAGCCAACAAATTTTAAGTGGTGCTCTATAACATTCAAAGGTTCCCTCTGGACTTTTTGACCTCTGTTAGTGCTGTGAAGCAGTTTTTCCACTGAGTGGATTCCGAGCACAAAGACTCAGATCGTTCTGCATCGTTTATGAGAACCTTAACTCTCAAAAACTCTGCTGATCTGCTTCATCGGGACTGAGTGGGTTTCATTTGATTTGATTTGATTGAAAGTGGCCAAGCAGCACAAGCAAACAACATTACAACGGTCATTAGATTTGGACTGAAACGTTTCTAAACTGTGATTGGTGCATGAAAGTATGTGACATCACCATTTTTTTTAATAGGCCTGCCTACTTCCCACCAGCAGTAAGGGATGACGTCTCATGTGAAATAACCAAACTGTTCTTACTTTGGCAGAGAAACGTGTTCAAGCAGGACGTCATTTCTCACAGAAAAACAATCAATAGTTATGAAGCCTTTAATGCCTCTCAAGGAATCTTCATTTTGTGTTTATCGTACTCTCGTAAAGATCTTGTCTAACCTGAGCATTTGCTTTGGAAGAGAGTCAGAGAAACACACCACTTTTTTGCACAGTATCAGTGTGGCCATAAGCACAAACCACTGAAATTATTTTAAGGAAAATATCCTCCTGTTTCCAACCATAGATGGTAAAAAAAGAGAGCAGTGGATTGATAAGGCTCGTAAACAACAACTTGTCTCTTTTGGTCTGTGTGCCGTAAAGCATTTCGTAGTGTTTCCGCTGACTAAGTGGACTGGGCAAAGGTACTGTAAAAAACACAGCATAGTAATCTCTAATCTCCTCGCCTATGGTCTCATTTGCTGATGTGGGTCAGATGTGAAGCATCATCAGTGTTAAATTTAGACTGCTACTTAACCAGTTAAAAGTTCCTCGTAGGAACTTTAAAGTGAAATTTAAGGAAAGGTAGCTAAGTAGTCAGGAAGGATTTTAATATAGGATCCCAAAACCTCACTCAGCGTGGGGTACATGAGTCACTAGTAAATAAATGTTGACTTTGCACAAGTTGTAAATATGCACAGGTAGGCTATGTGTCGGCACAGCACAGTCTGGCGTAGCAGCCTGGATGCAGATCGGCTGATATGGGTCTGCTCCCCGGAGGCCGTCCTCTAAGCTGGTGCTCTCGTGGTTGTGCCTATAAAAAGCAGCAGCAGTAGGACAGCATAAACTAGATCGTAGGCGTCTCTAGAGGCCCAGTGGGTTGAGACAGAAAGGCTCTAAAGCTCTGCCCCACACCAGCGCTAACAATTGAGCATCTTGAGGGAAGCTGTGCAGATCTGACTTCAACATAAAGAAAACACAAGAGAAACACTCCTCACACACCTTTCTCTGTGTGCTTACGGCTCTCATCTACAATAGCATTGCATTACACCAGGTCATCCTATTATGCTATGTGTGTCAACTCTCTCTGATTGAGGTGGGGGCATCACTCAGGTCCATATGAAGCTTTTCCATCCCTCAATCTCTTCATCTCTCATTGCCCAGCTGTAACCCAGCTCCGGATGGATAGATATGGATTTGTACAAGATTGATTTGCAGTTATGGCATCTGCCCACAGGCGCATGCCACTACATCATTCACATCATTGAAACACAAATAAGCATTTGTGTATGTGCATGGCATCCAGTACACCAGTGAGGACATAATCAAAATGTTCAGCCAGACTGTGGAAACACATGTGGATGCGTTTGCAATGCAAAGAGGTCATATGACTGTTTCACCTTCAAGTAGTGTTTCTGAGTATGTAGCTCTGCTGTTTCTACTAGAGATGTTTGACATTTTTGGGTTTGTGATCCTTTATTTATTTGCATTACCCTTACTGATAATTAACTCCACGGGGCAGCACATACATCATTCATCAAAACAATTTGTTTCACTTTTAGTTTTTCTGTCTTTAAATGTCCCCCTGCAGAGTCAGGTACGTGTCCTGCATACAAAGTTCCCTCTCTCCCCTCTTAAGGTGAATCATCTCAGCCTTGTCCATCTTTGGGTGGGAGGTGCTCTGCCAAAGTTTTATTCTCTGTGTCTGCTGTCATGAACTTCAGCCTGTTTGAACTCTAAAGAGCATTTCAATTAAACAAAGTCGCCTTTTTTCTGAACCATGTACCCCACCCTGAACATCCACTGAGTCTTTTAAAACGAAGTAGCAGAACTCCATGCGGAGCTCAAAATGCAATCTGGCAGTGACTCCAGTAACACAATAAAGTGAGAAATGATCCCTCTCGGTACGAGCTGAGCGTTTCTCCTTATTTCTTTGATTCGATTACAAATGGTGGAACAAGATTGTATCAATGTTGCAGGTTTAACCTTTCCGAAAACGTTCGAATACTTATGGATTAATGCATTGTTGCTAACGAGACAGGAGTACAATGGGTGGTAGTTAACTGGAAATTCAAACAGGCTTAACTAATTCAAAGCACACCATTACAAAGATAAGGTGTGGTCTTTATCTTATCTGATTAGTGTGAATAGGAGCGTATCTATTTATATGTTGTTGTTGGTAGGAAAAAAGATAAGACACAAAACCGTGTTTGAGCTTAAAGATACAGAATGTCAGGACGGTCAATGAACATCACCATCTCTGCCTTTTGTTTGGAAGCATATTTATATTGGAATTCAAGGAATTTGATTTTTTTTGGGGGGGGTCGGCGGCTGTTTTTGCTCTGAGGAGCATAACAACTGGACACAATGTCGACTGTTGTCGGGATTAAACTTAAACCTAAATACCAGGCCAGCCGGCCCCTTCCTGACAAAACTGGCAGACAAAATGTTTTCATAAGCGTGACAAATACACAACCAGAGGCCAGTCTATCATGTGTCAAAACAGCTCTGTCAGACACAGTCGGGAAAAACTCAGTCATCACTAGCAGACAGACAGTGTTGCCAAGCAGCTTCAACAAGGTTTCACTGAGTAACACCACCTTGTCGAGTTTCCAGCTGTTTTTTCAAAAAGGGTCAAGGACAAGACCACACAAATTAAAACCCCAGTGAGGTCTGTCAGATATGCATTTTGCTCATTCCTATTCAAATGTACAGCAGCATTGAGTCCCCATAAGTCTGACAGGCTGCAGCATATTGCTCCTCAACATTCACGTACCACTTTTCCAGTGACCTTTGGCCCCACCACTGGCTAACTGAATAAACAGATGGGCTAGAGATAGCATCTGGAGGGGCTCTCCAATGACCCCAAAATAGGAAACGTAATTATGCTGCACCCACTGGCAGAATGATATCATACTCAGACAACCACCCCCACTCTCTGTCTCTCCTGCTTCTCTATCACACAGTACCCCCCCAGCATTTCTGTAATTAGCTGCTGGTGGCTGTTTGGCCCGATGTAACAGAGCCCGTTAGAAGAAAGGTTTACCATCACAACACAACAGAGTTAATGTGCCAGTGGCTGATGAATGACAGGAAGCCACACGCCAGGCCGCAGCCCAACACACAGGGCGAGGAGTCAACAGGGGAGGTGCCAATCAAAGCTTTCACATAGACAATTGGCACGGCTAACAGCCTGCAAACACTCGGATAAGTCTGCTTTGTTTTGTTCATCCGCTGAGATTCAGTAGTGTCACATTGTGCAGCTGACAAAAGACCAGTTTCAGAGGTCAACAGGCAGGTACAAACAAAGGACAAAGTAGCTATAGTTACTCATCTGCAACGTCATTTGCAACCGCAGGTGATAAATGAAAAAAGAGGCTGCTGTTGATGGTTGCTATGCAGCTTACAGCTCATCGCTTGGATGCAAAAGGCATGTATAAACTCAACAAGAGTGAAATTTCAACATCACTTAGAATTGTAACCAAGATTTGTTAGCATCAAGATAAAATGGTTCAAAACATCTGAACACACAGTAGTTTATTATCTGATTGTGCAAATTCTAAATATTATTTTTGTGTCTTAGGAGGACAAACATATGTTACTGTGATATTTGTGCTTAACCTTGTTTTGGTTCTGGGTCATCCTCCCTAAAAAAACATATTGAAAATGACCTGCAGTGCAAGCTCATTAGGTTGCAAGCAGATAACACTGGTAAAAAAAATTTCTCAACCGCTGTGACGAAAATCAGAGATTACAACAGGCACAGCGGCAATAACATAATGCCATGTCTTCTTTGTGTTGATGAAACAGGGATCGAGACCAATCCCATTTGTTCTGAGTCACGCCTCAGTGCTCCTCTTAATATGCCTACATCAGAGAGAAAGGGACTCCAGCTCCTGACTCTAAGGCTGAAATCAGAAGGGAGGAAGGCAGTTCAAAGGTGGAGTTCAGCATCTAGATCCTGACACAGTTGCAATGACTATATTGACGTCTGATGACATCTGATGACAAGTCAGCTCCAGATCCTGCTCTGTCCTTACATTCCACCCCCTTTTCTCTCCCTGCTGAGCCGCTGGTTAATTTCTAATCTTCTCCCTCTCCTCTCATCACAGATATGATTGCTGCTGTTGTTGCTATAGCCTGGGTTTTAAAAAAGCGCTTCATTTGCACTGTGATTACTCTGCATAGTCACAAATAGAAAAAACTGTGGATTTACAGTTTGAGATAAATAAATGCACCGTAGGGGGTCATATCTCCTCATGGCCTGACGACAGCCTGACTTGTTTGATTAACAGTGATCCCTGAAGCGACAAGTGAGCGACTGAGTGGGATAATGACACCAACTGACAACAGAGGATTTGTTGTACACAGTGTAAGAGTCTAAGAGCAGAGTGTGTTGCAGCATCACAGGCCTCCATCAGGTTCTGTACAGTGCCACTGCATGCCTGAGGTGCAGCGGGCATTATGCACATTTTCAAGTCATTGTGTACACTGTCATCAGGGGACAAATCACTCTGCCCATGCTCAATATTTATGTTTTTTAGCTGTGTACACATTACACACATGCATGTGCACAGGAGCCAACAGAAGATGATAGATTGGTCAGTTAACATCGTCATTAAGATGGTATAATTTCCATTATAAAATATGAATGATTAAATGGAATAAACATGCATTGATGCACAGAGACTGCTCTGCTTCAACAAAATGAAAAAGAAATACATGAAAGGAAACTTTGTGCTAACCTGCTGAAGACAAACATCCCATGAAAATGTTCCTGTCGTCATTAACTAATCAAAATGCATGGGCTGTCAAAACCAGGGAGGAACAAACATAAGTAACCTACAGAGGACAGAGACCCATTGATTGTGTCCAAACTGTAATTGCAATGTGTGGGTTTCAGCAAGTCAGTCCATCTTTTTTTTAAAAAAATCATTCATTTCCCAATAAGTTTTTGCCAGTGCAAACATCAACAAACTGCACGAAGAATTAATTTTCATGAGGTTGACCTCGTCACTGGGCAAACTCAGTGACACCACTACAGTGACATTCCTGACTGTCCATATACAAGCGAAAGATCACTGCACCCTCTTGCCCCGTCCCAGCATGCTTTGTGCTATCCAACAAGTTGTTCTTTCTGGGAGTGAATGTTGACAGTCCCCCAGACAGCTAATGTTTACCCACAAACACTCGCTGCATCAAAGGTCGCTGTTTGACGTTTAACCCAGAGACTGGACTGGAGAGGATGAGGGATAGGGTGGGGAGAGTGGGCGGGTCAGGGGAACCTGTATCATGCCCTCCATCTCCTCTTTAGATTCAATATAAGATTCAAAGTGAAGTGTTTGCTTTTGGAAGGCTTTGCCCTTTCCCGTGCCTTGATATTCCCTTTCATATTCCTGTTTCCTGTCTATTCAAAGGGTCAACATGAGCTTACCAGATCAAGTTGAGTTGAGAGGGGAAACATGCAGAGACGTCTGCTTGTTGAGCCCACAGGGAGGCAGAAGTGGAGGGAATCAGGGATGCAACGTCTGCACCATGACCCTAATCTCTCTCCATTATGCACATTACCCTACATCACTTATAAAGCACACAGGATTGGTGTGTATGGGTGTGTGTGGAGTGGGGGTGGTGGTGGTAAACAGAGCCATGTGCTTGTGTTGTTGCGGACAACTACAACTTTGCTCCTGACCTTTCGGCGTGAGGAATGATGAGCTTGAAAAATAATTTGATCTAGGAGGATTTCAGGAAGATACTAGGCGGACAGAACATAACAACAGAAAAACTGAGAGATGCCAGGGATGACGTAGGAAAACAAGAAGGGAAAGAAAATATTACAATGCTTCAAAATGTGTTCTTTGTTCTTTTGTGGTATAGGAGCTTGCAGCTTTTTCAGAGTCATATCTGTGGCCATGTTCTTGTCCTTGGACAAGGCCACAATTGCTATTGAGAGAGATGCTCATCCAAATTTTTTCATACTCAACACTGGTACTCAGAACTTCTTTGTGTCCCCTGCAACACATCCTTAAGTGTGAAGCCAAATGGGTGAATGGTTGTCAAGACACTTGCAGGACAGTTAGGCAGACAGACAGATATATATTTTTTAAATTTATTGAAAAAAGATGTTCTTTTGGACTTTTGAAAAGGTAATTTTAAATGCTTTGTGCACCACAAACTAATCTCCACTCACCTTTAAAATAGTATAAATGATGCAAGCAACAAATATCACAAAACTTAAAACTCAGACGATCTGCATGGCTAAATACAGGTTGAAAAGAAAAAGGTTTTTGTCATCATTTTTAGGCCTCTTTTTAATAGTAAATCTTGCAGGCATAAAAGCAGAATATATTTCTTTCGAATAAAAATTCACAAACAGGTGACTAATGTCCTGTAAGAATATGTTGCACCCTTTAGCCGTGTAGAAATAGCTGCTGTTTTCTCCCATAACGTGCAACATTTCACTGAGTGGGAGGTATTGAAGCGTCTCTCACATTAACAAGCAACCTATCAAAGAGCATTCACACATGCACACTTACAAACATTCAACAGAACCAATGTAAACAACCTATCAGACAGACAGAGCTGTCCATTAAAGTTGACCTTTTAGATGCCAACTGTGGGGGAGCTTTGGGTGACATAGTTTTGCAGCTTGTCTCCATAGTAACAAGGCCCCAGCAGTTCAGTCGATAGTGAATTTGGGGTTTAAAGGCCATCGGAAAGAACAGTAAGGAGTTACCAGTTGCGCAACAAGTTCGTAAGGATGGTATAGTCATTGCAACTCATTAGCAAAGACAGTCTTGTGGGCGACAGTAATTGCTGTGGGAGGGGAAGGCAATGAAATGTCATTAACCGTTACTCCTGCCCACCTACACATCCCTGGAGACTCCCATCAGCCTTGGGTAGATGCAATCTGCTTTTAAACACACATAAACACATCCTCCCCTGAACGCCCTTCGGTTTCCCATACTCCCCTTCAGCTCAGTTGTTGCTTTGTTCTGATAATCAGCATTCATACACCTCCACACACAATCACAAACCAATTCCTCAGAGCAGAGTATCATCAGCGCCTTTACATTGTTATACTCTTAAAAAATCTGACATAGAGGTCTGGCTTCCTGAACAGAAGAGCCAAGCAGACGCAGAAGCTTTCCCACACACAGCGAATCTGAAGGCAAGGACCAGTCAGCATGCAGGAGGAGAGCTAAATATAGCTGATCACCGTTTGACCATAAGGTGATTGAGCAATAAGGTCCTCCCCAAAACAGAAGGAAGTGAGAGGGTTTTTTTTAAATGAAGTAGAGGCACACATATGGTAGATTGATATCCTGTGGTTTCTTGGAGATGATAGGGATCAGCGCATGATGACATGGTGAGAGATAAAGAACATGAGAGGGGAAGTGGACAGCAAGTGTTCATGTGCAAATGTGATTGCAATTCTTGAGAAGCATAGTATAATATTTCCATTTAAGTAACTCATTTTTAATCTGTTCTTGGTATAATAGTGTCTCGCAGGAGAATGTGAGATGATATAACTCGTCTTGTAATAAGTGATTTCTTAAAAACAGGCAGTGAAAGGCATCGCACTTGATTCAAGAAAAAAAAAGATTTACTTTGGAAATGTATGACTTTCTCGCACTGCAAACTTGCATCTGCAAACAAACTTGTTCCTGTCTGTATGGAAGGATATAATGATCAGTCAAGGGAAAGATGGAGCTGATTGCAGGTCACTCTAGATCATTAAAAGCCTCTTGTGCAGGCTGCGAAACAAGGACGGTTACTGAGGGAGCTGACCCCAGACAGGTGAACCCAGAGATTAGGTTGTGTGTGTTTCTCTTTCTGCTTTCCTCCATGTAGCACATCTCTTTCTTGCTTTCCCACCCCACCTCTCCTCGAGTTCTCAGGAGGGATGAGCCATTGGCCTGGATCTACCTCGGCACCAAACGGTTCCTGCTTTGGCCCACTTTCCTCTGCTCTAAAATGAAGGCCACCAGAATTTGAGTCAAAAGAGAAAGATTAGAGTTTTCCTGACAAAAATGAAGATAAACACTGAGCAGAATGGTAGAGACTACACTGATTGTCACAGGATACTTCTGTAGCAAAGCAAGACTGCAGGATTGTATTAAATATTGCTCAGATGACAGAGGTCACCCACATGTAGAAAGAGTGACAGGCAGCCAAAGATGAGAAAACAATAATTACTGACAGAGACAAAATGTCAAGGGCTTGTTGCTGCTGCTGAGTCACAGAGGAATGAACTGGCTTAAATCGCAAGATATTAACTTTTGTGTCATTGTAACAAAGATAAGATGAGACAGGGAGGCACTAATCTCATGAGGAAACAGAGAGAGGGAAATGTCCTCATAATTTCTCAAACGTGGCAGACAGACCCAGCAAACCCAACCCTGCATGAGGAAGTTAAGTCAGAAATTAAAAAGAAAGGGTGATGCAGAGCCGAGACGTTCTGACATGGAGAAATTTAGCCACTTCATAACAACTCTAAAAAACACTATCTCTCCCTGGAATGACTGGGTGTAACACGGTCGATGAGAAATTCAGTTCAAACCTTTAAATTTTACATCAAACATAAAAAACATGTCCGAGCTACAGCATTAAGTGTAATTCTCTGAAATATAAAACTGATGCTTCCTTCATGTCCATCGCCTGCTCACCATCTCCACTTGCCGAGGGTCCAAGTTGGTAGGTGCAGAGGCCGGCACGGCAAATTGGATCTTCTTCCTCTCCTTGGGCTCCTCCTCGACCTCAGTCGACACGGAGGGATCCATGGCTCTGGATCCTGGAGGTCTGACTCCCAGCGGAAAGAGGTGGTCACTGCCAAAGATAACTGTAACCTTTCTGGAGGAAGCTCCCACTGCTAGGTAGTTCCACTGCTGAAGACTTTTCTTCTCTGTCCTGCCTAACCCTGGCTCCTGTCTTCTCTTAGAAAAAACAAACTGAACAGACACTCTGTTTTCACCTCCTGTCCTCTGTCCCTCTCCACCAGTTGCTAATATTCTCTCCTGTTCTCCCTCTTCCACTCTTTCTCCTCTCCCTCACAACCTGTGCAGCTGGAGTAATGAAGCAAGTCTTTTAGATCTGGCTGTGAGGGAGAGAAGTGGGCGGGTAGAGGGTGTAGAGGAGGGGCCAAGGTCCAAAAGAGGGTGGAGATATTAGGAGAGAGGGGAGGGGCGAGAGCAAATAGGGGAGTAGAGAAAAGAGGATGTAACGGTGGTGGAGGAGGGTGGCTGTGTTTTTTCTATCTATCTAAGCTGGAGTTGATTTGTAATCAGAAAAAAAAAATAATCTCATAACATCAGCTGAACCTCTTTTGGCCTCTATTTGTGAATGAGAGATTTATGCTGTGAGAGGGAGGGAGCAGGGAATGCAATGAGGGATAAACAACGAGAGAGATGTGTGGAGTATACAGCAGGGAATAGATGGGGCTCTAGTAGCTTAGCACGCGCTATATGATCACTAGATTTATTAGGCTGGGTAGTGTCATGAAGATTTCCAGCCGCACCATGGCTTCAATGAAATGCTGGGGTCCACCATTTGTTTTTATTCTGTAGTGATTCATCAATAACTGAGATAAATCCCATTTAAAGTATGCATTTATAATGTATTATGAACGTACTTAAAATGTGTTATAATGCACATGTAGTGCTGTGTAATCATAGTTATAAGCAGGGTTATGTTGAACCCTAACCATAATTATAACCACAACCACCTATAATGCATAACAAGTGCGTTCATAATGTGTTATAAAGCATTATAGAGATAGGCTTCATAAGTGTAACCAAATTGTTTATTAACTTGCAAACACCATAAAGCTGAAGAGACATTTGAGTATAGCAAAAGAATGGAAAAGCAAAAAAAACACAGTGGGATAGAAGAACATTGACAAAATCGTGATCTTTGAATGAAAAACAGACAGACGCAGAGGGCGAAGGAGAGAGGAGGCAGACTGTTGATGGCGATGTAAAGGGAATAGAGTGAGAGGGGCAGTTTCGGTGCTATTTTCAAGGCCTTGCTGTTATTTCACTCACATGGCAAAGGGATTTGGACAGTGAAGAGAAGTGGATTTGGCCTCAGGGCAGAGCTGAGCTTTGGCATGGGCTGAGGAGGAGAAGGAGGAGGAGGAGGAGGAGGAAGAGTGAGGTGGCTGGAGGGGCTCGGTGGGCAGAACAGAGAAGAGGGTCAAGGTGTATATGCTGCTCTGGGAGCACAACTGTTGTCTAAAGGGTCCACAAAACTCATTAAACAGTCAGCTGAGTGTTTAGCCCGCCGGTCAGAGTAAACATGCCAGCATATTATTTATTCACTGTTCCTGCGCTGTGGTGAATGGAGGAGGTGGAGGATTGTTTTTTTTAAAAGAGTTTTCTGGGTGTTTGACACCACTACAAAGCCACTCCTGTCTCAAGCAAAGCACCACCTCCACATGCCTTCCGGTGGCATATCCTCATGTACGTAAAGGCTGTGAGGTTGCCGTTTAGACGTATAATAAGCTTTAAAAAAAATGCACACTGCAGTTGTTGAAGAAATTTGACCTTTTTCAGTCACCTCTTGTCATTCGATTTTGTTCCAGAGTGGTTGCATAACTCAAGCAGAAATTTTGCAGTGTTTGATGAGGAATGTGTTACAGACTCTGTTTGAGAGACCGGCTCATTTCATTCATTACAAGCTGCAGAATTTATTCAACACTGAGTGAAAGAATGATTGAGTTATATAATGAAACATTAAACTGAAGAATCTTTTTTATTTAAAAGCCAGGCCAATCGGGGAATATTAGCCTATTTAAAAGTTCATATAGTTCTCAGAGACACAGAGCCTAAGGAGAATATAATAAGCGTAAGTGCGTCTCAGTGCCTTTGTTCCTTATAAGCAAATAAGAATCTGATTATTACAAATATGCTGAACATTTGTTTGGTTTGAGGGGACTAAACACAGAGCTGATTAGCTGGTTTTAGGTCAGCACTGTGGTCATTAATGCCAGCAAGACAAAAAGCTGAATTTCTGAGTTTCTTTCTCTGTAGTCACAATGTAATAGTTTGAAGATTTAAATGTTTTGATACTTTTTCAGTTCAGTCATTGTTACGTTGCCTTGCTAAGATGGGATAGCCATTAATCTTAACTAAAAGCTAGCACGCTCACAAGTGCCTCTCCTTATTCATATTTGGTTACATATTGTGTTCTAATCTTCTCTGTTGGTGTAATATTCACTATCTAAAGGGGTGTGTGTGTATGTTGTTTATTCACAAGCTCAGACAGGTCACACTTTTCCTTTCTTATGACTAACATTAGCTGTCTTTGCAGGCGAGCTCAGAAGCCTCCCTCGAGAGCTGCAGTCGTCTGTAACATGGTTGCCCCTGACATTCTCTTTAAAAAAGGTAAATTTTTACAAATTGTGTTGGTGGGTAAAAAAAAAAAAAGTTTGTCCATCTCTTTTGTCTTCAGTTGTGTCTTGAATGGGTCATCTTGCGTTTTTTTGTGTCCTCTCTAACTCAGCCCAGGAAGCTCTTCCTTCGTCCTCTTTCCCTCTCCTTGAGGAGACGTAAGTTAGAGCCACAACACAACAATGCCCCCTTGTGAGTATATGACCGAGACTTCTCAGCTACGGCATTAAAAACATCATCTAAGAACTAGTTCATAAAAGATTACATATATTTACAGTTGCAATGATATCTGTTGTATGATATCTATGAGGCTAAAACTAAGCCCAGCATCGCTGATGGGTTGGATCAAAAGTGTGTGCTGTTGCACCTGCCACACCTAATAGTGACATCACATTGCCCTGGAGTACCACTTGTACATCACTGAAGCAAGGTGAGAGTTCAAACAGCAGTATGTTGCCCCTGTTTACTGTCTGTTTAAGGTGACTGGAAAGTTTCCACATTTGAGCAATTTAAATTTGTTTGCATCACAGTATCAAATGAGTTTGCTATGCAACCACAATGAGCAAACCTGAGAGGACAAGCCAAGATAAAACTGGAAAGAGCACAAAAATTGTCAAACAGACTAAACAAGCGAGTGCAAAGCTGGAGCAGTAAATATAAATAAGATGATCAGCTGCGATCGGAGACTCCAATTAAAAGAGGAGGCATTTAATTTCCAAAAATAATCACAGTTGAGCCTGGGTTTTGTGGGCTTGGTGATGAAAGTAACTGCAGATAAACACAAAGATGTCTATTTAGAAAAAAATGTAAATCAAGTAAGAACATGATATAAAAGACAAATTAAGGCAGTTATTTTTAACTGGTCAGAAAGTAGGATGCTACAGTTGTTTAAACGGGAAAATAGTTAACCTAAGTCAGTTTTGATGCATATAGAGGAATTTACAGAAAAATATAATATCGCATCTGACACACTTACAGTGTAAGAATGTGACCATGCCCATTTAATATATTTTACTAAAGGTTGACTGAGAACAGAGGCATTGTGCTGAATAATACATACTGCCTGGATTAGAGCACAGGAAAATCTGATTTTGGGCACCAGTAAATCTGATCTTTTTTTTCTTTTTTTTTTTTATTGTTCAAACAACACATTCTGTTCTTGGCAAATCCAACAAAATTTACTCATGGGGGTTGCTCTGCCCTGTCAGCTCGTCATCTACAACTCCACTAGAGCAGTGGGAGTTAGGTTAAATTTAAATGTGACGCTAAAATATTCAAACAAACAGGAGCAGCCACCCTTTCTGCAACAGAGACAAATTGTCAGGTAAGCTTTCACATCTATGATTGCAGAAGTGCCAAAGCTGCCAAGTATTGTAAAATCCTTGGGCCTTCTGTTATTTTAACAACGTAACTCCACATTGCTGACACCCTGACAACTAGAACACATTGCTTTAATTGGAAACCACATGGAAATTCTTTAGCACATAAAAAACTTTGCACATAAATTAATGAACAAGGAAAATTACCTTCAATTTTTATTGCACCTCAGCTGGTCTTGTTGGGGTTTTTTTTTTTTGTGTGTTGTTTTTGTTAACATTTAACCTGTGTTTTGTATATGTTAATGAAGCAACTACTGCCTTTCTACAAAGTTTGTGGGTTTAAATACCACTGAGGGTGTCTGTATTTGTACCTACAACTCTGCCTGATATGTTGCTTGCTATACTCACGTTGTTGCTGTCTCCCTCTATTATTATTGACTCTTCACTACGTTTATACATTTTGTTTATGGCATGACATTAAATCATTGTGCTAGCAGAGCCAGAGGAAAACCCTTTGCAAGATGGATCATACTTGCAGTCTGCAAACATCAAGCGTGATAATAGCTCAAGCAGCAAGCGGGACATGCTGTACGAAACGTGTGACATTTGTACTGTACACACACACACACACTCCAAACCAGCTCCAAAGACAGATTAGGAAAACTGTAATTCTATCTTCTAAATGGGGCATCTTGTACCATGTGACAGTCTGCGGAGCAAGCACTGGCAAAAACCTCAATGTTATGAAAGTAATTCACAGGCCCCTAAGACCCCTGCAGATGATATTTGATTTGCTATAAAAACAAAGTGCATTCTGGGTATGTATTCTTATTTTAAGCTAAACACAGAAAAGGAAAAGAAACTTAATTACAATAAAAACAGAAAGATACAAAAATCAAACGTATATCATTGGAAGCTGCACCCAAACTCTTTTCTTTCACTCGGCCTGATTCTCTCTGTGTACCAGGTGCTCCAGCAGTAATAAGCTGATACCTTCACATGGGATTTCAGGGACAAGCATCTCTGTAAAAAGAGAGATACTCCATTAATCAGGATCACAGAGAGGCTTTGTATGGTCATAGCAGGTGTCCTGGTAATTCTATTGAGGGGCATAGAGAAGCACTGCCGGTCACTCAACACATCACTTGACTCTTCACTCATCCCCCTTCCCTCCACCTGCTTATGTAACATACCATCACACAATAAACAGGTCCTGCTCGCATGAAAAATAATAGAAACATACACTTGGGAAAACTGCACTGCCTGCACTGGCAATTTCAGTCACAGATTTAGTTTTGCTGTACTGCGTCTGTGATGGAGAAAGCATGTGCGCCATCTGTTGTCCTGTTGATGTAATTACAGTTTAGAGTGACATCTAAATGATCACTGAATTTTCATTTTGATCTCTTTGCCCCCATTCAGAGATCAGAGGTCAAACACAGCTTCAAAAATTTTTGTAAGTTCATGAAACTTGTCATACTTTCCTTGTAAAATTTTATTAATCTTCCTGTCTCCTGATTAATTCCTAAGCTTTTTATTTAACATTCTTTGAACTTTAGAAAAGCAAAAACTTTCTTGTTTGATTACTTTTTGCATGCACTTTTTTTAATTTAGACACTGAAGAACATTGTAACCCAGTGTTAAAAAGTTTTATTTCAGCAGGTTGGATGTTAAACTTAAAGCCTGGTTGATTCATGAAGGGTTTATTTTAACTGTTGCCTCTCCTCCATGTAATACCTGCTCCAAAATGGAGTATTGAGCACTGTACATGAAAATATGACAGAAAAACAGAGGGACAGCAAGGGGATTACCTCCTGGGCTTGTTAGCATTGCAACGTCAGGCGCCAGGGAACCAATATCCATCTGGAATGTGTTGAGACAACACAGCACACGATGGGATAATCCCTGGGAATTTAGAAAGAATCACAGGAATAAAGAGAGCAGAGAGATAAGAAAAGAAACTGAGAGGGAGAGGAGGTAAGCCTCGAGAAGGATAGAAACTCCTGAAACAATAGAGCAGCAAATACAAAGTGTATATTAGTTTAGCTTCAGCATTAACAGTTAAACAGAAAGTCAAAGTGTGGTTGGCAAACTGGGTCTAGAGACCAACAGAAGGTCTTGTTGGGAATTCCACTTGGGGTCCCCTGCAAAATGAATAGTTCATAATTGCTTCTTTTAGTATGACGAAATTCACTGAGAAAGGGCATAGTGTTAAATGTGTCTCTAAGTTTGGATCATACGACATTAAGCATCATCATGGTCCATCAATAAGAATGAAGGAGGGACAACTGATGTTTATGTTTAAGCCATTTACTGCCACAATACACAACATGTAGAGCAATAAGAGACGACAAAACTGCTCTGTTTTTATTCAATGAATGACAAAAAGAAAAAAATGAATGAATGACAAAAAAAAAAAAAAAGAAATATAATG
>JAPXVT010000010.1:6693127-6704007 GCA_029823135.1 Acanthurus reversus
GCACTGTGGTGGTGACCAAGGATGCATGTGCCCCATCTGCTGTCCTGTTTGTGCAATTACACTTTGGAAAAACAATTAAGTAGATAGTTCAAGTTTAAGTGAAGTAGTTCAAGTAGTTCAGGTTTTTTAGAATTTTGTTCTCTAATCCCATCCAGAGGTCAGAGGTCAAAGGTCAAGGGCTTCAGGTAGCAATTATATCAATCTTCCTGTCCTTTGATTTGTTCCCATGTTGTTTATTTAATAGTAATTGTACTGGATTTTTTTATAGGTGTACAAACTTCTTTGTTTAATTTTTCTATACATGTACTTCTTATTATATAGCCAATAAAGAACAATGTAACCCAATGCTCTATGATTTTACATACTTTTTCAGTCGGGTGGATGTTTTTACTTAAAGCCAAGTCGTCTGATTGATGGAGGGTTTCCTAAACCATTATGTCCCCTGTGTGAAAAACTTGGTCTAAAATTTTGCACTGAGCACTGTACACAAAAATATGACAGAAAAACAGGGACAGAAAGGGGATTACCTCCTTGGCTTGTTAGCATTGCAACGTCAGGCTCCAGGGAACCAATATCCATCTGGAATGTGTTGAGACAACACAGCGCATGATGGGATAATCCCTGAGAATTTAGAAAGAATCACAGGAATAAGGAGAGAAGAGACATAAGAAAAGAAACCAAGAGGGACAAGAGATAAGACTGGAGGAGATTAAAAAAAAACTTCCTGAAACAACAGAGAAGCAAATACAAAGTGTACATTAGTTTAGCATCAGTGTTGACAGTCAAACAGAGAGTCAGATTGAGGTTGGCAAACTGGGTCTTAGGACCACCACAAGGCCTTGTTGGGAATCCCAGTTGGGGTCCCCTGGAAAATTAGCTCATAGAAAGTTCATAATTGCTTCTAATTCTATGAGGAAATTCATCGTGAATGGGTAAATGTAAATGAGAATAAGTATATATCTTGAAGTTTGGGTCATAGGAGACTCAGCATCAATGCTAATGTCAAAGCTAATGTTTCTATTCAAGTTATTTAATATCACCATACATAAATGTAGAACAACATGAGATAAAGAGGCTTAGTGTTTTTAATTCTGCAAATGATAAATATAAAATTCCCACAAAAATTATTAAATCATGTGCATTTGCCAACAATAACATGTCTCATGTGGTTCACTTTGCTGCAGAAAGAACAAAGGAAAATGGGTGGGACATACAGAGTGAGCCATTGATCAGGAGCTGGTGATATCAGGTGGAAATGGGTGGATCAGTGCAATGGAAGAAGGTGGAGGACGGCTGAATAATATGGCTCTATTATACACATATCTATTCTGTTTGAAGGTTTCAGTCTATCCACAGTTGTTTGTACAGTTTCAGTAAAGACAATCAAAACATCACAAATGTAAAACCACATAAATTGCTATTGTTAAGATTAAAGGGGACTTCTGTGTGCTCTTACTTTAAGGGGGGAAATGGTAGAAAAACAGCTCTATCACCACTAAGTTAGTACTTTTCTTCTACAGGGAACAAGAAAATAGATGCACTGAATTATTTTTTATAAGTTACTTTGCCCAGTTTAAAAATAAACAGTTGTTGTTATATCAGGAAAGTTAATTTTTTTAAGAAACGCAACTACAGTACGCTAAATTAAGCATCTGGTGATTGGTGATATGGAAATGATCGGGCTGGTAGATATAAACAAATTCCAGTAGATGGCAGCCTTCTGTTACATTTGGCTTCTTTGAAGGCTCACCCCCTGCCGACTGCAAAGAGCTATCCAAATGGGGATTGAAATAGAAACTGAGGTGCTCATTTAGGATGAAAGCAAATTGAAAACTGTCACCACTGAGGGACACTGAATAGATGTACCAATCACTAGCAAAAATTTGTGTCAGGATGCAAACCAAAAGAGAGAAAGTCTTGTGATATACAACTAGGACCGAAGACGGTGTAGGTAAAAATGCATTGACAGGAAGATTTTTGGATGATTTAATGAGGTGAAGACTTTTTGAAGTTTGATTTGGAGATTTAATTAAAGCACACCTGGGTACAAAATAAACAACAGAGAGAGAAAAAAAACACATATAGCCATTAAAAATGACAACAGAGGTATGAGTGTTTGCGTGACTGACAGCACATGTGGGCGTGTGTGTGGGTGGGTGTGAGGAGTAAAGTAGAGTGGGGTGCTGGAGATGTAGCAGGTGGAAGACATGGTGGAGGCAGAGACAGAGGAGGACGTGGCAGTAGGGCAGTGATTTAATTAGCACCCTCTACCCCCTCCAGCCCTTCACTCATAGCATCAATAATGCATGGCCTCTTGTTTCCACTGCCATAATTAATCCTCTCTTACTATAATTAAAAGCCAAAAATCCCACAAGATGGTTCAGCTTGGCCAGGCACGGGTTGGTTTGGCACGGGAACTGATGAAAAACTCCAGAGCTTCACACACACACACCCTGTGGACCGACAGACAGACAGACAGACAGACAGACGTGTTGACAGAGAGATCAATAGTCAACTCCAACACAGGCAGAGTGAATGAGGCATGAAGGGAACCTGAAATACGTAGAAAATGTGACATGCAGGCAAATTAAATGAATGAATCCGACAGACTGACGATCTGAAGCGCTTCCTTGAGAATATGCTTTTGTGCATCCTGTTTGTGAATGAGTGAGAAAAGTGAGGGAAGAGCGAGCCAAGCACAAATCTACCAACCCTAGTTCCACTCCCTAGAAAGGAGGACGGATGTACAAGTGCACACAAACACACACATACATACTTACACAGGCATCCCGCTCCCAGATGAGGTTTGTCTCCGCTGCAGCCAAGCCAGACGAGAGGGAGAGGTGGAGCTTTCTGATGCTGCAATTAGGACCACACTGTCTGGGCGAGCAAACTAGAATGAATATTTCAGTCCGGAGATCTCCATGGGTACCTATGGTGGGGGCCTGGCACACCTACAGGCACACACACACAAACACACACATAGACAGATACACAACTTACCACGGCTGCCAGATTTATTCACCTCCCAATCACAGATGCCACAATTATCACATCAGTACCACTGCGTAAACGATGCCAACTGTTATGCTCATTGAACTATTGTACAAGGCTTACAATATCAGAATAAATATGCATCAGTAGGAGCAGCCATAGTATGAAGCGGATGGTTCCTCCTTTGTGAAAATAGGTGCAAAGCGCATCCAAGCTTGGCCACATGCCAGGAGACAACTCATTTGCTAGACTGGAGGTCACATCTCACATGCAACCTAAATTTCGTCTCCTCTCCATCGACCTTTCTCGCCTCCTCAGACAAAGAGTACTCACCTCGCTCAGTCACCTCTTCGGCATTCTGAAACGGTGCTTCACTTCAGAAGCTCCAGTGTGCACATCCTCCTCACAGCACACTCCCAGTCACACACTGGACTTGTACAATAGGAGCACTCCCTCTGGTGTGGGTTCATTGTCGATGCTCCGCGCAGCCCTCCTCCTGCCCTGCCGTCCTCGGCCCCATCTCCACTTGATTTATCGCTCTAAAATACCACTGCACTAATTAGTCAAGTAATTAATTAATAGGCATTTGCATTTGTGCATATGCAATTAGGGGGCTGGAGAGAGGAGAGTGCAGATGGGGTCCGGGAGTCTGGTTGGGGTGGGAGGATCTGTGTGTGTGTGTGTGTGTGTGTGTGTGTGTGTGTGTCTGCTGTATTTCATATTTGTGCCAGCAGAAGTTTGCACTTCTTCCAGAAAGACAAGTGAAGTGCAGGTCATCACCTCACATGTCTGAGAGTGAGAAAAGGAGAAAGGGAGGCGGAGGATGACAAAGGTAAAGGGGTGTGGCCTGATGACTTTGAACGGCCATTGGGTGTCACTTGACCGTAGAGGGAAAAAAAAAGATTGATGGAGAGTTTGATATCTTAAAGGGAAAGCGGTTCGGTTTTTGCATTTTGATTAGATGTGGAAAAGCACAGCAGGTGGCCCTTACTTAAGACTAATCCACATACAAACAGGATGCAAAGTCATTCTAAAATATCATAATTCCAAACAAGTTCTCCTCTGGCGTTCCAATATCAGATCAAAGCCTCTCTGATTGGAGTCGCCTCCTGCCCGGCACTGGCTAAAGCCACTCCGTTGACATTTAGCATTTATTTTGGCAAGGTGACCTGAAGGTTGTTTGGGACTTGTTGAGAAGCATCAGCCTCATGACCGCAGCCTGTGCATCTCCCCTCTTCTCAGTGCAGCTGAGGTAGGATAGGGCACCAATTTGGCTAGTGTCGAAGCTAGATGCCCCTCAACTCCTCCTTCACACAAACAAACACACACACACACACACACACACACACACTGTCACATTCAACCCACCACAGTTTGGGGTAGTGCCAGGTTGCCATCCCCTCATCCCATAAGGGATGAGACACATTAGTGAATGTGCAGCATCACGGCTCCCTAGCCACAGCTGCCACACCGCTGGTGACCCGGGGGATGACCCCGCAACTCCCCAAACACTCCCTCAGTTGTGGCTGTGGAGGAGATGTAGGGGTGATCCAGGCCCAAGGACATGATGAGCTTCTATCAGCTATTTCTCCGGCTCCAGGTCCCCGTTCCCTCAGTCCGGTGGGTGTCTTTGTGCCAAGTTGGACTGGGTGGTCATAGAGCTCATTTCTCCCACATTAACTCCACTAATGTCGGCTAAATAGAGAGATCTCAGATCTGGGATGGACACAATGCAGCAAAGCAAACATACTGAGGGGACTAGAGTTCTGGTGGTGAGGAATTCTTGTATCTATGTTGCTGATGTGCCAACATGCCTCGTCCTAAATACTGGGCACCGCTGCCAGCTCCTACCAGCACCAATTCCCTGTCATCTACAGCAACACCCCCTTCCTCCTCATTTTTCATACATCCCTAGTGGGCCTGCACACCTGGGTCTCACTCTCTCTCTCTCGCCCTTCCTCTCACTGTGTCTGTAGGTCTCTTGCCTTCTCTTTCTGATGCTTGCCCCTGCAGGCGCCCCTTGCTCAGCACTGAACGCTGGAAACACCAGCAGCAGCTCTGGCAAACCTCACGCATTCGGACACAGCAATCAGTAAGCATTTGATCCTCTCACTTAACCACATGAGCACCAGTCCACACACACACACACACACATACACGCATGCAGCAGAAGTCTATGTAATATTATACCTTTCAATCTGACTCATTTGCAGCTTTGGCAAGTGGGTCAACTGCAGGCACGGGTTGTGCCCACAAGAGTCAGAACGAATCACAATTGGATTTGGTTGTGGTTCCTCTGACTACATTGAAGCATAATTTGATCCAATTAGGTAAATAAATAAACAATATGCCTTCTGTTCCACCGCCTTAATGCACTTATAATGCATCCCCATCCCCCTACCCCCGCCCTGCTTCTGAACCTGAGATGTGATGGAGGGTAAACCCTGCGACTAAACCCTGCTTACCCACCTTTCATTTGCTGAAGAGATAATTGGCGCAATTCTATAATAGGCTTAACTGAGTATCATTGTATTATCTTTATAAATTAATAACTTGTATGTGAGAATTGGGTCTTTTAAAGATGCTAATTGATTGATGGCTGTGTGTATGTGATTTTAAAGCAGCATTTATTTGGTTTGGGGTTTATACTTTACGACTGTATTGTCACTTTATGTATATAACACTGCAATTTATGGCTTAAAAAATTCATGAACGACCCTGAGTTGAACATTCCTACTGGGAGACAGCATATTTGTCGATGTCATTTAATTGTAAATTTACCTCCTATAATATCACTACAGGGACTGTTGGGATATCTACAGTTCTTAATTGCACCGACTCGTGAGTTTGGCAGGTGAATGGGAATATTCACAAGCTTGATTTTAAAAGATAGCCTACATCCCTTGAAGCAGCAGCACAGGTCAACAATGATGAGTTTTGTTGTTCCACCATTTTATTTTCTCCCTCTCTCTTCTGTTTTTCCTCCTTTTTTTCTGGCTGTGTGAGCTCTAGCGCGGTGACAGATGGCGAAGCCCTCCTCCTCCTCCTCCACCACCACCTCCTCCTACCTCCTCCTCCTCCTTCTCTCTCTCTCTCCCTCCCTCTCTCTCTGTGTCTCTCTCCCCCCGCGGGCAAATCTCTCCGAATGCGGGCGCATGTCAATCACCGGGCTCTCATGTGATGGCTCTTGCCGGTGACGTGCCAGCCATATGGGCGCTGGCATCACAGCCTTAGCTGGTATGTAACCCCGTCCCCGGTAGCTCACGGTTGCCACACGCGCACTCACTCAAACACACACACATATATACATGCATACATGCTCACTTACTCCCTCACACACATACACACAGACACGCCGACACACGCGTTCGCTCGTAAGCTCCGGTTATTCGAGCGCGCGCGCTGGGAGAGAAGCACCCCTAAACCAGCCATCAGCGCCAGTGTAAAGACGCGCGCCGCCTGCACCTACACGCTGACACGGAGCGGTGGTTCGCTCACTCGCGCGGTCCCTGAAGATGGTTTGAAACTCAAGCGCGTTTTTTTTTTCTTGTCTCCCATCCCCTGTGAAGAGCTCGAGCCGAGGTAAGTTGGAACATAAACAACAACACGAGCGAAAAGAAATTCCTGGATGCTGGAAGTGCCCGTCCAAAATGGAGGAGAAAATTAATCTAATGAGAGGATTAATGCAGGTGTTCATCTGTGTTTTATTTTGCTCTAATTAGCTACAAACTGTCTAGTTTGGTAAATTTAATCACCTTTATCGATTGATTTGTAGGCTTGAAGACTAATTTAGGCTACGTGAATCTATATCCAATCTTCGTCGTCGTCTGTCTCTGACTTTGCGCTGGTATGCAGCTATCGATCCACGCTATGTCGCCTATAATCTGGCGATGGCAAACTGTGAAATTGTTCAACTAAAAAAAGTCAAAAATGGATGTAGGCCTGAGGAATTTCCATGTTTGCATTTCACATTTACGTAGACTATGAGCGCGCTTGCACAAATACCTCCTCACTCCCCCGCGCTCTCTGCCTGCCCTTCAACTTTTGACATCCATATCCACCTGGATCACCAAATAACAAGCTCTAGTCAAAAGGAGATCGTCTTCCGGTCCCGATCACACAGCTACGGGATCATTTAAAGGGAGCAATCCTGTCCTGAGGACCGGGCAGCCCCCCCTCCTCACAACAGCTTCGAAAATAGATCATATCGGACACTAATTTGTTTTTAGAGATTCCTGCGCCTGGACCTTGAATCAGGGAAACAAAAGACAATAAGTCTGCAGGATAAGACGTTTTATGGAAGATTTTGACATCAGCGCCGTTGCCTCAGTGAAGGACGTCCTCGAGCTTTATGGGAGATTTATTGATGATTTTGTCGATGATTTTCACGTTCAATCTCGGAGCAAATGAAAGGGTGGGACAACGCCATCGACTGTGACAGGCAGTGTGCAGCATGATTTATCTGTGTTTGTCTAGTTTTATCCTCAACAATGTAGGCCCGTTTATCGACATAACATTGTTTAAAGCGCTGTCGCTGCTTTTACAGTGAGCCATTGCGCGGATTTGCGGGATTGGGAAGGCTAATTGTGTTTCGCGAGTTCCGTTTTTTATATTTAACGAGGGCTAAAAGGATACAAGCGATTTCCATCTGTAAAGGGTTATCGCTGACTAAAAAGTGCTTTGAAATCGTGCACTCGTGCATACTGAATTATGTGTGAAATCTATTTCGTGTAAGCTGCATGGTCTGTTAATTAAACGTTGTTGTGTTTTTTTTTCTTCTAATTGAGCAAACCTCCTGAGCCTGAGATTTAAAAACTAGATTTTGCCCCTGGCACACCCCCCGAGATAATTAACCAACCATCACAGCCTACCTTACTAAGGGGCTGCAAGTCTGTCTGCTGCTGCACTATAATAAAAGATGGTACGTGAAACATGTTAGGGAGGAAGCCAGTGGAGGCTCATTGAAGCTGCCAAAGATCACCGCGTCTCTCTGTGGCCCTTTTTCTGGGATGGGACTGCACTTAAGTTACTAATTAAGTGGTAGGCTGGTCTCTCTCTCTCTTTTTGATGGTTAAAATAATATGTTTGCTTGATAGTTAATTATTATTTGTCAATAGATTAATTATGGTTCGTTACAGCCGAGCCTACAATGATTTTGAGGGCTTTTTCGAAATATTTTAGAGGCTCTTTTCGCCTGACAAATGCTCACATATCGGTAGCAACCCAGCTTTAATAACATAATTAAAGCTTTTTTGCGTTTTTTCATTTATCGTGGTCTTAAGTTTTGAAGGTTGCATCTTGTTTATAGGCCATGATAAAATAATTAAATCCAAAGCCTTTTTTTTTTACAGCTTGAGTGAGGATATGTCTGTAAGCCTTAATTTAATAATCAGCTTGGCTTTAAACGGAGCTACAGCATCAATTAAATAAAATCCCTTTTGCCTCCTCTGTGGAGAGGTGTATGGTGTGGATGAATAGTTCTGGAATGCAGCCAGGAGTGTATATGGGCGTCAGGAGGAGTGAAAGTGGGGGCCCCCATGGGACCTGTAATGTGGCCCCTGCCGCTGGGACCCGCTGCGAGAGGACGCGACAGGGCATGCGGATGACAGCAGGGAATTAAATGGGGATACGTCTGGCTGTAACCCAGCGCAAAGCTTTGAGAACTGATTTGTCTCGTTTTTTATGTCTTATATTTTTACACTATTTGTCCTTAACGCAAAATCTAAAAATGGAAAGGTTGTTTAAAACAAAAGGTCGCTAGGGAGGAAGAGTTCACACCTTCCACCTTGAAATAAAAATATATCCTGTGGAATTTCGATAAGGCCTTCTTCCGTAAACTTAATATTCAGATGTACTGGCTGCGTGAGTTTTACGTTTAACCTTTAACGTCTTTTTTCTGCTGTGATGTCATTACAATAGAAAAGTCTTCCTTTTCTTACTGTACATTCACCGTGTGCATACTCTGTGCTTATGAAGCCTCATTTCCGATTTCCTCATCTTTTCTCTTCAGAGCCACAATGTTGACGAGGCTTTTCAGTGACCCCTCACTGCTGCCCGACGTGCAGAAATACTCCGGCTGGGCGGAGGACAGCGATGGCGATGACTCCAAGATGAAAGATGAGGACCAGGACACCCAAGACGACATGGATGGATCCGAATTGAGAGGAGACAGCCGGACACAATCTGAGCACGCTGGGGAAGACGACGAGGACGACGGGGTGGAGGAAGAGGACGACGGAGAGGACACTGAGGGGGACAGGCCCAAGAAAAGGGGCCCTAAGAAGCGCAAAATGACCCAGGCCCGGATTGAGCGCTCCAAGATGCGGCGGATAAAAGCCAATGCACGGGAGCGCACCCGCATGCACGACCTGAACTCTGCGCTCGACAATCTGCGTAAAGTTGTGCCCTGCTACTCGAAGACGCAAAAACTGTCCAAAATAGAGACGCTGCGTTTGGCAAAAAACTATATCTGGGCTCTGTCGGAGATATTGCGCTCTGGAAAAAGGCCCGACCTCGTGTCCTACGTCCAGACGCTGTGCAAAGGACTCTCCCAGCCCACGACCAACCTGGTTGCGGGATGCCTGCAGCTGAACTCCCGTAACTTCCTTACCGAGCAGCAGTGTCAGGACGGGGGGAGGTACGGGTCTGGCTCCTTCTCCATGCATTCCTATCCGTACCAGTGTGCGCGTCTCTCCAGCCCCCACTGCCAGCCAGGTTCGAACTCGCATTCGCTGAGGACGCACGGCTACTGCTCGGCTTACGATTCTCTGTACGGTGGGAGCGGATCCCCTGAGTATAACAGCCCCGAGTATGAGGGGCCCCTCAGTCCACCGCTGTGCATTAATGGCAACTTTTCCCTGAAGCACCAGGGCTCTGCGTCCCCAGAAAACGAGAAGGGGTACCACTACTCTATGCATTACTCCGGCCTGCCTGGCTCAAGATCCACCGGGGCCCACAACCTGGTGTTTGGCTCCTCGGGGTCCCGGAGCGGCATTCACTCTGAAAACGTCCTGCCTTACCATGACATGCACTTACACCACGAACGGCCCCCCGTGTATGATGAACTGAACGCGTTTTTTCACAATTAAACTGAGAAACCTATCGTGCGTCCCCTTGCAATCAACAATCTATCCACGGCACACTTTTTTGACAAGCTTACCTGCCAGGACTTATGCATTTTGGAGAGATGTGTCACTCGTTGTCATTCGTGTTTTCCTTTAATTTAATTATTATTAATTTCATTTTTGTTTTGCTGTAGTCAGGGGTGTAGTGGAGGGTAATTCACCTAACACACAATCGTATAGTCAAAAGAATATATCCAGCTTTTAAATATAAAAGGAAATTTGATAATCAGATCAAATCAACACCTATGATGAGAAAAGAATTTCAAATGATGTTTTTTAAGTGTGACCTGTGTTTGTATCGGTGACTGTTTGCATTTTGACTGGAAGTCAAAATACCCACTTACTACTGTATCACTGGCTGCAGCTGCACCCTGACATTGTGATTTTCTAACAAAATGAAATTACAAATGAATCAGTAAACAAGCCAATGCAAATTGCATTTAATCACCTGCACGAGTGAGGTTTGGCAGGTTGTCGCTTTTGGGAAATGATGATATTTAAAGTAACGAAAAGGGGAAACTTTTAACCGACAAAAATTTCCTTGTTGGGTGATTTCAGAAGAACATGTTTTCAATAGAATAGATCAATAGTTTCGCATCTATGCAAAAGCCAACAACACCATAGAGCGAGGCAGCAAGGCCCAGAGAGACGTTTCATCAGCACTGCTGCACGCGCGGGTGCGCGCAGGCACACACACACGCGCACACACACACACACACACACACACACACACACACACAGTTGGAAGTGACAGGCTGAACT